>JAHHFK020001532.1:0-146547 GCA_024533555.2 Aedes koreicus | reverse complement strand
AATTTTGCAGAAATTACACACATTAGCAAACGAAAATATTTTAACAAAACTCATTCCTAACGAAACATGAAAGCACCAGTTCTATTATATATTCATTCATTTAGTTGCAAGCGTAGCAGCGCTCGCATCGGGTTCAGCTAGTTACCCATAAAACCGAATTTCTGTCTGTCTGTTTGTGTGACCCTTATAGACTCGGAAACATCTGAGTCGATTGGAGTGAAAATGTGTATGTATGGGTGTTTGGAGCCTGGAAAGCCCCCCCCCTCCCCACCACTTTTTCACAACCCACCCACAGTGTTTTTGCCAAAAAATCGATGGTAGTTTAACCCTTTCTAAAGGTGCAGGGGGGGGGCTTTCAATTTTGAAAACGCTATATCTCAATGATGCCTTAACCTTTCCAGCTGAAACTTTCACTAAAATGCAAGGTGAAGGTTTAGGAGTACAAAATTGTGAATACATGTAGTCCCCTCCAACCCATCCTCCCTTCTTTTCGTGGCTGAAACTAGAGTGGATTTGAGGGTATTTTTCAATATGAAATTGAAATTGTTCTTGTTTTTCACTTTTGTTATAAACGGTTTTATGGTTAGTTTGTAGTTTTTAACACAAATGGCACATGAAAAGTATAAAAATGGGTATATAAACCTTTTTCAGGATGTTCTAGGTCGTCCAAGCTCTCCTGGAATGTTGATCATGGACTATGCCGCTATGACATCTGTGCATAGGACCTACATACATGAAACATGTCCAACAATGTTCAAGAAGAGTATAATTATTATTTGTCATCCATCTCCATTCATATCAGTCGTTCAAGTCTCTCCAAATTGTCCTGGATTTCACGTCAAATGATCTACTAGATCAACCATGACTGGGCTATTGTCCTTAGCAACGCAGCATACCCAAGCAGACTCAAAGAACCTAAACAAAAGGGTTATAATATATTTCCCTCCATATAAGATGTTCTAGGTCCTCCAAATTGTGCTGGAGTTTAGATAGTTCGTTGCCATTAGTTCAACCAAGGCTAATGTAATGCCCCTTACATTGTATAATGTCTTCGCTGATTTATAGTACCAGTGCGCATCGTTTTCGACCCATTTCCATTTATATTTGTTGTTCTAGGTGCTCCACGTCGTCGTGGAGTTCAGGTCATAAAATCTATTGAATCAACTACAGCTATAATATAGTTCTTTTGGAAGAAGCATTCTCAAACAGACTCACGGAGGCTGTGTGCATAAAAAGCAATCTATTTTTCTGCATATCAGATCCAATGTTCTCCAAATCATCCTGGAGTTCACGTCAAATGATCTACGAGATCAACCATGACTGGGCTATTGTCCTTAGAACGCAGCATACCCAAGCAGACTCAAAGAAGCTAAACGAAGGGGTAATAATATATTTCCCTCCATATAAGATGTTCTAGGTCCTCCAAATTGTGCTGGAGTTTAGATAGTTCGTTACCATTAGTTCAACCAAGACTAATGTAATGCCACTAGCATTGCTGGTATACACAAAATGTGCGAACAAAACACTGCTAGAAGACATTATTTGCAAGAACATTTCTGAGGCATATGCATTGGATATTGGATGCATTATGTCCCATCGAACACACTAAAAGCGATAGAATGATATTCCCTAAAACACAGTGTGCGCCAGCGATGACGAATTCACAAAGAGTTTACGTGAAATTCTAGGCGATAATCGCTAGAGATTTGAACCTTATTAGTATGACTTGTTAGTATGAAGTATTGTTTTCAAATGTAGTAAGATAGTTTGATTTGAATCATCTATTTTGGTGTAATGGTTGATAAACTTTGCTCGAATGTATATTGGTCACACTGTAGTTCTTATGGAAGATGCATATCCAAACAGACTCACAAAGGCTATATGCATCAATTGCAACTGTATGTATGCATGCATGTTTGTTTATTTGATTTGAATTATTACGAAAATGAGAAGCATGACAAAAGATAACAAGCAAAGAACTATTCACATCGTTTCAGAAAGAACGTGTTCTATCATCTATGTTTTGAAAGTGTCTACTGTTTGACTCATCGATACGATTTTTACACTTCCTGCTCATCCAAGCCTTCACAATCTGTGCAAAAATATATAAGTTTTTTTATGGAACAATTAAGGCACACAAATTGATCACAGAAACATCATTTCGTATTCGTTTTTGAAACTCTTCTTTTTGAGCATCTCTACACTGTTTTTTCCCTCCGTGAGTCTGTTTGAGAATGCTTCTTCCATATTATAGCTGTAGTTGATTCAATAGATTTTATGACCTGAACTCCCCACCACCGCGGAGAACCTAGAACAACAAATATAAATGGAAGTGGGTCGAAACACCCCACTAGCACTATAAACCCCCAAAAACATTTCACAACGCAAGGGGCCACTTAGCCTTGGTGGAACAATGCCACCAAACAATCTAAACCCCCCACAATTTGGAGAACCCCGAACACCTCTTATGGAGGGAAAAATATTATAACCCTTTTGTTTAGGTTCTTTGAATCTGCTTGGGAAAGCTGCGTTTCTAAGGACAATAGCCCAATCATGGTTGATCTAGTAGATCATTTGACGTGAACTCCAGGACAATTTGGTGAGACTTGAACGACTGACATGAATGGAGATGGATGACAAATAATAATTATACTCTTCTTGAACATTGTTGGACATGTTTCATGTATGTAGGTCCAATGCACAGATGTCATAGCGGCATAGTCCATGTTCAACATTCCAGGAGAGTTTGGACGACCTAGAACATCCTGAAAAAGGTTTATATACCCATTTTTATACTTTTCATGTGCCATTTGTGTTAAAAACTACAAACTAACCATAAAACCGTTTATAACAAGAGTGAAAAACAAGAACAATTTCAATATCATATTGAAAAATACCCTCAAGGCCACCTTGTTTCAGCCACGAAAACAAGGAAGGATGGGTTGGAAGATGTATTCAAAATTAAAGACTACTATTTCCCTTGATTTCAATGAAAGTTTCAGCTGGAAAGGTTAAGACATCATTGAGATTTAGCGTTTTCAAAATTGAAAGTCCGTCCTGCACCTTGGAGAGTTAATCTAGATATGAATTTCTGTCTGTCTGACCCTTATAGACTCGGAAACTACAGAACCAATCTGCGTAAAAATTTGTATGCAGGGGTTTTTGGAGCTGGTGAAGGTTCTTATGATTGTTTGGGAACCCTCTTTCCTCTCGTAGAGAGGGCTCTCATACAAATGAAACACAAATTTCTGCATACCTCGATTCATACAGATGAAACACAAATTTCAACCAAACATGAGAATTATCCAGGTAACTGAAACACAAAATGTGTATTTTTCGGGTAAGAAGCATGTTCTGATAGAAATTTGAACCCCTTCTTAGTCAAGAAAAAAAAACTCATTCCGAAAAACAACCATAAACGTGTCATTTCTATTAAGTTTTCATTCATTACGTTGCAAGCGTAGCAGCGCTCGCACCGGGTTCAGCTAGTTACTTATAAATGAAACATATGCAAAACAATTTGTTCTCTTTATAAAAATTGTCATCCCAAGTATGAAAAGTGTACTAATTATCATCGTTTTCTTTCGGTATGAGGATAGCTCATTGCCCTTTTCATATTATCGAGGTATGCCTGTTTTCAGATATTGATATCAAGCAATGCGGAGCATCGACTGCATACAAAATTGTTTCCAACAAACTATCCACCCCAGAATACCTATTCCCCTAACTTCCTAACACTTCCTTCTTCGAAGAATGGACTAGTCTGTATGTCCATCACCATAATTCCTGCTGATTATCCCACAAAAAAATAAACCCAGCAGCATTTTTTTCCCTACTCTAAAAACCTCCATCCAACAGAAGCAACAAGAGCAGAAAACTGTTTTGAAATCACAGCAAAATCTCAAACCTTATTCTCTCCAAATCGGATGTTTGGCATATCACTGCACAAACATCAAGCTGGCACTTCCTTCGCCCAACAATGCGATCCATCCGTCCGAATAAATAGTAGCAAACCAGGAAAAAAAACGTTACATTTTCCCAAATACAAACAGCCCCATTCAGTCTCTTGGCCTCTTGGGCTTCCTCGCCTCAGAAGAGGCTAACGACGCGCCGGTAGGAGGTGATGTAGCGTGATGCCAACGAAACGGATGCTACAAAGGATATTAGATTGCCTGGAGGTTACCAAGCTGAGGGTCCACCAAAAATAAATACCGACTCTTGATGTTTGATCTGCGGCTACATGTCTGTTTGGAAGAAGCAAATCAGGTCTCTGAAGTGAATTCAATTGGCAAGAATCTCGGCATGTGCTGTTTACTGTAAGAATTTTCTAGTACATGTGGTTTGGGATTTTTCCCTCGATAGTTTAAGGATTTTCTGGATAGCAGAGAATCGTGTTACCATGCGGATGAAACTCTGACGTATCTAAACCGTGAGAATTCAGAAATAAGCTGCTTTACGTAGAAATTGAGCATGAAGGATTAATGCATGAGTTTGCGGGATGTTGACGTTGAGTGACCGGGAATCAAACCCGTCACCACTGTTCCTTTTACACCTTGACAGTTACATTCTTATCGATTCCTATTGTCGACAAACCATCATGCTCATTTCTCCTCTAAAACACATATCGAAACGGTATGGTGAGAAAACAATAATCCGATCGCAACCTCTGTCCAGTTCACTTGACACACATTGACAGACTCCCGCTCAGCTCAACCGGCATCCGACAGTTGGTCAACAGATGTGAAGCGAAACAGTTTTCCTGAATTGCCACTTCCAGCAACGTGTCCCGTCCGATCAACCGGAACGCTGCTGACTGACTTGCTTCTCGAACTTCGTAGCTCGTAGTCGTAAAGCAGTCACACTTGTCTTGGATGAAAACAATTTCCCCCCTTCGTTTTGGCATTGAGACAGGCAATCGATACCCGCCGTATGTGTCTATCCTACAACTTTGTGACTTTATTCGCCGTAACATGTCAGACCAGCGGAACGGACGTGTTGGAATTTATGACCGAATACGGCGACGACGCTGTGCTACAGCGAAAGGAAAATGTTCCACTCTTTTCCCGGGAGGAGGACAACCGACTTACTGATGTGAGTAAATTTGTCTTGGAAATGTCGAATTTACAAATCATCAATTCAGAAAGGTGCCTCACCAAGCTGCTCCATCAAAAATATTTAGATTGCGATCATTGAAGAAAACATGATGCCGCATAAGACTGGGCAATAAGTGCGGAATGGAAACGAATTATCATCCCGTCAATTTGCTGAGTAAACGTCTTTTGTTCCCGCGGCAGCATCTAGCAGAAAGCGAGGGTGAGTGTCTGCAGAAATATCTTCAATCAACAGTCGGCACGCCACATGCCATCCTTTTAATGGAACGGAAATCCACCCACACTTCCGAAATGGCGGCCATCGTAGCATGTTCTCGTTAAAGAAATCGAGAACACCCCGGACAGCAGCAGAAACAATGGGAAAAGTAATTTCCTTCCTTTGTTTCCGAAATCACTTCATTCCCTTTCGATGACCGTGTACCTCCGACCCGTTCCTAAGCAGACTGTCCTCCAGAGTCGAGTCCCGACAAAGCACGAAACTGGAAACGATCTCTGTGATTTTCCTTTTCGTATTATTTTTTCTGTCGATTCTGCATGGAAACCAGCAGCGTGTCAAAATAGAATCCGGCGAGGAAATCAGTTCCCTGACTCACAGTTTTATGGCTCGTTTCATCTATTGAGGAACGTGACGCGGTCCGTATCGTTTGGAAGAAAATGGAGCGTAAAACAAAAGAAGGAAAGAAAAGAAAAACAGGGATCCGAGGGAGGAGTTTTGGGATTTGTTTTCCAACCCAACAACCTCCCCTTCCCGCAATTTTCGATCGAAGGCGGACAAACCAGTTGACATCTGGTGGCATCGTTATCGAGTGTGTTTGTTTTCTATAATGATGGAGTTTTGTTTTTGGATGTCGTTATTTCAACTCGGGGAAGTGGTCGTTTGTTTGGTTAGTGGTTAATTATATTTTAAATAATGGACAAAATAAGGGCCCTGGGTTTGTCTTTTGGCGGGATTTGGATTGAACGCCGAAATGGAGAATCACACAATACGTTTAGATATATTATAGCGTGACCATTCGATCGGTTCCGCGCTGTTTATAAAAAAATGACTTTCAAACGCCAACCAGGAAAATGTTGGCTTCGGCAAAATTGCTTATTCTCGGCAACCAATTTTTGATCGTTTAATCCCGAATGCTCTTCCATCAAAACATTGTACTGAACATATTCGTATCATAACTTTTAGTTGATTATAATGCTATCTTCCAAATAGTGAGCCATTATGTTTTGCAATATTTCTCTCTAAATAAACTCCATGCACAACATGTCGTAAGATTATCGATTAAGCGAGATGATAGTTGATTAATAAAAAAATTTCTTTCAGAAAGAGTTCCAAAAATCAATTCCTTATTTTCCGTAAGAAATTCCTCTAATTTTAGAGTAACTGCCGTCAAATTTAAAATTGTTTCAAGAAGGCATCTAAAAGACTTTCCTGAAGTGTTGCAATATCTTCCAGAACTATTGGGATTTCTCCCGGAATTTATTGTTCTCTTTTGAATAAACAAGGAACTCATCCCGGAACTATTGGCAATCCTTAAGGAATTTAAAGAACTTCATCTTGAATTTTTGACACTCCATCCGAAATCTTACTTGTTGGCATTTCAACTGTAATTCATCCAAACCCTTCTGGAATCCGTAAAATCTCTTCGGGACTTCTTCTTATTCCTTTCGGATTTTTTTCTAACTTCTTCTGGTTTCTGATTATTTTTTACAAAATCTGTTTAATTCCTTTCTGAATGCTTTTTATTTTTACCAACAAAATTTCAATTTTAGAATTCTTTTGATTGCAACTAATTTCTTTTGGAATTCTTAAAAATCGTTCCTGAATTCTGCGAATTTCTTTTGGGCTTTATTAATCTTAAACATTGTTCCAAAATGTTTCCTATTTTCTCCAGAAGTTCAAAATTTCAAGCTTTTCGGATTCTTATTCCAACCGAAACATTTCTTAAACTTCCAGCACGCTTAATTTTTTTTCAGGAATATTGCTGAGTACTTCAGAAATTCTACTGATTTCTTCTGGAATTCTTCTGATTCCTTCCTAAGGTCTTCTGAGTGCATCCGGACTTCTTCTAATTTCTTCTGGAATTCTTCTTATTTCTTTTGGAATTATTCTTATTCCCTCAAGAATTCTTCTTATTTCTTCCGAAATTCTTCTGATCCCATCCTAAGCTGTTCTTATTCCTTACAGACACCTTCTATGTTCTTCCAGATTTTTTTCTCATTCCTTTCGGAATTTATCTGATTCCTTCCGAAACATGTATTCTGGAATTCTTCTTAGTCCTGTCAAAATTCTTTGAACTGTTCTGATATCTTCGAAAGTACTTCTTATTTCTTCTGAAACTCTTCTGATTCCATCCGGTATTCTTCTCATTCCTTCCAAAACTCTTCCTATTCCTTCTCAAATTCTCCTTATTACTATCATAATCAGGGCCTGGCAAAGTCATCGACAATTGATAATTATCAAGCGACGATGAAGCTGTTCACCATCAATAAAGACTGGACTCGGAAAAAATGAGACACACAAAAATGATCACCAAGAATTCATTTTAAATCGGATGCTTCTCAAATTTTCAGGGATTAAATAAGGGAAGGTCCATTAATTATGTCACGCAGTAAGGGGGGAGGGGGGTTTGGGGAAAACGTGACAATCCATACAAAAAATTTTGAAGGTCCATACAAAAAAACCACTGGGGGGGGGGGGGGGGGAGGGTGTTATAAAAAGTCACTTTTTGCGTGACATAAATAGCGGACGTCCCCTAACTATATATTAGCTATGTTTTGGCATAATTGATTTATTGATTTTTTTCCCCAAGCTGAATGCTCGTACATTTCTCTTAACACTGCACATGAGATCTTGTGCGAGGCTTTGTCTATCTTCCTTACACAATTTCTCCCAGTTTTTCTGCAAAGTTTCGTCGGTTTTGAATGTGTTTCCGCTTTTCTTCAACTTCTTCTTCATCGGAACGTACCGACAGAAAACTCGAGGCCGGGGATTTGTTTGGTGTCCGCCTTGATATATGTCTCGTCGTCCATGACGAGACAGCCTGGCTTGACCAGCCACTCACGGTACAGCTTCCGCGCACGCAATTTGGCCACCCTGTTTTGCTTGTCAGTCCGGTTTGGCGCCTTCCTGACCTTAAAATCACGTAGCCCAGCCCGCTTCATGGTCTGCTGGACGAACCACTTCGACGAATTGACCTTTTTGGCCACGTCTCGGGTGGAAAGGTTCGGGTTATTCTTAAAGTACTGCCTTATCGTCCGCGCCATCTCTGGGTATTCCGTTTTCGGTTTTCGGCCGCTCGATGGTCTTTGTCTCCTGGAACATCTTCACAACGCGAGACACGATGGAATAGTGGATTCCAAGCCTTTTGCCGATCCATCTGTGCGATTGACCAGGATTTTCAATCACCGCGCCCAAGATTTGCTGGCGTAGCTCTTTTTGTTTCGAATGCATATTGAAAACTACTTGACAGATCACAATAAAATTTTGCATAAATATAACACTCTAAACTAGTATTACTCAAAATTTCATTAATTTTTACCTACGCGATAAAAAGTTACACCCAAAACAAAGTGTCGCATTTTTTCCGAGTCCAATCTTTATCAAACGAAAGTCAAGCTCTTTCTTTTCGAGCATATCCCATATCAACACCTATAGAACCACTTTCGATCTGTTTTCATGCTGTTTGTTTTTGCTTGCTTCGTGTTCAGTTCATTTTTCATAGTTAAATGAAGTTACCACCGTGTAGCAATGAAGTAGGTAGACTGAATCGAAAAACCGTAGCTTCGGATCACTGCCATGATTTGATCCTTCAAAAATGCCGCAGTCTGTCTCTCTTTTACTTCGATGACCCCTGAAGGGTATAAAAAATTAAATTGACCACGTATAGAAGGAGATTTGATTTTTAAGTTTTTGCAACTATTTCGGACAACATAAACATTTAGGCATGATTGAGTGCATTAACATCTTGAATCGGAATGATGTACGAACAAGATGATTCAATTCCAGGTCTTAGTGATAAACCCAAGAAGTATATACTGAGTTCATTCCTATAACACTTCCTCCTTTTCTACTATCATGAATACCATTACGCCGATAAGTCCATTTTCCCGACCCTCGTCAACAAGAAATGAGATTTAACTTTCGAAGATATTGGGGTACGCTATCTTTTTATTTTTAAACCAATCGGGCTGAAATTTTCTGACCTTTAATATTTTACGGAATTCTTCATTTAGCATAAACATATTTTTTTAAATCAGTTTAAGGTGGTTGAACAAAAAAAAAGTGACACATAAAATTAGTGCCAATATTGACCCAGATGGCGCTGCTGTCTATCTTTGTCAGTTAAAGCTTTAGAAAGTGGTCGTCCTAGGTAAAGTTGTTGCGAATGTAAAATGTATTCACTTGAGATTATCATACTAGTTCCAAATTGCGCCGCAAAGATGGTGCTGAAGTCTATCTTTGCCAAATGAGGTTCTAGAGAGTTGCCGTCTTCGGCAAAGTATGCTATTTGTCGTCTTTTGGCATTATAATATTATTTCCAGATCTTGCCACTAAGATAGCGCTGCAGTCTATCTTTGCTAAATGAAGCTCTAAAGAGATGCCGTCTTGGATACAGTTTCGCAGAGAATGCACTGCAGTCAATCCTTGTCCAAAGAAGCTCTAGAAAATTATCATCTACTGTAAAGTCTCTCAGTATGTAATTTTCGCCTTTTGTCATTATTATATTAATTCCAGATCTTACCGATAGCAAGGTATTGAAGCTTTAGAGAGCTACCGTCTCCGGACATTTTTTTAAGTATGCCATTTTTCATCTTTTGACATCATCAGATTAGTTCCAGTACAGAGAACACACCTCTTAGTTAGAACAAAATGTCTTCAAAAAACTGTATACGAACTATAATCAAAATACGTTATATCCTCGTAGAAAAACTCTACCGCCTCCAAATGACTGCATTTTGTATACTGAACTTTGCCGAAGTCGGCTACCCTCTAGAGCTTCATTTGGCATAGTTAAACTGAAGCACCATCTCTGCGGTGAAATTTGAGAACATGATAATGACAAAAGACGACATATTACATACCAAAAAAGTAAGACGGCAACTCTCACAAGCTTCAATTGACAATCATAGACTACAGCTCCATCTCTGTTGAAAGATCTGGAACTAATATGATTACGACAAATGTCAAAATAAACTTTGCCTGTGATGGCAACTCTCTAGAGACTTCATTTGTCAAAGATAGACTGTAGCGCCATTTCTGCGGCAAGATCTGGAACTAATATGGTAATCTCACAAGACGAAAAATGACATACTGGGAAACTTTGCCGGAGACGGGCACTCTCTAGCGCTTAGTTTGGAAAAGATAGACTGCAGCGCCATCTCTGCGGCAAGATCTGGAACTTATCTGCTTATGACAAAACACGAAAAAAGACATAAAAAGAAACTTTGCTCAAGGCGGCAACACTCTCGCGCGTCATTTGGCAAAGATAGACTGCACAGTGCCATCTCTGCGGCCTGATCTTAAACTAATATGATTATGTCAAAAGGTGACAAATGATATACTGAGAAACTTTGTCGAAGACGGCAACTCTCTACTTCCGCAAGGAAAACAACACAACGTCAAGAAGGAAAACACAATACCACTCTGAAAAACAGACCAAGTTTAAAGGATAAAGATCGTGAATTTTGTATGTTCCTGAAGAGTCCATTTGACTAATTTTTCGATACAAACTTATAGTAGGAGCTAGGAAATACATAATGACGTGACGCATTGTCGATTGAGTCGATTCAGTACCGAATTGAAGTGAAAACAAACTAATAATCAAAGGACGCATGTTTCGAGTAGTTTATTACGTCAATTGACGCAAGTATGTGCTTAAAATCAAATGAACTGATGGACATCCGATAGCATTCCTCCCGGCTTTGTTGATAAAACTAAATTCAAAACTTTGTTTGTCTACCAACACCTCCTCTATGCTTCTTTAAAGCCGAATTTTATACAAAGTGGCCCACTCTATAGACGGCTGTGAAAACAATTTTATAAAACCTTTATAAGACCAAAAAGATTTTGAAAATTTTCTAGTGATTAATTCTATGACCACTTGAGAACCGTCATTAAACCTATTGGCTGCCAAGAAAAGTAGAATACGGCCAAATGGCCACAGCTGTCAAACTTCACTGTGATATCGTGGTTGGTTTTGGTTGTTCTGCTTTGTTCGTTTTTCTGCTCTTCTGATTCATTTAGCAGTAAATAATATCTAAGAAAAAAGTAATAGTCTTCAAAATAATTTCTTCAAAATAAGTTCAGTTTTTTTTAGCGTATCATGTTCCAAATAATAAGCACATTTAATTTGATGGTAAATAAAGGCACGATAAGAGCCGAAAATCAATGTGCCACTGGAGTTATGCGAATTTACAACAAAAAATAAAAGTAAAACAAATATATTAATGAACTTCATGAAAATTGATGAAATTCAATAAGGTTATCTAAAAAAATCCGAAATCGGTTTCCGATCTACAGTTCATTTGCAATACATTGAAAATTTGGTACATTTATTTTTCCTTATTTCAATATGACGATTTAAAAAAATTACAGTTCTTCCATAATGCCAATTTATCTTCGCAATGACTACTTTAAAACTATTTGGTCATTTGGTGACTTCCCTCAATACCAATTTGCCGTTTAATGCATTTACTGGGGGCAAAATGGTTTTAAAATGCTTTTTAACTGACCATAATAAGATAATATGAATGAGTCTTAAAACGGCATTTCAAAACAGCATTTTATGAGTTCATAAAGTCAAAATAAAACCTTTGATAGGAGTAAAAAGAATTAAAAAAAAGGGTTTAAAGATCGTTTCAAACAAGCTGTGCAGGTTCTCATAAACCTGACTGAAATATGAAACCTATTGGCACCTCTTGGTGTCATAATAAAACCAAATTGATTTCTTGTGGCTTTGATAAAACCTTAATAAAACTTAATAGAGCAGAATGGTTTTGGAAATGTTACTTGTGTGCGGTGGTTGCTGAATGGTATTCGTTTAGATTTTAGCCAAATGTACACGGATAACGATGGCATTGTGTGACGGGGCATTATCGCAAGATCCACGAGATGTTTGCCCACAAATCCGGTCTTGTTTGCATCACACATAACATTCACATTCTCATAACACCCAAATAATACTCCTTGTTGGCAGTCTGGCTTTGTGGAAGGAACCGATGATACACAACATCCTTGCATAAAGTGTTCCAGTAAATCTACATTTTACAAGATGCAATTTCCAAGTCGTGTAAATTTGAATCCTCATGTGATCTTGAAGTTATTTGCATACTTCTTTTATGTGCATGAAAAAAGATTGAAAATTACAAAATAATTTTAACTATTTTTCAATCTTAAACTTCTTGCCCAACATAATTTTTGGGACTATTTAGGAGAAAAAAACGAAAGGCAAGTCAAATATATTTCATTGTTTATTGTTGATTTATTAGCTAAGTTATTGAATTACAAAGGAAAGTCGCATTATTTTTGCTCTCAATCCAGCAAAGTAAGAACCTAACTATAACATTGTTTTTCCAAGAATGTATAATATGAAACTACTTTGAACAATGTGTGATTCATTCATAAAAAAAATGGTTCAAAAACGTATGTGCGTATAAATGAATCATCCTCAGGCAAATTGTCATACGGTTATTAACTTTAAATTCGTCAATTTATTTACCTCAAGGTATATGCTCTCAAGTAATAAAGTTTTATTAGGAAGAGCACTGAAGTTGTTTTCATAATTTTAAATCTTACAAACATCAAACAAAAAAAACGTAAATAATGCACACAATGAGGCTGGCATGAAAACAATGACCCTATTATTACCCTACTGTGAACCCTGTTAATAATAGTGACCACATGAAAAAGTCTATTCTCCTGCTTTCAAAGTGTTTCCTAAGCGGGCCTTCTGCGTCCCATTTCTAATATATGTACCTGCTTGTCATCGCCAGTCTTACGTTACACTTTTCTGTGACTATGTGCTTCATTTCGAACAGTCAGATATTTACCATGATCAAAACATTCCCTCTTTTAGAAAAAATTTCAATTACATTCACTTATCATACCATGAGCAAATCAGGTATTTCGGTATTCCTTCCATAAAAAAATTGATAAACAAATACATTAGTTGCCACAAAAATCACTAATAGTCGTTTCCCTTAGATTGAAAGTAATAGGTCTAAAAGTGAATTGCGGCATACTCCGCCAATATCACACCTGATGTTAGTGCCTTTATATAAACGTCCTACGACGTAGCAGCAAAAAAATGAGCAGAATATGTGAAACTTTCACTAATGTCACTTGATTTCGTAGGAATATCTCCAGTATTTTTTTTTCACACCAATTCACTGCAGTGAAACCAGCTCTACTTCACTTTTTATTAATAATCTTAAGAACGATTGTTATAAAAAAAAAACAAAAAACTAGGGAAATTCAATGTCACACTTCACTTGTTCACTTTCCAAAAAAAAAACTAAAATACTTTTTCAAAGGTATTCGAAAGATGCACCGTTCTGTTAGGAATTCCACCGCGATGTGGCGTTATTGAGCATGGAAAATTTAGCATTTTGAGCTTGATCTACCCCGTGATTCTGATAACATGGAAAGTTTTATCTTGGGCAAAGTTGTTCAGCAGGTCAAGGTGGACAGTTTGGTCTGGGATTCCACCGCTACGTGGCGCTAATTAGCATTCAAAATTGAGAATTTTCAACTTGTTCTATTTCGTGATTCTGAAAAGATAGATAGTTCTAATCTTGGGTAAAGTTGTTCGGAGGGGCAGAGGGCATTCAAAATGTGGATAATTTGGTTCGGAACTCCACCACTACGTGGCGCTAGTAAGCATACAGAATTGAGCATTTTCTACTTGTTCTATCTCGTGATTCTGATTAGATAGATGGTTCGAGTCTTGGGAAAAGTTGTTCAGAAGCCACATCCGGGATGGTGGAGAGGGTTAGTGCATAAAAAAAAAAGTTTGCTTAATTTTGGTTCTATCAGATGTTGTTTATTTCAAACATCAAAAGAATAGATCAAACTCAAATGTAAGACATTTTATGTAGCAAAATGTGCCGTAGGACAATTTGAAGTTTGTAGTCATTATCATGTTTAAATTAAAAATAATTAAATATTCAATTCCCCGAAATACCACTGTTTTCATTAATAACAGCCGTACAATTATTAGGCATTCGTTTAATGAATTTCCACAATGTATAGTCCACGATTTTCTTCCAAGCGGTTTGTAGGCACTCCCACAAGTGATTATGGTTCTAGGGACGCATTTTTCTCGTGTTCCGGTCTAGCTTATCCCATAGCAGTTTGATGTCCGATTACGTGCCGTTTTGGTCCAGGTCTTGAACGAACCCTGACTAAAACATGAATGGAGTCATTCTTGAATAACTTGAATATGAAGTGAACTAGACCTGAACCACTTAACTATGAAGTGAACCAGACTTCGAATGTGTGGTGAGTCAGTCCTGAATCACATAAATTTGAAGTGAACCCGTCCTGAATTACTTGAATATGAATAAAATCAGGCCCGAATCATTTGAATGTGAAGTAAATAAGGCCTGAATCACTTGAATATGAAGTGAATCAGGCTTGAATCACATGAATGTGTGGTGAGTCAGTGCTAAACCAGTTGGATTTCGGGTGAGCCCGTCCTGAATCACTTGAATATGAAGTGAGTCAAACTCAAATCAGTTGAATACATAGTGAATCAGATCTAAAAAACGCTTGAATCACTTAAATCAGAAGTCCGTCAGCCCTAAATCACTTGAATTTTAGGTGAGTCAGTCCTGCATCACTTGAATATGGAGTGCATCTGACCTGAATCACTTAAATATGAAGTGATTCAGGCCTGAATTACTTGAATATGAAGTGAATCAAGCCTGAATTACTAGAATATGAAGTGAATCAGACCCAAAAACCTCTTCTGAAAAACTTTTCCGAAGACTCGAACTTTCTATCTTAACAGAATCACGAGATAGATAGCAAGTTGAAAATGTTCAATTTTGCATGCTCATTAGCGCCACGCAGCGGTGGAATTCCAAACAAAACGGTCCACCTACCGGATGCCTTTGACCTTATGAATTACTTTGCCGAAGACAAAAACATTCGATCTTATCAGAATCACGAGGCAGAACAAATTTAAAATGCTCAATGCTGCATGCTCACTAGCGCCACGTACCGGTGGAATACGAAACCAAAATATTCACTGTACGGATGCCCTTGACCTTCTGAACTACTTATCACAAGACTCGAACTTCCTATCTTATCAGAATTACGAGATAGAACAAGTTGAAAATATTTAATTTTGCATACTCACTAGCGCCACGTAGCGGTGGAATTCAAAAACAAACGGTCCATTTTTCGAATTCTCTTGACTTCTTGAACAACTTTGCTCAAGACCGCACCTTTGGAGATATTAAGTGTCTCGAGATGTAGTATCATTAATGTACCTGTATTGATGTGATGCTAAACTTTTTGAGGTGATGCAATATTCAACTGAGTCTTGCAATACTTTTCCAAGCGAGTCCGTACTTATGACTGGCAATGTAACTCCTATACACTTCTTTTAAAAAAAGTTCTCGTTAGTATAAATTCATCACACGCCTGTTGCACGTGCTCTGCTTATGATTTTGGTTTCATTGATTTTGCGTCATATGTTGTAAATGGCAAAACTCTTGCAAAAACTTGATTGCAAAGAGGTTTTAAAGCAAATTTAAGAGATATGGCATGATAAGCAGGTTCAAAATTGCACAAAGTTGAGCTTTTTACAAAACTGTTTGACCCTCTCATTTTTACACCACTTTCGATCAATCAAGCACAAAAAATTTAATTTCAAAGGACCTCATGTCAATGGCGGCCTGGTTTGACAGAGAATTACTCATAACAGAATGGTACAAAGCGGCTCCGGACAAACAGAAGATGAAAAAATTCACAAACTACAAAAGACTTCAGAAATCATGAAGAAATAACGAAGATTAGTAAAACACCTTATTAAACTTGCAAACGTGATACTGACGAACTAAAAAACAAACAGACAAAAAGACGACACATCTTATAAAACAGTTGCCATGAACATGACTGAGAGAAACGGAAAGCAACCTTGAAAATGTAACATGTGTAACCTTGAAAATGGAACAAAATGTAACATTCGTCTCTATGGACGACATGATCCTTGCACGGCTGGTGAAATGCTTCAAAAGAGGTTAAGTTATATCATTTTGACGCAAAAGGTACAATACAATAACTTTTTATTTTTGGTTCGAGAAAACTGCTTCGGAAGACTCTCAGAGCAAATTAAATGACACACCAACGGACCAAACTACAAAAGAATAAATAAATTACGAAACGCCGTATTAAACTTATGAACGTAACACTGGCTAACAAGATAAAAAACAGACAATTGAAAAAACAGACGGAAGGACTAAAAAAACTCAAACGTGGCTCCTTCCGAACCATTTGCAACAGGGTCTTCTTGGACGACATGTTCCGATTACGGATGGCAAAATGATTCGAAACCTTGCACCTTGCAAAAGAGTCAAATTACTAAAACAATGGTATCGATGGGTGAATAGTCAAATTTGGATATTTGTCAACATTCTGTCCCAGGCAGCCCTTTCTATCTCTTTTCAACCTATTTAACTATACAAAACAGTTTGGAAAACAGTGTGAACTTGTAAGATATATAACATTTTATGAAATAAACCAGTCAGGCACTCCAAAGTGCTTTTCGACTGTTACCAGTCGCGAACACCACTTAATAGACGAAAATCCCTGAGGTAATAATAGATCTTAGGAAGGATAAAAACAGCTAGAAGAGTTTGGGTTTGAACACCATGCGTTAGCATACCTTCGGCATGTAGCTCGATCAAATAAATTACATGTAACAGTGAAAGTTATTCCGAGAGTCGAAGTGACGTTTGTCACATGGTAAAGTGAGAAAAGTCACCTGCAGTGACGTGACTCTCCATTTGATTTACCTAGGAGAGTCACGTCACTGCAAGTGACTTTTCTCACTTCATCAAGTGACAAAAGTCACGTGAACTCTCGGAATAATTCTCAGTAATTTAGCGACTAGCATCGTCATTAACGCAAATCTGAAGCTCTCATTTCTGGACACATTTGAATTATAGTATATTACAAAACAAGTCAAAATGAAATTGTAAAGTTTTCTATCAGGGTATCTAAACATTTTGAATACCTCGTCCTCATCAATCCTCACCGTGGGTAGCAAAACCTCATATTTAGGGCAATAAAAATCGTACTGGAGGGGGCAATGACAAATACCACTTCTCTTCCACTTCGAATGATGCACCCCAGCGAACATCAAAACACATTTCACCGCATTACATGACATCTAAATCATTATAATGTTTTGCCAATAGTCCACTACCTAGCAAATCACAAATGGCAATCGTGCTCGTAGTCAGGTCGATCGTCGAGCGCCGCAGTCAACCCAGTTCTTTTCAGGAACGATAGTGTTTTCTATTAGAACGTGCCCTTTAAGTAAACTGCCGCCCGCCGCCTCCCGCCATTTGTACCATTTTACTATGCAGATACTGACGACGATACCAAGCACACGATACTGCACGCAGCCTATAAATAGATACCTCCCATTGGCGCAGTTCCGTACGGTGCTGGCCTGCATCGAGCACAGGGCAGTCAGTCTATTCGCAATCGCTTCCATCTGCTCGATGCCTAACTGGTAGTGGCACACGGAGGCTATTTATAGGCTTACGTCTCCCGGTCTGAAGCGCTAGCGTATGTCTGTTTAAGGTGTGTATCCCGAGCCTTGGTCGAGGATGGGTTATTAGGCCGAATGGGGCATTAGACGCGGCGTACGACTATCATGTACTATTCCCAACGATCTTTTTTCAATATTTTTTTCTGTTCACCCGAATTCTGGCATTGCCATGATTGGCTCAGGTTCTCAATTCGCATAATTGTCAATAGGTAATGTTAGAATCCAGTCGTTGATAAATATATGTTTTTGAAGCAAACTTACTAGGTTGGGTGAAAAGTAACCTCCTTGAAAATGCGATGCTACTGCAAAAAACGTTCAAATGCCTTCTAGTTCGTTCATATTTAGGTATACACGCCATATTTCAGTGCGATACTGCCCTTAGCTTTGTTTTGACAGCTGATTGTTGTTGACGTATTTGGCATCATGTTGAATATGGATGAAAACGATTTTCGTTCTCTCATAAAACATTTTTTTTTAGGAGAGAAAAAAAGAGAGAAAGAAAAAAAAAGAAGAATAAGTATTATTGTGCAAATGCTCCGCCAGAATACCCCGATAAATAGTTGTTTCTAGAGTTTCGGGGGGGCCGCCACCGCCGGCCCCCCCACGCGATTACACAGGACAAAGACAAAAAAAAAAATGAAAGGGGGTAGGCTGACCGAAAAGTGGAGGTGCGTGAGCTAGCAGATGCCACAAAGATTAGTACTGAGCGCTTACTTACCTTACTAATCAGACAAAGGCCGGTGTGGCCTCTGCTGTACACAGAAGTTGTCTCCATTGTATTCGGTCCATGGCTAAACCTCGCCAGTCTCGCTGTCTGCGGAGGGTCCGCAGGTCGCCTTCTGCTTGATCGATCCACCTTGCTCATTGCATGCCTTTTCTTCTTGTACCCGTCGGTTCGTTTTCGAGAATCATTTTAACTGGTCTGTCGTCCGACATTCTTACGACATGCCCAGCCCATCGTAGTCGACCGATTTTTGCGATGTGTACGATGGGAGGTTCTCCCAGCAACTGATGCAATTCGTGGTTCATTCGCCTCCTCTATGTTCCGTCTTCCAATTGCACTCCACCGTAGATCGTACGCAGCACCGTCCGTTCAAAGACACCAAGGGCGCGTTGGTCCTCCACTAGTAATGTCCATGTTTCTTGACCGTAGAGAACTACTGGTCTGGTAATTAATGTATTGTAGATGGTCAACTTTGTGGTTCGGCTAACTTGCATAATGCGCCTTAGTATTGCTGGTGTCGTTATCGGCGGTCCCCAATTAGCCCAGATACACGAATTCATCCAATACCTCGATTTCATCACCGTCAATCTGAACTCGTGGTAGGAGGCTAACATTGTCTTCTCGTGAGCTTCTTCCCTACATGAATTTTGTATTCAACGCATTAGTACTGAGCACACACGCCATATTTAGGGCGAAATTCTGCACATGAAAAAGTTATCCTGCCGCTGGGTGCCAAGCATGCTCACTCCTTACCAAAAACACAAACGCGAGAGCACTTCGAAACAGTGTTTAGACTTGCTGATGTGGAATGTGGATGGACTTTTGGCGTCGATTGGTAACTGTTGATGAAACCTTGATCCACTATTACACACCAGCGAACAGAATGAGTGCCCGGCAATAGACTGAAGCCATCACGAGTGCTCCGAAGCGGCCTAGGGAGGCTCAATGGGTCGGAAAGATTTTTGCGTCGGGTTTCTGGGATTGTCATGGCATACTTTTCGAAAAGAATAAAACCATCAACAACGAGTAATACTGTGCATTATTGGAGCGGTTGAAGGCCAAAATCGCTGCAAAACGGCCTCACATGAAGAGAAAAACAATTTAGTTTTTGCAAGACAATGCGCCGGTGCACAAGAGCATCACACCCACGGCTAAAATCAAAGAGGACATATTCACCCGATTTGACTCCCTCGGACTATTATCTGTTCCCAAACTTCAAAAGATGGCTCATTAATAAAAAAAAATCAGCTCACGCGAGGAAATCATCGACGCCGCGGAGCATTTGACAGAGTTGATATATCACTGTTGCTTTATAAATTATCCAAGTTAGTTTGCGATCCTAGGTTACTAGAATGGCTCGAGTCATACTTATCAAAAAGAACGCAACGAGTAAGATTTGAAGGAAATTTTTCTAAAATTGTTAACGTCACATCTGGCCCAGATGGTTCTCATTTGGGTTCACTACGGTTTATTTTATTTGTCATCAATGCGGGGTACATATTGAAACTCCTTCATGTTTCTTTTTATGTAGACGACATGAAACTTTTTATGGAAATAAGTAACACAACCGATCTCGGAGTTTTTCAACATTAAACTGACAACTTCCAAAATTGGTGAAAGAAGAGTTTGCTAGAACTTATTGTTAAAAAGTGTAATTCAATATCATTAGTTCTAGTTTTATTTTTTCAATATCGATAAGTTATGTAGTTAAGTATTTAATGTACACGAAATGGTCACGCCATATGAATAATGTAAACTTAGATGTAATGTACTTAGACTAATCTTATGTATTATATGACCTCGATTATAACTAGGATTGTAGGCAAAATGTAACATATGGTCTGCTCCTGATTGACGACAGTAAATACTAAATAATAAATTTCATCACGTTTGTTTATAGTAGACTAGGGAAATTTTTACTACGTGCTAAATTTGAAAATATTAGGGCAAAGTTCCCTGATCGCATCTTCAAGTAATCATGAAAAATGAATTCTAATGAATTTTTTTGAAGGCCGAAACCAAAATCCATATACCTTGCATGAGAATTGCTTGGTTGTCTTTGGAAAAGAAAGCTGTAACATCATTGGCCGGAACCTCAGCCATAGCCGATGAAAATATGGATGTCGGAATTTGCTTTGGCGATTAGCTGCTCCTCCGCTATTGAAGTAGTTCCTCCGTTTAAGCTCCGCCCAAAAAAAAAAAGTTATCGGTGATAGCTGGGGAAGGTTGGTAGGGTTAGAGATCTTCGGTACAACGTTTATCTTCAGTCGGTCCATCTCCTCAAGTGATCTCTTGGCATAATAGGCCGAGCACAAATCCAGCCAAATGATCACACCCTCCTTCGCGTAATACTTATTGGTGAATGCGGCATATACCGGCAAGTACTTCGAGGAAAGAACTGCGGCTTGGACATTCCCTTCTCACTAATCGTCAGCCACAGAAGGGACTCCTTCGGGAACTTGGTGTGGGAGATATATGTGACGTCATCGCTTACCTAACCTACCCTAGCACTGCCAGTTATTGCCGCCTAGCGTCAAGTAGGTCTCGACATCCTTTATGACCATGATGTCACGCTTTGCCGGGAAGAGGTTTTCTACAAGCACCTTCAAGCACACCTTCTGGATGATTGTCTGCTGCTCAGACACTACTGGCTTCGGATGACGCTACCGCATAACAATGTCCGTATTGCCCAGGTACTTCTGCATAATTTGGCCGGTATCGCCAAACTCTCGGCCCAAGGCACGTGACGATGAGGCCACCTTGCCCTCGTTCTTTCGCTTCAGGTTATGGTGCACTTTACCGTCGCACAGCACTGCTGGGGCTTCCGTTCGACACTCTCGCCTGTCTCCAGAATGAAGAGGATGTTGCAAATGCCGGGTCGGCTAAATCCAGCGGACACGAAGTGACTCACGATATCCAACTTCTTTGCTCCGGGGTGGAGCTGCCCGTACGAACAAACCAGCGACCGTAGTTGCTAATCTGTTTTCGCCATGGCTGCCGCGAATCAACTGATAACGCTGTCAATTTGTCAATTTGCACAAAACAGGGTTTCTACGATTAGCGATGCATAGGTGGATCCCCAAACAGCTTGTTTAGGCTTTGCTCGCGATACCGAAATATTACCGGCCATGTCATTGACACGAAAGCCATGCAACGCAACAAAGCTGAATCGTGCATTAAATTTTGTTTTATTATCCTCCTTAACTTCCACACAAACATTAACCCCGAGAAGACCGTGGGATATCGGTCACTCACACTAACTATTCTTATTCTACAACGCAAAAGCTTCTGATTAGTAAATGAATTCCCTAATGCATTGAGCAAAGAGTATATAAAGAAGGGTCATTCAGAGTTAGAAGCCACAGGGACTAATGACCGGAATGGTTAAAGAACCCTCTCAAAAACAAAAGAATAATAAGAAGAACAGGAAGAAGAAGCCAGAAGTAAATTGTATCCGAAACAGTGAATTACATACAATAAACAGTATTGACAGGGGCCTTGAGGGTTGCCGCTATCTACTGCTCGTCTGCATCGCTGAATCGAGTTCTGCTGCTGGTCATCGCTGGTGTTTGGTCGTAACTGCGTAGTTTTCCTGCTTGTTGGCTAATATCGTCTTGCCATTATCGTTCGCTACCTAATCCCAACCTTGAAAGAGGTGAACCTTAGTTCCTTCCAGGACTAAGCATCCAGAAGGTAGACGATTGCGGTTTACAGACAATGCAGAGCATCGTAGCTGGTGATTATTCCTCAGAAGATATTCTGAGCCATTCGCACTGTTTCTGGGAACGTCAAGCTGTTCAACATCAATGTCCCGCTATCAGAGCGGAGTGTTGGCTAGTAGAGTCAACAGACTTGAAGAGTAGATTTTTTGCATGATCAATAAATGTACAGCTCATTAACTCCTCTATTTCATAGTTTTCCGGGTTGTAGAAAGTCTCATGATGGATGCCAGAATACGGAACATTATGACTAATAATTTGATTCATGGTTGATCGTTGAAGCAAGTCGGTTCCGGTGATTTTGTGGATTGCAGGTCAAATATGTTCACCAGGATTCCCAGTTATGTGGGAACTGCTGCATAGGCGGTGTTCTCGCCGTAGCAAAGTTACAATTTGTTGAAGCTGCAGTTTGGCAAGTTTATTTCTTTCGAATAAATCATTCAACAGCACTCTGAGGGCAATCAAAGCCAGCAAATCAAAGAATCTGAATGAATGTATTAAGGGAACACCCCATACAAAAAAAATTATAACTGCATACAAAAATTTGTGTCAGGGTGGAGGGGACGTCATTTGCCAGCGTTCCCTAATATAGATATATAATGTAGATGGCAGCACATAAAAAACAGATTTTTCGTCAAAATACAACCCATATATTATAACCTGCAAAACGCCGCGTCCGCTCACGAGTGTTTACTTTTTTGTCGTTCAAATTTTTTCACCGTTCTCGTACAGAATGCCGAAAACTAAATCGCCACTATCTCGGAGTCGAAAGAGACAATTCCACGGAAATCGATCTACGGGGAAGCAAGTGCGGATCACGTCAGTTCATCAGCGAAAAAACTGAAAGACACGGGCTACGACGACATTGAATTGAACAAAAACTCCACCTACGTTATTTGCAATTTCTTGCTGGTGTTCAACGCGTTGAGTAAATTTTTAATTTGCAAGTCGTGTTATGGGGCAGTGAAATTTGGAAGCACGGCTGGACCTGGGGTGGGGTTCAAACTCATCGTAGTTTGTTCATGCTCAAAACGTCAAATTTATTCGTCTCCGATGTCACAAAACGTTTATGAATTAAACCGACGGCTTTTGTTTGCTTTTCGCGTTCTCGGGTGCGGGCTAGAAAGTGTGAAGACGTTTTGCTGTCCACTGGACATCAAAAACTCATTCAGCAGGCATATGTACTACAACTTCTTGGATAATTTGTACGCTGCATCGAAGACCGTCTTCGACATTTTTCAATTGAAGGCAGTGTAGGAAGAAATTGCAGCCAACACCGCAGCTGGGAGCGAGCCAACGCACTTATCAGTTTCCGGTGATGGTTCTTGGAAAAAGCGAGGATTTTCGTCGCTGTTCGATCTGGTTTAACTTATCGGTAAGCACACAGTCAAAATTTTGGACGTGATTGTAAAATCAACGTACTGCCAAGCCTGTCAAAATTGGTCTTTTAAAAAAGATACACCGGAGTGTTTAGAATACAGGCAGGAAAATCACGTCGATGATTGCACAGCAAATCATACTGAAAGCGCGGGCAAAATGGAGGTGGACGGCGTGCGTGAAATGTTCGGCAGATCGGAATCCCTTCTGGGTGTTAAATATAAAGATTGTATTGGCGATGAGGACACTAAAACGTTCAAGGCCCTTGTTGAAATGGACCCGTATAAGGACTGCCCGGTGATCAAGAAAGAGTGCGTGGGTCATGTTCAAAAGCGTATAGGAAATCGACTACGCACGTTGAAAAAGAACACGAAAGGGCTCGGAGGGAAGAGTGCTGAAAAATTGACTGATAAACTCGTCGATCTATTACGGTTTGGCGATAAGACGCAACGCAGATTCTTCATCTGGTATGAAAGATGCCATCTGAGCTACTTATTTCCATAAGTGCTCAACTGACAAAAATTCACAACATTATTTGTGTCCGGAAGGAAGTAAGAGTTGGTGCAAGTGGCGAGTTTCTGAGGCAGAAGGGACATTGAAGACCTTCAACACAAGCAAAAAATGTTGTCGAAGCCATCAAACCGATATACGAGGCTCTCTCCGAAACGGACCTACTGGAACGCTGCGTTGGAGTAAACACGCAAAATTCCAACGAATCTTTCAACGCGACAGTGTGGAGAATGGCGCCAAAGCACCTTCATTCCGGACATCAAGTAATCGACATCTGTAAGTACATTGCTGCGTGTATATTCAACGAGGGAAGATCAGCTTTGCTGAAGATCATGCATACCATGAACATAAGTTTTGGCAATGAGGCCAGCCGATACGCCCAGGATGCCAACGCTTAGAGAATTCTGGAAGCTGAGCGACAAATATCGACCGCTGCTCGAAACGCCCGCCTTGCAGATCGTCTCCAGGAAGAAGCCAAACAGAAGCAATTTGAAGTAGAGGAAGGTATATTGTACGGCCCAGGAAAAGAAAGAAAGATAAAAGCGACGAAAATAGACATAAGGTGTTCAAAAATTGCAATATTGTTTCGAATTTGCGTGAGAATAAAAAATTTTTTGGCTCACAGTTTTTCATTTGTTGTCTTTTTTCAAAAACTAATGATAAATTCGTACCACGAAAATAAATTAAAGACATTTTGGTCAAAATTTGGTACATCGAATTTTTCCATCCGCCATTTTGGATCCGCCATTTTGAATTTCGACAATTTGACTTCAAATTCGTATTCAGCGACCCTGAAAACCTATGGGATCAAATAGTGGTCGTGAAAACTGATCGAATAAAAGAGTAATCCCAAGGCAAACTTTCTAAAAACTTTGAACGCGTTTTTCTCGAAACCATGTTTTTTAATCTAACTTTAAGCCCCGGGCTTGAACTATTGATCCGATTCCCTCCATCAAATAACTGTTTGAAAGGTTATAATTTTTTGTACGGCTTGAACTAAAAATTGGCATTAATAATAATTTTTGTAATAATTTTATAATTTTTGAACACGGTTGAAATGAAAAAAAGTAGCGAAAAATTAAACTTTTCAGTTCAAATGATCACGTTGCAATGAGTTTAAGTTTAAATTTACTGAAATTTAAATCAAGCCGTAGAAAATTTCATTATCTTTCAGAAATAATAACTAGATTTGATTTTTGTCCACTACAAGAGGCAGCAGGCTTGAAGTTGTCGCCCCATGTTTTGCGAGCAGAGGCTTACGGAAATCGCCATTTTGTAGCCGCCATTTTGAATTTTCACAATTTTTTTTATCTTTTTGAAATTTTGAATAACAGTCAAATTTAATCGTCCGCCTTTTCATTCTCCCCCAAAAAAATACAAACTTTGCCTTATTTTGCCCAAATCCAGGGGAGGGTCACCTTAAGGTTTATTAAAGAAATTTGAGATGGGTTTCCCTTTGGTTGCCATCATCTCGCAGATTTGAAGATGCAAACTTCAATAACTATACTTCAAATTGATTCGAGAACCAAAGAAATTTGCGGATTTTTCCCGGAATACGTTTCATTACCCGGCGCACATTATTCTCATCCATCGTTTTGGCAATCTTATTCCACTTGGTTCTCAATTCATTGATGCTTTTAACGACACTGCCATTCACTTTCAGCTTCCTCTTCATAATAGCCCAAAATCTCTCTATCGGTTTGAGCTGGGGACAGTTTGGTGGGTTGAGTTCCTTCGGTATAAACTGAATCCCGTTGGTTTCATACCACTGTAGCACTGTTTTACTGTAATGACAGCTTGCAAGATCTGGCCAAAACATGACAGGTTCATTGTGGGATCTGATGAATGGCAATATTCGCTTTTGGAAACATTCCGTTCTGTACAGCTCTGAATTAAATGTCTTAACAGTGATGAAAACCTTGGTCTTCCTACCGCAGCTACAGATACCTTGCCAAATCGTATATTTACGTGCAAATTTATCTGCAAACACAAACTAGAGGTTTTTTTTAAGTCGAAAAAATAAACTCCCCGCATGCTGAACCAGGTTGAGAAACTAGCCTAGTTTACATCCCACAACCCTATCACCAGACAAGTGAAAGGATCCAATCTAGGTGGAGAAAAAAAAATGCGGGACAGATGCTGACGAACGAGCAGATTCCGGGAACCCTCTCGGAAAGCTATTGGTGGTTGGCAAATGGAAGTTCAGAGTGCCTTGTAGTTAATATACTGAATGCGTTCGCCGTAGAATTGCATTTTACAGCTCGAAGAAGACAATCGATTGCAGGCGATTATCGAGATTACAGCTTTCGAAACGATTGCAACAGCACTGGAACTTCCGTGCCGTCGAATGCCTTTGGCTTGAGGAGGCACATACGAGGGAAGCCATTCGGTAGAAAGTCATTTTGTTCGTTTTCCGGGAAATTAAGGGTTTACTTGTGCAGAGCAAAAAAAAAAGAAATGAAATGTAGGTGAAAAGAAGAGCTCGACTCGGGCTTTCTTCAGCCACAATGGAATATAAATTCACAAAACAGGTGCTCAAGCTTCTTAATGCCTTACCTTTGTCTGTGGAATATGCTTCCGCAGCTCGGTGCTCAAACATGACACGGTCTGTTCATTTTCCGATTGTTGCCAAAGTAGGCTTCTGTAGAATTTGACCAAGCAGCTTGAAGCCCATTTTCCTCGCTTTGCCTGAATCAAAATTTCAAGGTTGAAAATTGGTTCAGTTAAATGACAATAGAGTTTTCACCTCCAGCACAATCTTAAGATTTTGGATCTAAATTTAGACCCCGGTAAGCACATCTTACGGTTGACTGCAACTTAGCACTCTCAGTGTCCATTCAAGAAGGGTTTCAACAATATAGATTGAGGTCCTCAGCTTCATCCCAATGAAGAAAGCAAAAAACCTACAGTGAACTCGTGGAAAGACAGTCATCAGACGTGTGCATGGCAGTTCCATTTCCCGATGCATACAGACAAGCTGTAAGCATTCACACCCACACATGCCGAAAGTGCATGTTTGCTGGCTGAATTTTTCATGTTCGCTGCAGCACTGCGCAGAGCAGTCACATCGCTCTTTTGACTTTCGTTTGTTGGTTTGTGGGCCGGGTTGCTACGTTGAATTTTTAATGAATTTAATTTTTTTTATCATTTTATGTCGGACTTCCATTAGTAGGTAATCCGGCTGGCCGGTTGCCGGGATGGTTGGGATTACCTTCTTTTCTCTGTTGCTGCAATTTGTACGAGCCACGAGGTCCAACTAATGGCGATAAATGGGTAACTTTTTAATGCGATGCTACAAATAATTAATCAAAGGAAAAAGTTGGGCGTTGAATTGTTTAATTCAAAACTTCAACGTGAATATGCCTTTTGATGAAATTTTGAGTGAAGATCAAAGGTGATTTTGGTGTGTGAATTATTGAAGAAACCCACCTTCAATTCCAAAAAAGTAGCAAGACCTGACGATTTTCACGAACATTTATTTCAAGCTCTTAATTAAAGTATACAGATTGATTAGTTTACAAATTACAAGAGAGTTTTTTTTCTTACGTTTTAGTAACATTGCAGAATTAAAAAGGTTTCTATTTTTATGTGTTTTGTAATGTCATTCGTGAAATTTATGATTCCAATATTTTGAAGAATATACATCATTATCGACATCCTCATTTAACTAGAGAACCTTGGGGAAAATAATGGATACGGCAATGGTGACTCAGTAACCAATTTTCAAAGCTCTAATTCTAATGGTTATATTCACGAAAAATGGCACACAAATCTGAATGTGTACAAATTTTCAAACGTGTGAGTAAGAATTCTAAAAATTTGTTCAATGTGGTGAAACTGGGTAGGTTTGGTTTCTTCATTAGAGCGACTTTCAGCCGGATGCTGGTTCGTCTCTTAACCTGTGGTGAAACTGGTTCAATGTGTAACAAATCGGCTGAAAAGTTCCCGGTCTAACGATGAAAACAATTTTAATTTTGTAAAATTTGACTTTATTCATCAACATAGTTTCTCTCAAAAGTGAGCGATTCTCTGAAATTTCTTCTGATTTCCCTTCTTGTAGAACGATTTATTTTTGGCCTCACAATAGGCCACGTTTGTTTCGTCGATTACCTCTTGATTCGAGCAATATCTCTTTCCAGCGGTATCTATATAAATAAAAATGAGTTGGGGTTTCCTTTGTCACGATTTAACTCGCGAGCGGAAGGACCGTTTGGCAAGATTTTTGCTTTGTTGGATTCGTCTTGGACACCGGAAGGTTCTTATGATGGTTTGAAACCCCTCCCTTCTCTGGAAAGGGGGGCTCCCATACAAGTGAAGCACAAATTTCTGCATAACTCGAGAACTGATCAAGCAAAGGAACCCAAATTTAGCATGCGGAAGTTTTTGGAGGCAAGCAATGTTTCTATGGTAGTCAGAGACCCCTCCCCTCTCTAGAAAGGGAGGCTCTCGTACAAATGAAACAGAAGTTTCTGCATATCTCAAGAACTAATCAAGCAAATGGAACCAAATTTGGCATGTGGGGTTTTCTGGAGGAGAAAAATGTTTTTATGGTGGTTTGAGACCCCTCCCCTCTCCTAGAAGGGGTGCTGTCATACAAATGAAACTGTAATTTCTTCATAACTCTAGATCTAATAAAGCAAATGGAACCAAATTTGGCATGCGGGGATTTTAAAGGCAATAAATGTTTCTACGATAGTTCGAGACCCCTCCTCTCTCTCTGTTAGGTTGGGGGGCGGTGCTCCCATACAAATGAAACAAAAGCTTCTACATAACTCGAGAGCTAATCAAGTAAATGGAGCCAAATTTGGCAGGTAGAGGTTTTTGAAGGCAAGAAATGTTTCTAAGGTAAATCGAGACCCCTCCGCCCTCTGTAAGAGGGGGGCTCTCATACAAATGAAACACAAATTTGTGCATAACTCGAGAACTAATCAAGCATATGGAACCCAATTTGGCATGTGGAGGTTTTTGGAGGAGATAAATGTTTCTATGGAAGTTTGAGACTCCTCCGCCATCTGGAAGGGGGCGGGAGGGGGGTTTCCATACAAATGAAACACAAATTTCTGAATAACTCGAGAACTTATCAGGTTAATGGAACCAAATTTGGCATGTGGAGGTTTTTGAAGGCAAGAAATGTTTCTATTGTGGTTTGAAACTCCTCCGCTCACTGAAAGAGGGGTCTCTTATACAAATAAAACACGAATTTCAGCATAACTCGAGAACAAATCAAGCAAATGGAACCAAATTTGGCATGTGGAGGTTTTTGGAGGGTAGATTTCTATATACATAAAAATGAATTTCTGTCTGTCTGTCTGCCTGTCAGACCCTTATAGACTCGGAAATTTCTGAACCGACCAACGTGAAAATTTATATGAAGGGGTTTTTGGGGCTGGGGAAGGTTCTTATGATTGTTTGAGACCCCTACTCTCTCAGGAAGGGGGGCTCTGATACATATGAGACACAAATTTCTTCATAACTCGAGAACTAATCAAGCAAATCGAATCAAATTTGGCATGTGGGGGGTTTTGAAGGCAAGAATGTTTCTATGGTGGTTCAAGACCCCTCCCCTTTTTGAAAGGGCGGGGGGTTCAAACAAATGAAACTCAAATTTTTATTATAATCGAAGAGCCCCGTGTGATGGTTCGAGAACTAATCAAGCAAATGGAACCAAATTTGGCATGTGGGGGGTTTTGAAGGCAATCATTGTATGGTGGTTTGAGAAACCACCCCCTCTGGAAGGGAGGGCTCCCATACAAATGAAACACAAATTTCTACCAAAAATGAGAATTATCCAGGATACTTAAACACAAAACGTGTATTTCTCGGGTAAGAAGCATGTTTTGATAGAAGTTTGAACCCCTGCTTATTCAAGAAAAAAAAACTCATTCCGAAAAAAAACCATAAAAGTGCCAGTTACATTAAATTTTCCTTCATTTAGTTGCAAGCGTAGCAGCGCACGCACCGGGTTCAGCTAGTATAAAAAAAGATGCTAAACAGCACTCACGTGTATTGTACACGAAAATTAGGCTGCATTTTGCTTTCAATAAAGTATATTTGAGATGAATACATATTTTTATCTCACAAACACTTTCTGTTACCAGAGATATTAACGGCTCAGCCCTTGATGCCTTTTGTAAAAAAGCTGAAAAACATGAAAATCAAAGTTTTTTTTTCTTATTTGCCTTATTTGCTAAATGAATGGGCAAAGATCGAAGTTGTCGTATTCGATGGCCGAGAGAGAAAACTGACACATTTACAGTCTGATCAGGCATAGAAATAATCTTCTTTTCCGAATGCTAGAATGTCCTTTAAGAAAACGACGACGAACATATTCGGACACAACGACATCAAGTGTTACTAGTCATCCTCCTGCTGCAGCACAGTTTGTATGCCTCAACAATGCAGATAGAAGAACATCTTTGAAAACTACGAATCAGAGTGGAGTTGCGTCGCGTTCATAATTTTCGCAGGTGATAAGTGGACTGGTGGGAAAGTGGATAAATAAATCATAAATGTGCAGCAGCATATAAGAATTCTCGTACTTACTTCCAGCGATTAGCTTCTTCGGCTCCATTTGTCACCCAAACTTGCTGTCTCAACATTAGGGTATTAAAACCCGATTTACGCATTAAAAACCTTGACTGAGATCCAAATCGCCTGCAAAGTTTGGCAAAGCAAAACAAAACAATTGCCTGGTTGCCAGGCGTAGGCGAACCATAACGATTGAACTATCAAGTTACCGTGGAACACGCGGGCACATTTTGGCACCACGATTGGAACAGCAGGGTTCATCGTAACGTATAAAGGCACACTAAAAAACATCGGCACAAGTGATTTTGTGCTCAGTGACTCACCCTTGGGTATTACAGGTATTATATCAGAGTGGTTGAATAAACAAATTTTGAAATCATGAAATCTTTAAAAATCAATATCTCCATGACGGAGCAAATTTTTTTTCTTGATAAGTGTTTCTTACGTACAAAAGTCTACTGAACACATTGAGGCCATGAAAATTCAGAAAAAAAAGTGGGGGCATTTTGAGAAAAATGCAATTTAATGTTGCAACCACAAAAACAACAATGTTGGCAAAACTGTAAAAGTTATTCAAAATCATAATTTGATAGCAAATTCAATTTTCTTCAAGAAGAGTATTTGACATTGTTTATAGGTCTTTTAGTCGTTGAGACATTCAAAAACAAAATGTAGACTTCTCAAAAATCTCAAAAAAATGGGAGCAGCCTGTCGTATCCCCGTCGTTACCACGATCCACGTCCTTCCTCGCTAAAATTGAATCACTGACTGCTTCCCAATCGCATTTCATACGGCTTTCTTCTACCAGTCGGCACGCACGCACACACTCTCTCTTTCTCATTTACCCTCTTTTGAACTCCCAATCTCTCACATCTAACGTTGTACAAAAGCTCACACTCAGCTGTCGTTCAGGCTTATGGCCCTGCGTAATCCACTGTTCTCACACATTCACACACTCGCTGGGCCGCTCAAGCTTCCCTCCCAATTTTATTTTCTCTTTTGCCATATCGCACGAATGTACACACACTTACACAAACGATGGAGAGCATGAATCGGGCTACTTCTGAATACGTCCCGTTATATTCGATTCGTTGACGTCGTCCTCATTAGGGATGTACACTTTGTAAAGCCCTCAAGATATTTAATTAAATAGTAATGTTTATTTTTTTTTATTGTTTGATTTTATTTTCCAATTTCGTCTCTAACCATGCTTTATACCCTACACAGCCCATGGGCCAAGGGGTTCACCGATTGGTCTAAAACTTTGGATTTTAGATTAATAGCCTAGAGCAAGTATATCAGCCAATTTTGGATCGAGTCGAAGAGGGTCGATGCACTTCTCCGGTCACTTAATATGTAATCTAGACAAAATAGTCAAACGGTCGAAAGTAACATTTGTAAACCATGACTTCAAACGTATTTTTCTGGGATCTGCATGCTCCCACAAACAAAATAGCCCCAGAAACAGATACAGAGAGTTATTACCATCCCGTCGGTTGTAAATATGGATGTTAGCAACCTCGAATTTCCAGGAAATTTACGTTTTTAGTCATTGTTTACAATTGTTGCTTTCAACCTTTTAACGGTCCAGTAACTAAAGAAAAGTTAGCCAACTGGAATCTTGTCTCCAACCCCCGCAGTGACTATAATGAAAACACGAAAGATCTCTCTCATATTTCATATGATTGTTCTTTTTATGAAACTCCTAGGGAAAAAAACAACCATATTGCCCAATAATACACCTCTGAGTAATATTTGTTTAAATAATAACTCTAAGGAGTACAAAAAAATAGTTGATTACTTGAGAAAAATCAATAAAAATGACATTGAGTTGTGGTATTAAATGAAGATAACCAGACTGAATACTAATCATATCACTATGCTACTAAAAATACAAGAAGGGCATCAGATTCGGGCGTCCCGTCGGTTATTTTAACAACACGCCAAATGTCGCAATCCTTGGCCTTATGGATCAAAAGATCTGAGCCATCCTATGGAGAGAGAAAGAAAAAGTTTAGTTTTTCAACGTTTCCAAGCCAGAGAGGACCTAACCTCCAACAATTTTATGAAAAAGTATCTTTATCTTGACTTGGCTTCAGACTTTCATCGAGCAACTACCGATTTGAGCACATTTAAGTAGAAACTGACACTGCAGACGCCATTTGAAGTTTACATGAAAACTACTATGGAGAAAATCAACATTTCGTTCATTGTGTACCAGCTTTTCATAGAAAATATAATCAGCTACAACTTTCCTAAACATTGTTTTTGAGTCAAATTCGTTTTGCGCCAAATATGTTCGTAAAATACTCAAATGTCAAAATTTTACCATACAGTGTAATAAAAATAATCACATTCACATTTCTTCGCCTTTTTCTGGTATCCCTGGTTTAAATTAAGAGAATATTACAACACATGTGTATAAAAAAACAAGATCTTAGATGACTGAAACGAATGTTTTTATTTGTTAGAATAAATTTGAATAAGCAGAAAAAAAGAAAAAAAATTACTGACGCGTAAAAACTCGTTCACTTAAGCGTAAAGAACGAAATCGCTTGCAATCTTTCAAACAACAGGCAAGATTCAGGCGTTATCTGGCTACAATTTAGGAGAAATATCCTATGAACTTATGCCAAATTAAATGTTTCTTTCCGAATGTGTGTAGTAAAACGAAAGTGAATCATTTTTTGCCGAAATGACCCACCTGTTTGAAAAAAATAAAGGAACTCAGTTTAAACAAATGTGTTTACACAATTTGTCGTTGCCTTAAAGAATCACACTCCATAATGTTACTCTCCCAGAAAATAAATCAACTCGTCGTTCTTACTTCGGATCGAGTCCACACGAACAATTTTCCCGCGGCATTGAAATAATTCAGGCGAAAAGATGTTTGAAGAAAAAATGAAATACTGGTGGCGTAAATAAACCGCACTTGGCCATTGTTCGAATAAATCCCCCCCGAACAAAAAATCCCTTCAAGAATGGGGGCATTCTAGGGGAAAAATAAAAACAATGTTTATACAATACATCGATCGCATATGTGTTGTAGTAGTAACCGACTAGCTACCACATCACCGCTGGCAGCATGGCAGCTTTGTTTATAAACATTTATTCCTGGCCGAGCGGAAAGCCTCCAACGAACGCTTCCATCGCCCTTGTTCCAATGCGAAATTGGTGAATGAATAATTTATGATGCTATATTTATAATAAGCACCTCTGCCGAACGATATATCGAGCGTGTCAGGTTTTCCCCCCTTGGTAATTCACAGAGACTTTTCCTCGAACCAAGTGCGCTGATCTTTTGCTGTGGCCCCACTCGGAAGCGAGAGCGAGAAAGACAGAGAGAGAAAGAGGAAAATCAATAACTATCTACAGAAAGCATTATCCAACACTCGGTTAACCATCGTGCCAAATATGATTTATTCAGCCGGATCGAATTACCATCTTTATTTGTCGCGTGCTCTCCAGTTTCGCCGTTGTGGGAAGGAGACGTGGTGAAAGCCACAAGTCTCTCACATAATCTCCGCCATCACCGAGATTGAATTTGATAGCCATTTATTTTGTGATTCCCTTCGATCCTTCCCACCGCCCTTCTACTTCGATTTCCGTTATTTGATCTGCGCTTGTTTCCTGATTGTTTCGCTTTCTTCCGTTCCGCTGTTCCGGCGGCCACGTCGACGTGATTGCGGTTTCTGTGGCTTCGGCACCATTTTCCCCTTTCACTTAGGTTCAGTTCTCCGGGAACAGCAGCATCGAGGGCAGAATATCAAATGTTCAAACAATTACTTTCCGTCGGTGCAGGGGATTGTGTATTTTAAATGAAACTGTTTATTTTCAATCCAATAAAAGTATATAGCAATCGGGTTGCTTCGATTTTTTTTTTCAACAACGGATGAGTTCTTCTGGATCGCATGAGCTGCCAACTGTATCAGAATGAAGTCAAGATTGCACGCTCTGACCAGTTCACCCTTTCCTTCAAGATTGAATTTCCCAATCACGGGAAAACATCCCACCGAAAATCACACATCAACCGATCCTTAAGTCCCAGCTTTATCAACAAGCCACTCAGCCCCCCCCCCCCAAGCTCTTGCTGCCTGGAAAATCCGAGCTGGATAAAAGCACTTTGCAGGCAAAAAGCACGCCACCGACCATATTTCAACCCCACATGTATGAGCTACGTGTCATGATGAGCAATAGGTTTAGCGCTCCTCGAGTCAAACCGGTGTGTTTGTTTACCGGAACGGAAAATGCCTCGGTCCACTTGCTCCCGGAATTGGCTTCGAGAAGAACCCTTTGAAAACGGATTTTCTCTCTTTAGCGACGCTTCAGTCATCTACTCCGCTGCTGAGTGGAGTCGACATGGGGGTGTTGAAGTAGACGTCCTTCATCTATCCGGTCCGGTCCGGCTCAGCCAGCTGACGCTTGGAGGCGGAGGCAGAAGAGGATGATGATGATAAACTGAAAAAGTGTGCCAGTGCGGCTAAGTATGTGTGTGACGAGCTTGGGACTGGCTACGTGCTTTCTCAGTCCTCATCTCGTACTCGATGCGGCCAAAGGGTGTGCAAATGGAACGGTAAAACGGATAAGTGACTGTAACTGGCTTCGGGTTTTCTCGCAAATATTTACCCACGTCGTCGCTCGTCGGCGTCGTCATCACGTCGAATGGGCTTTCCGGGAGGCCTTAAAGGCGCTTCCAGAGCATCAGGATGAGCAGTGATGGAAGAGGAAAGAAAATGTTTTCTCCTCGCCATACTTGCTAACCCAACCTGAATAACGAAAGGGGAATATTATCTGAAAGGGCGACTGAATTATTAATCCACCAGTAGACTCTCCTGGCGGTTGCCTTATATGCAGCGATGGTATTAAAAGTTGGGCAATAGCTTCCTACCGAATGGGGGACATATTTTTTGATTACTTCATGTTCATTATGGGGGTTATCCGACCCGGTTTTGCATATTGTTAGGTTGAAGCTTTTTATTTGTCTGCCGATAAAATAGTGTATGCGTCGCGTGTGGCCGTATGTGGTCGTTAAATAAAGAATGTTTCAGTTAAATACGCTGTCTGTACTCAATTCTATTTATTACTCGGGAAGAGGAGAAGACATTGTGGAAATATTTCCTGTAATTTCAATCATAATTTCATCAGATTAGAGTATGATGATGATATAATGATATGGACTACCACTCATTGTAGCACGGGCTAAGTTCAACGGCAACAGGTTCTCTTCTCTGTTTGACTTGATCAGGCTTTAATAACCTCTGATTGTCCTCATCATTTCATTGTATGCAGGGCCAAATAACGGGTTTGTCCTGAAAAAAGGCAACATCACTTATACTTATCCAACAACAATATTGCATATTTGGTCAAAACAGTGAGCTATCTAACATGAGAAAGTCCCAAATCGGCAAGGAGAAGCCTTCTAATCACAAACTGTTTGCTGTGGGGAGTTGACACGGAGTACGGAGACCAAACCGGGGAAGCATATTCTAGGATGCTACGCACCAGCGTGCAGTACAGTGTATTCAAAGCATGTATGTCAGTGATTTCGGAAGCATGTCGACTAATGAACCCAAGAACAGAAAATCCTTTGGAAGTATACCTGTGCGCCGATCTATTTTGAGTCGGCGGCGGCGCAGCGGTGGACCTTGGCGGCGGCGGCGGCGGCGGCGGCGGCGGTGTGGATCAGTGTGGGCATAAATTATCTCCTCAACATTTCCTTATGCTTATCCCTTTTAACTGTTTGGCTGTCTCGTGCACTGTCAAGACTAAAGGATCACTCCAAGTCATGTATTTTTATAGAAGGCCTGGATATCCATCGTGTTATATGACTCAGGTCGATGAACTGACGTATGTATGTGTGTATCTGTATGTGTGTGTACAAAGATATGAGACTTAACATTATAGAATTTGTTCATAAAGGGTGTCCACGATGAAATTGCCACACTATGAAATTGCTCTAACTTTTTTACCGTTGGGTAGAATTTAATGAAAATTTGGGTGGATTTAGTTCATAGTGCATTATTTACATCCTGCAAGTTTTAAAGTCCTGTGATCAAAACTCGCGGAAATGGAGTCGAAAGAACAGCTCGTGCGTGATAAAGTCTTGCGCATTCATCACGAGAACAAGGATCTCTCGCATCGTTCCATCGCTAAAACGTTGGGAATCGCGAATTCCACGGTGTAGCGAGTGATTAAGCGGTTCGAGGAACGGTTGACCACCGATCGGAAGCCCAGAAGTGAAGGAAAAAGTATTCCGTACAACACCAAAAATCACAACCGCGTAGTTGGGGCCTTCAACCGAAATCCGAACGCTTCCGTTCGGGATGTGGTTAAGAAGCTGCACCTAAGCCGAAGTTTTGTCCAGAAGGCCAAAACTAAGGCTGGGCTTTGAACGTTCAAGGTACAAAAGGCCCCTAATCGCGACGAGAAGCAGAACAAGTCCGCCAAAACCCGTGCCAGGAAGTTGTACCTCAACATGCTGACGAAAGTTGAATGCTGCATCATGGACGACGAAACATATGTGAAGGCCGACTTCAAACAGATCCCCGGCAACCTGTTTTTCACGGCCAAGGATAAGTTCAGCGTTCCGGTGCATGTCCGCACTCAGAAGATGTCCAAATTTGCGAAGAAATTCCTGGTTTGGCAAGCCATCTGCACGTGCGGGAAGCGGAGTGCACCTTTCGTGACCCAGGACACGATGAACGGACAGGTGTACATAAAAGAGTGCCTCCAGAAGCGGCTGCGTCCATCGAGAAGTACTGGGCGATTATGAAGCAGCACCTTCTTAAACGACCTAAGGTAGTGAAGACAGTCGAGGAACTGAAGAAAGTATGGGTTTACATGCAAAAAACGGTTGATTCACAGGTTGTGCAGAATCTTATGGCCGGGGTTAAGGCCAAGGTGCGGGCATTTGCGTATGGACTGTAAATAAAATACGAATAAAATGGTAAAATGAAGTTTAATAGTTATTTATCAATCCCTGAAAATTTGATGGCAATCGGATGAAAACTCGAATTTTGCGAATCAATTTTGTGTGTGGCAATTTCATCGTGGACACCCTTTAATAAGTCGACGGGGAATTCGTCTTATGTCTTTACTACTAAACTTAGCCAAAACTGTTTTTTCGGCGTCCAGAGTTCAATTGTCAAGAGACGCTCTGCACATTTCGTAATTGTCGTGTACGAAAATAGTTTAGTTTAGATCTTCACGAAGATGGCAAGTCAAGTTTTCAGCGCGAGCAAGAAATCGAATACGATTTCACGGGGAATCTATTTATAATAAATTGACGAATGATGATTTATTAATCTAATAATATTTTACTGAAGACATATTACAACAGAAGACAAGAGTATCAAGTTCTGATTAGACAGTTTATTGATTTTGTACTTTGATTTTTACCGTACCGTAGGATAGAACACTCTGGTAAGATTTAAAGCTATAGAAACATCTTTAAATTGCAATAAAATTGCAATCATTCAATAATTCTAAATATCTTAACATTGAATAATCAAATAATCTAACACATAAAAAAAACAAAACATAATATCTAATCTAAACATCCAAAAATCTTAAAATGTAAAAATCTAAGAATCTAAAAATCTAAACATTCAAATATCTAAAAATCTCAAAATCAAAATATCTTTAAGTCTTAAAATCTTAAAATCGAAAGTCTTAAAATCTCAAATTTGAAAATTCAAGAATATGAAGATCCAAAACTAGATAGAATCGAAAAATTCAATAATTAAAATATGTGTATAAGGTCTGTATCCACATTAATCCGGACACCTTCAAATCATTGTAACTTTGAAATATTGCACGTAGGAATGAAACATTTCACTGTGGTATAGCTGCGAGTCTATGATGTTTACATTTCATGTATTCAAGTATTCAAGATGTATGTATGTATGTAAGGTAGCCACCATCCCTTCTAAGACCTTGTCATGTATGCAGCTCCACTTAATAGCAAGATCAAATTGAGTTACCGATTTGCATTCACAGTAACGCTGTATGAAGGGCCAAAAACGGTGGGGCGGACCCGTAAGCAGAGACACTTACGCGAAACCCGCGGGAACATAAGAATCTCCTTCCAACGATACGATCCTACAAATCGAATAACCCAATTCGCAATACTCATTAAGCTTTCTACGGGATGGCTTGTTAAGAAGGGCGCGTCACTCTCACTGAAATTGTTAGAGTAGAATTCACAGCACCACAATCGAATCGGTAGGATAAAGAAAATGATACTGTTTGTTCCCTCCTAGACGCCGGTTGTCATACCACTCCATTGTCCAATTCCAGCTTGAGTGATACCCTGATGCTCCCTCCCTTCCCAATATATATTTAATGTCATATAGTAATGTATAAAATATAGTGAATTAATATTATAATTATAATAAATATAGCGAATGAATATTATTATGACAAATAATATAGTGAATGAATATAAGAATGATAATAACAATTTCATTTGTGGACCTGAAAGTTTAGACAATGTAGCTGCGAGAAAAAAAATTGATTTAAAATGATCTCATCAAACTTGGAATATCCATGTATAATCTGAAATTATATAGCAATAGAATAGTAAACCTAAAATTTCGATGTGCTGTTCCGTTTCCTTGCAATAATTTATGTAGTGAGTCTCATCTGAAATAGCGATTTTAATGAAATGAATTTAAATGCAATTATGTCACATCATTTAATATCACAACATAAAATAATAAACTGACGTTAAAAAATAAAATAATAATACCAGCAAGCCAGTAAACTATAGTAGAATACATATATCCGTAACTAATCTGACCATCCACTCATCGAAAGACTGTTGCAGTTTCTATTGAAATAAGATCTACTAAGATTAGAATTTGTTTTCACAATAATAGTCAGAGAACATAATAAGCGTAGGTACAAGATATAGATGACATCTACTGGTATGTTATTGAAAATAAAAATTAGATGTGTATTAATGTCATAATAATATTAGAAAAACTGAAGACAGCTAATAATAAGGCGAAATAAATTTCAGATGAGTATGAATCTAAAAACTGAATCTTAATAGAACTAAAATAAAAAATTAGGAAATTGAATTTTTCTATAGCTCTTGTACACCCATAAATGATTCCTCATGTCGGTGAAATAGGAAATGAATGATTGTAAACTGTTAGGTTTTGAATTAATATATATTTCTGATGAAGAAGGAAAGTGCTGTTTTAAGTAGAATTTTTCGAATATGATCCTTTCTAAAAAAAAACAATCAAAACCTTCCTATCTTTTCAAATACATAACGTATATTAGATGAGCTATAACTGACAAGGATGCATAAATGTGAAGCTGAAAATGACTTATAAAAAAGCATACAAAATGTAGTGAATGGATGTTATAATATAAAACGATAATAATTTCATTTGTATTTACGTGTCTGCAGATTGTGGTCCTGCTGCAATTGTATACGGACCCGCACATCCACCATGAACCTGAAAGCTTAGATAATGTATCATGGCCACCAGAAAAAAAAAATTGATTTGAAATTATTTTACAAAACATGGGATATCCATGGATGATTTGAAATTGTATAGCATATAAAGAATAATGAACCTAAAATTTCGATGTGCTGCTCTGCTAATAAATGTGATATAACCACAATGGAACTGACTCTTAGCTTCGGGTCTTGATCCCTACTGAGCCCTTGCGGCACGTCAAGCCGGCCAGTTCAGCGCAAGGGTGTATTCAAGTATTCAAGATGACGACGAAAGAAAAACAAGTGCGCGAGCGAATTTTGTACGGGCGTGCGGCAAATCCTGACTTGTCAATACGGGACCTTGCAAAAACATTGGATTTGCCTAAATCCACTGTTCACGATGTGCTCAAATCATTTTCGGAACGTTTGACGGTGGAGAGGAAATCGAGAAGTGACAAAAACATTGTACGCGCTGATCCTGTCATGGACCGAAAGGTGAAAAGGATATTAACGAAAAACCCAAATCTCTCCATTCGAACGGTGGCTCGTAAAATAGGGATGTCGCCTGGTTTTGTCCAAAAATCAAAACAACGTTTGGGACTTAAGTCGTATAAAGTAAAAACAGTTCCAAATCGCAACGACAAACAGAACTTGGCAGCAAAATCACGGGCTCGACGTTTGCACTGCGAATATTTGACGAAGTTTTCATTCGTTGTCATAGACGATGAAACTTATGTCCTGGAGGATTTCAAACAGCTTCCAGGGCTGGCTTTTTATTCTGCAATGGCCGTAAATGCTACAGCTGAGCATTTCAGAACGAAGAAGACATCGAAATTTCCCAAAAAATACCTTGTGTGGCAAGCAATTTGCACGTGTGGCAAAAAGAGTAAATCTTTCGTCACTAGAGGCACAATCAACAAGGAGATCTATCAGAAAGAGTGTCTGCAGAAGCGATTGCTACCCTTCATCAAAAGTCACTAAGAAAAACCTTTGTTCTGGCCCGATTTGGCATCATGCCACTATGCTAAAACTGTGATGGAGTGGTACCAAGCAAATCAAGTGACCATTGTATCAAAAACCTCAAACCCGCCATATTGCCCAGAGCTATGACCAATCGAGAGATATTGGGCTCTGATGAAGCGGAAGCTTTCTGGTAAGAAGCAAGGAATCAAAGACATCAAACTCTTCCAGCAAATTTGGACAAAGACGGCTTCTACGATTTCTGAAGAGTCTGTACAAACCCTAATGGACGGAGTTAAGCGCAAAGTTCGAACATTTGATGCAAATGCCGAATAACTATGTTTTGTCTTCACGAATTGTTAAAACACATCCCATGAATCTGAAATAAACAGCTACGACGGAAATATAATGCGAAATTTATGTTTTATTCATGTTTTGAGGTGTCCGGATTATTGCGGATACAGACCTTACCTGGAATTTGAAAAATAAAAATAATGTTAAGGTTTGGAAATCTCAAAATACAAAATTCTGCGACTAAAAGATAAATTTTGAAACTTGGCCACAACATTTTTCTATTTACACTGTGTGTCTTCTGGCAAATATGACGAGCGCAATCAGTTTTAGAAAATCCCCCCGACAATAATACAAGAAAAACTTCCAAAGCCGTCATTTCATCTATCATAAAACCAGAAAATAAAAAAAATTAAAAACAAATATCTAAAAAAATTGAGATTAAGAGATTTAAGAATCTAAAAGTTTCACAACCTTAAAAACTAAGGATTAAACAAAAATCTCTTTAAAATTCATATATTCAGGAGCTTAAAGATCAAAAATTAAATCAATTATAAAAAAGTTCAAATTAAGAGCAGTGAAATAGACCGAACTATCTATATTTTTACAACATTACTACAAACACATATTAAAAAGAATCCACTGTGCACTGATTAACCGGTTAATACAGTGGTTGGCAAAGTTATTTTATTTGAGATTTGTCACGTACAAATAAAAATAATGTTTTCCCGACAATGGCTAATTCGGAATATTCGGTGATATTAGTGTTGACGTATATTAAATTTAATAAACACTCCCTATTAAAACAGTCTTGAATATTCAATGCAAAAATGTGGTAATTCCAATCACTGTTAATTTACACTGATCATTATAGATAGTTTTCTCACACCTGACAAAATGATAAAAAATTATGTGGAAATAAACGTAATCTGTTTTAAACCCCGTTCCGTCTACGAGCTATGTAACTTGTTATTACGAATCTTGATAGGGAAGATGTACCTATATTAAACTCATCACTTTGCTATTCATCCTACATGAAATAAAACGATACACACGTGACAGGATTAGTTAGTAATGTTTGTTGTAGTTATTTAACGTAAGCAAACATTATTAGAAAACAAAACCGATCCTTCAACTGCCCAATTGTTTGATTCATCGTAGGATGAATATAGGAACAATGAGATTGATATGGGGGCAGTTTCCCTTTGAGACGTCAGATGCATTATTTCCAGTGAAATCTCACCTCGAATTTGCTCTCATCTCTTTGGGCATTAACTATTGCTCTCTTTCTTGCAAACACAAGTGCGAAAAACAGACACGGCGGCACTCTAGATTGGACCTGCAGAAATTTGTATTTACTTCACATGTTTTCATAATGTTTTGTGCAATAAACTACAGGGCCCAATTATTTATTTATTTATTTATTTATTTATTTATTATGATTGTTTTCATCTGACATCGTGGTCTTAATGAAATTAATTTAAACTAATTAACTAAAAATACGCGAACTATAAAAGCGTTGTCTAAATGTCTCAGTCGTCAAATTAAAATCAAAAACGTTACATGCTTCTACAAATAGTCTACATATAGAATTGATGGGATCATTTGCTGTATAGTCAGTATTCCTTGGTGGTACCTGTAACAATACTCTAGATCGCAAGAGACGTTCCGGGGCGTAAAAACGAACACGCTCGAGCAGAGCGGACAATCAACTTCGCCTTTGATTATTTTAGCTCCGTAAACCGCTCGGTTAATTTTGCGACGAACATTCAGTGGTTCAATTCCCAGCAATGCACAGCGTTGCTCGTACGGCGGCAAGTTTAACGGGTCACGCCACGGTAGGTTCCTAAGAGCGTATCCGACAAACTTCCGTTGAACAGCTTCGATTCTCGTGCTCCAAATTGCCTCATACGGTGACCACACTATCGATGCAAATTCCAGAATGGATCTGACTAGTGAACAGTAGAGAGAGCGCAAACACAATGGGTCGTTGAAATCTTTGCTAATTTTTGAAATAAATCCTAACTGACGATTAGCTTTGTCCACGATGGCAGAGTAGTGGAGTTTGAATGTCAATTTGCAATCCAACAGCACGCCGAGATCTCTAACCTTTTCCACACGTTCAAGTTGCTGCCCATCTATGTTGTAGTCGTACAGAATTGGGGATTTTCGCCGGCAGTAGGAAATGACACAGCACTTGGAGACGCTTATTCGGAGGTAGTTCTTGCAACACCACCGCGCAAAGCAGTTTAGAAGTCCCTGAAGTTCTCTGCAATCCACTTCGTTACGAATTACGAGGAAAACCTTCAGATCATCGGCATAGATAAGTAAACCTCCATTTGCAAGCAGAATAGTCACATCGTTAAAAAATAACGAGAACAGCAGTGGACCTAAATTGCTTCCCTGTGGCACACCGGATGCAGGAGTGAAAGACAGAGATTCTACTGATCCTATCTTCACACAGAGGCTTCTATTGCCAAGGTACGAATGTAGCCAATTGCACATCCTTTCCGAAACACCCAAGCGAAGTAGTTTGGCTAGAAGAACATCATGGTTCACAGTGTCGAAGGCAGCCTTGATATCGGTATATACAGCATCTACTTGCGCACCGTTGTCCATAGCACTGATGCACGTCCATAAATTACTGTCCACCGTTCACTTTGGGAAGAAACCATGCTGTTTTTCACTAAAGTAAGCGCTGCACGAACCGAACATCACCTTGTATACTATGGTTTCCAAGCATTTTGAACCCGCTGAAAGGGAAGTTATTCCACGGTAGTTGGATACATCCGTCTTGTCACCCTTCTTAAAAACAGGCCGCATATGGGACCTCTTCCAAACAACTGGAAACTCCTGCTGTTGAAGCAATTGGTTGAAAACAGCTACGAGTGGTGCCATCAACGAAGCACCACATTTTTTGAAGATGCAGGCAGGGATTCCATCGGGTCCAAAACAATAGGACGCCTTAAGCTTCTGTAACGCAAACTCCACCATTTGCTCATCAACTTGGAAGACATCTAGATCAACCACATCTCGTGGTACAGTATGATTGGCAGCGTCAATTTCCTCGGCGGTTGGCACATGGCTCAAGAACACATTGGAAAACTGCTGGGCAAAAAGAACATCTTTTTTTCCGCCAGCGCTCGTTGCGATGACAACACCGCGCTGCGACGAGGAGAGAGCGTTCCCTTTCCTTTCACTTCAGACAAACCCAACACCGGCTTCGCTTACGCCCAAGACCCCCTTCCTTTTCCTCTCTTCTGTATAGAATGGTGGCGTTTACATCCAAGATAAGTTCTCCCCTCACAAAGTCGTGTTTTGAAGACAGACCCCCCTCGGCCAGCACTGCTGCTGCCACACGCGACAAGCACCAGCCACGAAAATCACCGAGATGTTCAATTGAACAGTTTTTCGTCGCCAAGCACGTCACCCCACTTAAACCCGCACCCTTCAAACTCTTTAAAATTTGAAATATTGCACGTAGGAATGAAAAAATCTACTGTGGTATAGCTGAGAGTCTATGATGAGAAAGACTATGATTGATGTTTACATTTCATGTTTAGGTATTCAAGATGGCGACGAAAGAAAAACAAGTGCGCGAGCGAATTTTGTAAGGGCGTACGGCAAATCCTGACTTGTCAATACGGGACCTTGCAAAATCATTGGATTATGTCTAAAAATCGCTGTGCTCAAATCATTTTCGGAACGTTTGACGGTGGAGAGGAAACCGAGAAGTAACAAAAACATTGGACGCGCTGATCCTGTCATGGACCGAAAGGTGAAAAGGATATTAACGAAAAACTCAATTCTCCATTCGAACGGTGGCTCGTAAAATAGGGATGTCGCCTGGTTTTGTCTAAAAAATCAAAACAACGTTTGGGACTTAAGTCGTATAAAGTAAAAACAGTTCCAAATCGTAACGACAAACAGAACTTGGCAGCAAAATCACGGGCTCGAAGTTTGTACTGCGAATATTTGACGAAGTTTTCATGCGTTGTTATGGACGATGAAACTTATGTCCTGGAGGATTTCAAGCAGCTTCCAGGGATGGATTTTTATTCTGCTATGGCCAAAAATGCTACAGCTGAGCATTTCAGAACGAAGAAGGCATCGAAATTTCCCAAAAAAATACCTTGTTGGGCAAGCAATTTGCACGTGTGGCAAAAAGAGTAAATCTTTCGTCACCACAGCCACAATCAACAAGGAGTTCTATCAGAAAGAGTGTCTGCAGAAGCGATTGCTACCCTCCATCAAAAGTCACAAAGAAAAACCTTTGTTCTGGCCCGATTTGGCATCATGCCACTATGCTAAAACTGTGATGGAGTGGTACCAAGCAAATCAAGTGAACATTGTACCAAAAACCTCAAACCCGCCAAATTGCCCAGAGCTACGACCAATCGGAGATACTGGGCTCTGCTGAAGCGGAAGCTTTCTGAAAAGAAGCAAGGAATCAAAGACTTGATGTCACTTCCAGCAAATTTGGACAAAGACGGCTTCTACGATTTCTGAAGAGTCTGTACAAACCCTAATGGACGGAGTTAAGTGCAAAGTTCGAAAATTGTATGCAAATACCGAATAACTATGTTTTGTCTTCACGAATTGTTAAAACACATCCCATGAATCTGAAATAAAAAACTACGACGGAAATATAAGGAGTGTATCGAAAAGTAGTTATAAACATTCGATGCGTTATTACGTATAAACTACTGTATATATTTTTAGCGTGTAAGCGCTATTTGCTTTGTTTACATGTCAAAAATGATTATTCGGTTCATTCATTTCCGTTGATAAAGTTGTATTCAAAATGTCGCGAATTGAATTTGAGACTAAAAAGAAAATTCTGCACACTTGGTGCACCGAAAAGGGTGTTACTTACAACCAGATTGCGAAAAGAGTAAATGTTCACCCGGCAAGTGTAAAACGCATCATCGAAAAGTTTGGTAAGGAGTGCTCCCTCAAGGATTTACCAAGAAGTGGCCGGAAACCCGGCTCCAGCAACCCCGATTTGGACCAAAAAGTTGTGGATTATATTCAACGGAACAAATCTGCCTCTACTCGCGATCTAGCCAAGAAGTTCAGGACCAGCATCGGAATGATTCAACGAATCAAGCGCAGGAATGACTTGAAGACGTACAAAAAGCAGAAAGTGCCCAAACAAACTCCGGAACAAAAGTCTCGTGCCAAAACCAGGGCTCGAAAGCTGTACAGCTGCATTTTGGACAATGTCGACCAGTGCATTTTGATGGATGACGAAACATACGTTAAAGAAGATTCAAGAACGCTACCGGGGCCGCAGTTTTATACTAAATCTGTTGGGGAACGTGTGCCAACCGCGAATACGACTGTTGCGATGGAGAAATTCGGTCAGAAGGTGCTCATTTGGCAAGCTATTTGCACATGTGGCTTGCGTTCTTCAATTTTCTATACAAAAGGAACTATAAATGCTGAGATTTATCAAAAGGAATGTTTGAAGAACAGGTTGCTACCATTGTATAGAAAGCACCAGTCCCCTCCTCTCTTCTGGCCAGATTTGGCATCGGCACATTACGCCAAATCCACTCTACAGTGGCTGACGGAGAATAACATCAAGTTCGTAGAAAAAGACATCAACCCACCAAACTGTCCCCAGTTGCGACCGATCGAACGCTATTGGGCAATAGTCAAGCGTATATTTAAGAAGGATGGTACAGTGTCCCAAAACATGACCGATTTTAAGAAAAATTGGGCAGCGGCATCCAGGAAGTGCACAAAGGTCACTGTGCAGAATTTGATGGCAGGTGTCAAATCAAAGGTACGGGCATTCTACAGAAATGAACATGATGACTAGTTTTTCCGTTTGGATCTTTTGTAAACATGTTAAGCTATAATAAACTGAAATAGTATGTTAATTTTAACCATGTTTTCATGCCTATTTTATTATTTGGAAGTTTATAACTACTTTTCGATACACTCCTTACTACACTTATGTTTTATCCGTTTCTATGATCAGACCCCACGCAGACAAAACATTAAACTACCGCCATTATTACGCTTCCGGTATTTTTTCTTTTACCCCGCAATAACAGGGGGCCACGAAACCCACGCAGAACGGTAACAAAAAAAGAAATCCGCGGGTGGGAGGTCTAAAACGGCGTCTTGCACACAACGTGATTATAGAAGATTGTGGCCGCAGTAAAAAGTGCGCCACACTGGTTCCCAAAGATGACAGAATCCTTTTCTGACCTGGACACGCGACCAGCCACAAATGCTTCATACGCGAGAGAGTTAACCGAGTAACTGTTGAAAGACGAAGTAACCCAAGTGCATAAACTATACGATGTATGGTTTGGATGATACCCCGAGTAGATCGTTAAGGAAAAGAGCATTATTTGGGGCTTGTTTCGTATGGTGGGACTGATATGCGATTATTTTTAAGATGGGAAGAAACTGGCCCAATGTTGTTTTCATGTTTCGTCAGAACAAACTACCCAAGTTTGAACTATTAATAATCATAACTCAAGACCACCGAAAAGTCATATGGGACTTATTTAGGTGTTAGTAGGTTAAGGTGCCCGTTGTAATTGGCTCTATGTTTAATGTTCAGTCTGTACAACCTCGAGTTGAAGACGGTGTAAATGTCTTTTAAAACATTTTATCGTCCGAAAGCATTATTTCAGAATCACCACCCGCTTGAGCAGCTTCCGACATCTTTCGATACTTGCAATCTTCTGCTTGCCAGTCAAGCCATGCAGCCGTTGTTTTTTTTGTATGGATTCATTTCTGCATCGGTCTCCGTCTCCTGCTTGAGACTTGCATTCTTCTGTCTGCCTCCCATTTTGCACAATAGAAAATTGAATCCTCTTAAACAATACCTAACAGCAGAACCTGATAACCCACCTCACGGCCGTCATATGACAATGAAAAACTAGACCATATCACTGTCACGAGAAGGAACGAACAATCGTGAGCTTTCTTGTCAGTCTCACACCATCATGCAGTCGTGAGATTTTTTTTCTCATACGATCTGGTTACAAATTTCTAACTAGTTTACTTGAAATTAAAAAAAAAAAAAAAAAAAAAAAAAAAAAAAACGTTTTATTTCAAGTTTTTGTGTGATTAAACTTACAATTTTATCAATAAATGTGCTTGTAATAGCGATGACCAAAACACTGTCACGTGCTGTCATGGCGAAAAATTCGATGAGATTAGGAGTAAAATCTCCATCATCGTTTTCTTGCTCGATGAGATTTTCAGACGTAGTTCGGTAAAAATCGTCGGTCATTTTTCATTGAAAATGACATTTTCCAGCCCTGCCTAACAGTACCCAGATTGGATTTGCAGTTATATCGATAACGACCATAAATTTTTTTTAACAGCCTATCTTCAATTTTTTTTTACAGCCTATTCAATTTAATTCAACTTTGATCCACGAACGTTCAAACGTTTTCTTCGCATATAATATTCTTTCGAGGAAGAATTTCACATGGGTAATGAGGATACCTCATGTTTTGACAACGTTTCAGATCATTCTAAAAAAAAATCAGAAATCTTATATTCTTTTGAACTTCATTCAATCAAGACGATTATACCCTCAATACTATGATGGGAAAAAGAGAAGTTGCTCCTATTTGCATATCATCTGTAAACAAAACATTGCGCTTAAATTTAGCTCAATCTATAAATATTTTGCACTAGTCTAGACACTCTCCAGGGTTTTTTTTTTGCTGTCAGTTTAACTTTCTTTTGTGTAGTAGCAATTGTAAAACAAAAATCATACGAACGTTCGACTACGAGTGAATTTCGATGAGCATGCAAACGCCGACGAAAATATAAATCATCGCATCTCATTACCAGTACCTAATTAGCATCGCACTTTTTTTTGCCCCTGAAACACCGGCAACGGCGGCTCGAAATAACATCAGCATGTCAAGTGTCTCGGTCGATTCCGACGACATTGGGACCTTCCAACAGCAAAAAATTAACAATACAAAAATTGAGTGGCAAATTTTACAGTAGATAGTCGTTTAGCAGCACTCATCGCCAGCGAAGAACGTGATTGATGGAAGCCTTCACATTTTGAATTTTCATAACGAAAAGAATTACCAGTCATGCTCATGCGGCATCGAGTACAATAATCGCAATTTTAAACAAGCTAGACCCCGTCCAGTAAGGAATCCGGTATTTCTGTCTCTTCCTGCCAGTATATTCAACAAAATAGTGTTCTCAAAACTTGTTCATGGTGGATTTTACACTCGCGTGATGAATTCCAGTGCGCCTCACCAATTTCGCATAGTAAAACCCTCTTTACTCCATTTCCAATGCGTGACATTTTGGAAACGAAGAATTCAAACCGTGCCAACAACTGAACAAACGAAGGATGGTAGTCAATCACACAGCATGCTGTGATGAGCCCATTAAACCATCACAAATAAGTGCGTACAAGGCAAATCTGGGAACTTTTTTCAATAGGGTGAATCTAACAATGAGAGATTCCCTCCTGTCTCGCTCTCTTTCATTTATTTCAGCGCCATTTTAAAACTTTCCCGAGATTCTTTAGTACAGATTGAAACACAACAGTGCTGGCTAGCATACTCTACAAATAATAGAGTAAAAAACGTAAAGGTGATTGGAATATGAATGAAAAAGAAAGTAATCAAAGAGAGTCTCTCAATGTTCGATTCGCCCTAATGAAACGAAAGTCTCCAGAAATGTATGAAGATAGCTTATTTCCGATACATTCCTTAAAGGATTAACTCCAGTAACTCAGAGCATTCGCCTAATGAATCAGTATGATACAAATACCTTTATATGGATATGTGCTGATCATTTAACGACTGAATGATCATTCCAATATCAATTTATTTAGTGCTGATTGTATGACTTACTCTTCTAGACACAGTAAAGTAAATTCAATATTAGTTTAATGTCAAGTGGAACCAACCACTACTGACAGGTGCTTAAAAGATCATGAGAGCTTCTTGGTATGTTTGTATAGCAAGCATCCCTCGGTGGTTTGGAATGTTGTGCTTTAAATTGCTCATCAAGCTTGATGCTACCCAATGGCGACCAGCAATGACCGATGTTTTGTGTTGCTGTGTTGTTGTTTTTTTTTTTTCCTGCATGCTTTGGGAGTAGTGAAGTGTGCCGCAGTGATACAGCAGTTTTTGAGAATTATTATGAATAGGGTTTAATATTAACGTTAACCTTCTTTGAGATAAAATTTTGCAAACGAAAAAAGTATGACGGGTCAGGTTGATCCGGATTGCAAGTTTTCAAAAGACAAATTACGGTTTACCAAACTTGGATGCAAAGACTAATAGTTTTAATGAGCTACCGGTAGCTACAGAAGCGGTTTCGACGCAACTGACTGCCAGGAACCGGTTCCTGATCAAATCGGGTTCGATGATATTTCAGTATGTTGCTCTCGAGTTGTTGGCACAGTTGTTGACACCAAAAAATTCCCAGGGGCGGAAAAGTAGCTGGGGTAGCCGAAATACTGTACGATCATTAGAAGATAGAAAAAGAAGTGTTTGTGGTCTTGCGGAATCGTCCAAATTTCAAGTTAATTTTTTACCCAATCTTAGAGAAATGGGACGAGCTCATAAAAAAAAAATGACAATTCGTTCAAGTTTGGTTTAAGAAATAAAAGTTTTCATTCAAATTAAGCGATATTTTTTAAACATGCAATCTTGAAAACGCCCTTCATCCTTAATACTTGAAAATAAATAGTATGATCCTAATGTTGCTACAGCACAATGATTTTGTCCCTTGGAATTAGATTCTGGATCACATTTCTCAGAAAGTTTATTCAAATTGCGCACAAGATTTTTGCAGAATTTTTTATTTTAAACCTCAAAGCTTTCCATTGTTAATTTGGAACTGTCAACGGCGCGTTTGAAAATAAAAAGCTAAATTGAAATTTCAAGTCATCCAGAGAATTTGAATTTAAAACAAAATTGTGATTTCTTTTATTGGGAAGGGTTATTTCAACATTTGGAAAGTTGAAAACTTATTTGGATTTTCAAGAATTTTCAGGCAAATGAAATAGGTCAAAAAACTCAACGATCAACATATTTTGCTGGAAGTTAAAGAAAATCTTATGGTCTTAAATTAAAATGTGGGGAAAACCTTTTTTTGTCATTTTTTTCTATCGTTAAACTTCAGTAACATTCTATTAATTTTGGGAACATTTTCCGATTCAAGGGCACTTATCTGTCCATTTGTTAAACTCTTTGTGTGAACTGTCATTGGAGGGGGCGACCCCGGCGTAGTGGTTAACATCCATACCTCTCACGCCAAAGTCACGGGTTCAAATCTCACCCCCGGAAAAGTTACGAAAAACACCCAAAGAGGTGTTTCCGTCACTACGACGGGAGAGATGAACCACACAGTTAATAAAAAAATGTAATTTTCAATTTATTTTCATGCACACAATTTGAGCAATAAAAAAGATTCAAAATTACAGATGAAAATAAGATTACATGAATAGAAAAATACATGGCACTTTAATTTTACATGAATTGAAAACATCTCATGTAATTTTAAATGTTTTTAAATTTATGTAAACTCTGTCTGAAACAAAGTTGATCGATTTAAATGTGAAAATACACCCACATTTTAAATCACGAGCATACATTGCCTTCAATAAGCACAGAAGACTCGTACAGGAATCATTAAATTTAATCATAACACAGCAAAAAAACGTTAATTTTACATGCCGTGTAAATGGCAAGCATTTTAAAAATCCATCGCTTGAATCTATGATTTGCTTGAATTTTCAGTTTAAAAACCTGCTCGTAATAAAAGCATGGTAAAACTTACAAATTTACACAATTGTTCTAAGGCTTGCTTCATTTAGAATTGGAACAAACTTTTGCTCATACTGTGGCGCTCCTGGTGGACGGATTTGGAAGTTCTTGGCGCCCACGTGTCGGGAATTTTGTCAGCTTCACGTATGTATTTTGGACATTCCGCAAATCGACTGTACTTTGTAAACAATCAACATGGAAGCCGAAAGAAGGGAAAAAAATTGTGCACAGTTATTTGGAAAATCAATTGTGGTCTGCATCTAGGCTAGCTAAACAGCTGAAATTGCCCAGAAATACCGTATGGCGCGTAATCAAACGGTATAAGGAAACATTGACGACGATTCGGAAGCCTCAAGCCAATCGTCGGAGTGGAACTGTCGACCGGAAACTGCGTGGTAAGATTTTGAAGACGATTAAGAGGAATCCCAATCTGTCGGACCGTGATTTGGCCAGAAAATTCGGTGCTGCCCATAGTACCGTGAGGAGAACTCGACTCCGGGAAGGAATCAAGTCGTATCGAGCTAGCAAACAGCCAAATCGGACCATAAAACAGAATAGTGTGGCCAAAATCCGTGCTCGGAAGCTGTACGACCAGGTGCTGACCAAGTTCGACGGGTGTCTTCTGATGGACGATGAAACCTATGTCAAGGCTGACTTCGGGCAAATCCCAGGTCAAAAATTTTACTTGGCAACGGCTCGGGGGGATGTTCCAGCCAAATTTAAATTTGTTTTTGCCGACAAATTTGCACGAAAATTCATGATTTGGCAGGGCATTTGCAGTTGTGGCAAAAAAACGAAAGTTTTCGTTACAAATAAGACAATGACGTCGGAACTATACCAAAAAGAGTGTCTCCAAAAACGAATTTTCCCCCCCCCCCCCCCCCCCCCCCCCCGCGCCCCCCCCCCCCCCCCCCCCCCCCCCCCCCCCCCCAGCCCCACACCACACACACCAAAACCCCCAAAACAAACAAACTGCCCGCCCCCCCACAAACCAAACCCCAAACCCCCAAATTTATCCGTTTTTTTCTTAAAAGTATGAAGGAAACGCTACATTTGTATAATAAAAGATCTTGAATTCACTAATAAATAACTGAAATACAGGCAATTGTTTTTGTAAAAAAAAACATAAGTTTTGGTAAAAAAACATAAGTTGAGCTGTGCGTTCACAGCAAAAAATCATTAATTTTACATGCCGTGTAAATGGCAAGCATTATAAAAATACATCGCTTGAAACTATGATTTGCTTGAATTTTCAGTTTAAAGACTTGCACATAATAAGAGCATTGTAAAACTCTCAAATTTTCACAATTATATTATTAATTTTCACCCGGTGTGTATTTTTTTCCTCGCAATGTAAAATCTTAACGAAAGACATCCTTTTTTCAACGAAGTCACCCATAAATTTACATGCTCCTGTAAATTTATATAAACCTGAAACAAAAATCCAATATGGCCGATAGCTAAGTTTCAGTTTTCAGACGTCGGCGTATAGGTAGCTTGTATCGTTACCGCGAAGCAGAAAATGTCCGAAATAACCCAGTAAGTGTTGTGATTTCGATTTGCGAAGTGTTGAAGGAATGATTTCTTTATTATTTTTTCATTTATATTTCAGATACTGGTGACAATAAACACATGTTTTATGTACACGCCGCTAGAACGCAACTTTCAAATGGAGCCAGTGATTTAATTACTGCCATGAAGGATCTTTTCTCTATCCACTTCGTCCACAATTTTATGTATTCGCGAGGAGCATCGAAGTTTCTCGTATTTCTCGGTTGAGAGAAATGTAAATTTAAAAACTTATTGAATATAACATCAATTTGGATGCTCCTTTTATGTGCATGTATATTCATTGAAAATTACAAAATAATTTTAACTGTGTTGGTAAGATGAAGTCTTTTCATAGCCTCAATGATATGGAGTGACAACATTTTATTCACGGTGAAGAAATTCTCCATTTGATTTGAGAGAAAAATCACCTAACCTTTCATGTTGTCACTTAACTTCGTTACTAAAAGTATCATCCCAAACATAACCTAGAATATTTTTTCTAAAACATGTTTCAGGGAGCAATAAAGCAATAATCATGAAATTTTAAATGAGCATGTAAATATACTAGTTCAGTACCAAGTCTCATGCGTAAAATTCAATCGAGCATTAATTTTTCATGCATTGATATTTACAGGCATGTAAATTTAAAAACCAATTGAATATAACATTCTTTTGCATGCTCCTTTTATGTGCATGTATATTCATTGAAAATTACAAAATAATTTTAACTGTGTATCATGTTATAAAATTTCCTTCCGAAGATTTCTTTTCTCAAGTGACAACAACAAATTTACACTGCTCTCCTCTCTTTGTTGATAAACATTCGTATCCAAGATTATAACAACGTAACTATAGATATATCCCGTCATGAATATAACATGCGAACTATCAGTTTGTTCAGTTTATCAATTGTGTTAAGATTTCGGTTCAGATCGTGTTAAGTGTTAGATAATGAATGACAGCAGGAGCAAGCAATCAAAGAATCGGGCGCCATAGTTTATTGGTTTCCGTGAACGAACTTATAATTTTACACCGTTCATGTAAACTCTCATTTTAATGAGTTGAAAAAAGAGAGAGGCACGCTTTATTTTCACAGCGTAATGTGAAAATACGGTGTAATACACATTTAATTTAATATGAATGCTTTTTCGATGTTTTTCAACGTTTCACCCATGTACATGATCTTTAACTGAAATTCTAACTAATGTAAGACTAAACATTGATGTATTTTTCAAATTGAATCGGTTTACATCACGTGTAATTTTCATATTTTTCTGCTGTGCAGCCTGAGGCTGAAAATCTCGATAAACACAAAAAAATTTCATTAAAATTAACTAAATCATGGAAGGAGTTTGAATTTTAAATTTATGTTATGCTGAATTAAGGAACTTCATTTCTTGCCTAATCAAACTGCAAACGCTCATTGCATATACAGCTCATATCATTTCATGCACTTTTCAGTAGAATGATCAAAATACTAAAATTCTGCATTCCAAATTTTTTTCACAATTCGTAAGAAAATTTTCTTTTATCGTTTGGCCTACTTCAGGGAGACCTTAAACCATTTACAGTGATTATACCTTTAGGATTGAAAATTGTCTCTACTGTATAGTTTTCATAAGCTGGAAAACAAATCGAATGTTTTGGCAACAAAATAATTTTATTCCCTGGAATTACATTCTGGATCACATTTCTTCGATATATTTTTTGTAAATTCTGCACAAGATTTTGACAGAATTTGGAGCTTATACCTCAAGCCAAATTAACGGAACTGAAAGCTAGTCAACTTTGTCGTCCTTGTTCAGTGAACAAACATATAAGATAAAAAAAAGATCTGTTTCAGAGAAGGTCTGTGAGTTTGAAAAAAAATATGTAAATTTCAAAGAATGATCCTGAGATGATTTGAATTTAATACAAAATTGTGATTTCTTATATTGGGAACGTTTGTTTGAACTTAAGGAAAGTCAAAGAATTCTTTGGTTTTTCAAGAATTTTGGGGCAAATTAAATAAGTCGAAAAAATCAACCATTAACATACAAAGCTGGGAGTCAAAGAAAACGTAATGAGAAAATCCTTATGTCAGTTATGCTGTGGTCATTTTTCTAGCGTTAAAAAAATCAGTAACATTCTATTAATTTTGGGAACAGTTTCCGAATCAAGTGCACTTATATGAAACCTTTGATATTCTGGAGAGAAGTTTGAACTTTGATTAAAATTTATCAAATCAACAAAGGAGTTTGAATTTTAAATTTATTTAATGCTGAATTAAGGAACCTCTTGTCCAAAATTGCATCTACCAATAACTTAATATTTCTTGCCTAATCAAAATCCAAACGCTCATTGTATACCTATACAGCTCATATCATTTCATGCACTCTTCAGTAGAAAACTAAAACTAGGCATTCCATATTTTTCTTTTCACAATTCGTAAGAAAATAATCTTCTATCGTTTGGCCTACTTCATGAAGACCTGATTATACCTTTAGACAGCGATTATACCTTTAGGATTGAAAATTCTCTAGACTGTATTGTTTTTATAGGCTGGCAAGGCAATCACATTTATTCAAAACAGAGAAAATGGATTTGCACTCACTAGAAACAAGTGAAAGAAACCAGCCCTGATACATTTTCTACAACTACAAAAAAAAAACCTTTTACTGTTTATCATACACGATCAATTTCAAGTGGTTTGTTTGGTTCAGCAAATTGAATGAATTTGCATACGCCTGCCTATGACTGTATGCACGATATTTTTACCCCCCTTGAAAATTTTAACAGACCTGCTCAACACACAACGGGTACGCATAAATATTTAACAACCTATCCAAGATTTGAAAAAAAAAATAGTAGTTGAAAACGACAAATCATAAATTTGAGTGGCAGTCATATTTATCTTCGGAAATCTCACCTGTTTGACAGCAGTTTTACCCACCACTCACAAGTGAGGCTTTCTGAACGCCTTTTCTCTTTGACGCAATTCACTTCTGGATCGAACTGTAAGAACTCCGTTGCAATTTATTTCTTCATCATTTTTAGTACTTTTAAATCTCTTCATCACAATAACCAGTCGCACTATCTGGGCGCAAATTCTAACTGCTTAATTTATTTTTCTCCAGCACCATGGATACGCATGAGGAATATTACCCATATGTTCGTCGTCACTGCCTTCTGTATGCGAGTTCTTCGTTTCCTTCGTGTTGACTAGCATCAAGCAGCGACATCAAGAATCACTTCCACTAACGAATCAGCATCAATTCCCTCCTCTGCGTAAATGGATTAGGTAACGTTGACACCAAGATGTGAACTTATACGCTACTGTCTGCTCGCCCATTTCAGGATCTAATCGGTAACTCCTAGGTGAAATTATTTGCCTCTAATGCTGCCAAGCATAGAGCCACTTTCATCCACAAACTACTATGCCGGTTTTATTCAATCAGTGTACCGGAATACGGTTCCATCTGATGCTATTTCTCACTGATCCACTTTGGTGTCAGAGTCAAAGCAACAACTATTACAGATTATACCGACAACAAACGCCAATCAAAAATCACGCCTATCGACTCTCACGCGCCATGTACTACTGGAGTAACGGCCTACACCTGTGAAATGCTCAATAGCTCGCGCTATACTGAATAAGATACACACGCGATATCCTCTTTAGCCAATGTACCATCGTCGCCGTCGTCGTCGTCGTCGTCGTCGTCGTAGTCGCAGTAGGCAGTAGACGTCGGTCGCAAATTAAAGCCATTCACAAATTCTGAGTTCATTCTGCTCAGTTCGACCAAGCAACATGGGGGAAGACGTTGCTGGATGACACGTGTGTAGCAGGGAATGTTGCATGAACTCCACCGTTGCTGTTGTTTTGTTTCATACTACTGTGGGGTAATTTTTCAAACATATTTAGTTGATAGATGAGTAGAAGGACGATTCAGAAGGGTCGCACAAAAGATATACAATAGGGCCCCCAAAAACCCCCCCCACAAAATATTCCCCCAAAATCATTTTTATCCCCTCCCCCCAAATTTTCCGGATTAAAAAAAAACAATAAACCTCATTCTTCCACCTTTCTCCTATTTTATTTACAACCCATACCCCAAGCCCCCCCCTTGGCCTTAACCCCCGCCATAAGATTCTGCACAAACTGTGAATCAACCGTTTTTTGCATGTAAACCCATACTTTCTTCAGTTCCTCGACTGTTTTCACTACCTTAGGTCGTTTAAGAAGGTGCTGCTTCATAATCGCCCAGTACTTCTCGATGGGGCGGAGCTCCGGAGTGTTGGGAGGGTTGAACATTTTCGGCACGAAATTGACCTTATTGTCCGCATACCACTTCAGCACGTCCTTGGAGTAGTGGCATGAGGCCAAATCCGGCCAGAAGATTGTTGGGACGTTGTGGGCCTTCAGGAGAGGAAGCAGCCGCTTCTGGAGGCACTCTTTTATGTACACCTGTCCGTTCATCGTGTCCTGGGTCACGAAAGCTGCACTCCGCTTCCCGCACGTGCAGATGGCTTGCCAAACCAGGAATTTCTTCGCAAATTTGGACATCTTCTGAGTGCGGACATGCTCCGGAACGCTGAACTTATCCTTGGCCGTGAAAAACAGGTTGCCGGGGATCTGTTTGAAGTCGGCCTTCACATATGTTTCGTCGTCCATGATGCAGCATTCAACTTTCGTCAGCATGTTGAGGTACAACTTCCTGGCACGGGTTTTGGCGGACTTGTTCTGCTTCTCGTCGCGATTAGGGGCCTTTTGTACCTTGAACGTTCGAAGCCCAGCCTTAGTTTTGGCCTTCTGGACAAAACTTCGGCTTAGGTGCAGCTTCTTAGCCACATCCCGAACGGAGGCGTTCGGATTTCGGTTGAAGGCCCCAACTACGCGGTTGTGATTTTTGGTGTTGTACGGAATACTTTTTCCTTCACTTCTGGGCTTCCGATCGGTGGTCAACCGTTCCTCGAACCACTTAATCACTCGCGACACCGTGGAATTCGCGATTCCCAACGTTTTAGCGATGGAACGATGCGAGAGATCCTTGTTCTCGTGATGAATGCGCAAGATTTTATCACGCACGAGCTGTTCTTTCGACTCCATTTCCGCGAGTTTTGATCACAGGACTTTAAAACTTGCAGGATGTAAATAATGCACTATGAACTAAATCCACCCAAATTTTCATTAAATTCTACCCAACGGTTAAAAAGTTAGAGCAATTTCATAGTGTGGCAATTTCATCGTGGACACCCTTTAGTTATATCTTATTTGACATAGGGTGTAGAAGCAAATCTCGCGTAGAATTTGAAAAAGGGTCTACCCTCGTTAATCGATTCTCTTTATCGACTTTCTCTTTGGATTATCACATGGCCACGAATTTAAGTTCAATTTTGAGTCGTTTTTGACTCAAAAATGACTCAAAACTGAGTAAAATTGATGGCCGTGCATGGTTAATCAAATGAATTTGTGGTTCTCTTTGGAGCTATCGAGTAAATACGTTGTTAGCTTGCGCAATGAATAATAAATTCTCTGGAAAATGCTTTTTCAGCCGCGTTATTCGCAAAAGAAAAAATCGAGAGAAATTTAATTTTAAACATTACGCGAGAAATTTGATGTATATCGTACCGTTGGGCATTTTTAATTTGTCGACCCTTTATAATAGAGTACATGACGTATTTTTCTGTGAGCCTAATGAAACTGATTGCTCGAAGCCATGCTGCAATGCTCCAAGCACACAGCAAAAACTTTCTTTGAAATCATGAACGCATTATCTGAGAGCGCACCAACATGCGAATGTAATTAATAAACAAATATGAAAGGTCATGGGGCCTCAGGTAGCTCTGTCAATACCAGTTCGGTTTATCAAGCCGGAGGCCATGGGATCCATTCCTCGGTCGGTCGAGGGAATCTTGCGGAATAGAAATTTTCTCGACTTCCCTGAGCATAAAATATCATTGTGCTTGGACACACAATATACAATTTCATAAACTAGTGTTTGGCATAGAAAGCTCTCAATCACCAATAAGTGATGTTCTTTCAGAATAATATAATATAATAGGTAATATAACATCCATGAACTTTATTCCCCTTTTTTGTGTTCATTCGCTGTTCGAACAATAGAAGTAGGCTGCGCTTTTGAGCGAAGAAGATGCTTTCTTTCTCCGCCATAGCTGAAATTTTCAGAAAATTGCAAAATAATCGTGTTTTCGAACGAAATTGATATTCAAAGTGTACCAAAATACTTCTGAACCGGTTTTTGCTTACTGGTGTTGAAAAATCAGAGTATTCCCGGTCGAAAGAATCGTATCACATCAGGAAAGAATTAATTGTCGCGAGTGAATTGGAGATCATTGCCGTTTTAAAACTGTGTTCAACTGCGATGAAGAGTAGCCCCACAGCGGGGGATTTTGATTTTTGACAGAGTGAGGAGTGGAACAATGGTTGATAATAAAAAGCAGACCAGTGCGATGAAGAAAACAGCCATTTGCTGTTCAGAAGTCAAGCAGCGTGTTATTCCAGGTGCACACTCTCCACGTGGTGAGCTCCGGTGGTGAGCGGGAAATGCTGGTTGCATCTAACGGACGGTTTAGCAACATTGGTTTTCTTTATAGATTGCAATAAATTCGCCACGAGTGCATCAAATTAAATACGAATCAACATCGACCATTTTCATTTCTTTGACTGAACAAGCTAGCTTCGGATGTGGCCTTTGGTGAGCTCTATCTGATTAAAAATATATTACAAAAACTTATTTTCAAATTCTACTAAAGAATGTGCACACCAAAAAGTAGTCGTTGGAAATGCCCTAATGCAGTCTTCTCCGTGTACGCTTTGCTAATCCGATCACTACTACATGAATATTAATGTATGTGTGCTATGATGAAGACGTCGTTTGGCTACAGTAACCTTTATTCAGTAAAATGGCGTCGAATCAAGAACGCGTGCGCGAAGCAATTTTGCACAAAAGAGTGGAAAATCCAGATATGTCGCACGGCGATATTGCCAAGTCATTAAAAATCGCAAAATCGACGGTTACTAAAGTGCTAAAAAACTTTCAGCAGCGCTTAACTTTAAAGAGAAAGGTCGGTTCCGGAGTAACCATGATTCTCGTTTCGTCGCGGAGAGGAAGAAAGTGAGTAAAGAATTTAAGAAGAAACCGAATATCTCCGTTCGTGATGTGGCAAAAAAAGTGAAAATGTCTCCATCGTTCGTCCAGAAAGTGAAGAAAAGTGCAGGCTTGAAATCATTCAAAGTAGGTGTTGCTCCAAATCGTAACGGCAGCCAGAACAAGAGCGCAAAATCTCGATCGAGAAAATTATATGACACTATGCTGAAGGAATACGACTGCATAATATTGGACGACGAAACATATTGCATAGCTGACTTTAAGCAGATACCGGGACTACAGTTTTTTACCTCGTTGCAAAGAAGAAATGTTGCTGATCGTTTTGTCGAAGTTCCCAAAAAAATACCTCGTATGGCAGGCAATATGTGGATGCGGTCTCAGAAGCGACATCTTCATCACGACTGGCACTCTAAATGGACAAATTTACGTAAAAGAGTGTCTGAATAAACGACTGTTGCCGTTCATTCGGGAACACAACGGTTCGGTGCTGTTCTGGCCTGACCTGGCATCTTGCCACTATGGAATATGGCTAAGGATTGGTACATTGCTAATGGTGTAAATATTGTCCCAAATTATTGCAATCCGCCAAATTCGCCAGAACTCCGTCCGATCGAAAAGTATTGGGCTCTGGTCAAGAGGAATCTTCGAAAAACGAATAGCGTAGCAATTGATGAGAAAAGCTTCAGGCGTAACTGGCAGAAAGCTGCAAAATTGGTGACGGATGACACTGTGCAAAAACTGATGGAAGGTGTCAAACGAAAGGTGCGGGCATTTGGATATAACAGGTCAAATTGACTTAACTGTATATGTTTTATATTTGTATTTTTATGAAGTCTTAAATAAATGATTTACTTTTGATTTTCTCATATTTTCCATTTAATACCACTAATTTCCCGTTGACTACTTTTTGGTGTGCACATTCTTTAAATACGTGCCTGGTTTGGAAATTTTAAATTTCCAAATCAGGAGGTTTGTTGCAGTTCCCTTGATGTCGGTAATGTTTATATGCGGGGCTTATTGTATGTTGTCAGTCACTTCGATGAGCGTGACTCAGCAGACATTCTGAAATGGGTAACCGGATCTGCAATAGGGCTATCACTTTCTAGCTCCCCGGATTAAAGTTGCTTTCAATGGTCACTTAGAGGATTGTTTCAAACAGGTTTCTTCCCAAATAGCATGGGTGTTAGATTGAACACACACACACACACACACACACACACACACACACACACACACACACACACACACACACACACACACACACACACACACACACACACACACACACACACACACACACACACACACACACACACACACACACACACACACACACACACACACACACACACACACACAGTCTGAAATGGGAACGAATGCTTGAAGAAAATTTTTAGACCTTTTTTTGTATCTTTTATTTCAATAAATCAGATCTTCTTCAAGTATGTTTGTCTCTTTTTGGCAGCTTGAAAAATTAATTCCAATATTCTATTGATTTCTATATTTATTTTTATTATTGAAAATATCCAAAAGAAAAGTTCATATCTATACTCGTGTGTTAAAACGTGTGCTTTAACACACTTTCAATTTTCAATCTTAAAAATTGTTATTCCGACTAACCTGAAGCCGACCGTGAGTATTCGTTTTCTCCCCGAACTTTAGTTTTAAGATAATTTATTTATTAAAAATTAAACTCTGGTCTGTGAAGTAGAGTTTTCTTTCGTTAATATTGAGATTTTCAGCCTCAGACTGGTTCATCTTCCATCATAGTCGCTTTTTGTGACTTATCCGGAGTGAGATTTGAACTCGGTTCGTTGGCATAAGATCGCTAAGATTTGTTCGATCTTTCCCGAACTACAAAATTGGTCATCTTCAAGACATTAATTAGACCGGTAGTCCTCTAACGCCACAAAACATAGACATTGATCGTGGAGAACCAACGCGCCATTGGTGTCTTTGAACGGAAGGTGTTGCGTATGATCTAAACAGATAAAAAGAAACATTGAATTTTCTGCGTGATCTAATGCACATAAAGGGAATGCTAGATTTGGCAAAAAAGAATGGGAGATTTCATGTAAATTTTAGCCTGATAACGCCTGAATTTAGCCTGTTGTATGAAAGAATGCAAACATTATTGTATGGCACATGAAAGATTGCAAACAATTTCGTTGTTTACGCCTCCTTTGGCTTGAAATTAAACGAGGAGAAATTTTACGCGCTTGTTAAAATTAATTATTTTTTTCTGTGTATGGTGGAGTGTAGATGGAAGACGGAACGTGGAGGAGGCGAATGAACCACGAATTGCACGAGTTGCTGCGAGAACCTCCCATTGTACACATCGCTAAAATCGGTCGACTACGGTGGCCTGGGTAAGTCGTAAGAATGTCGGACGAAAGTCCAGTTCTCGAAAACGAACCGACAGGCACAAGAAGAAGAGGCGCGCAACGAGCAAGGTGGATCGATCAGGTAGAAGGCGACCTACGGACCCTTCGTAGACTGCGAGGCTGTCGAAATGCAGCCATGGACCGAATAGAATGGAGACAACTTCTGTAGACAGCAAAGGGCACCCCGGCCTTGGTCTGATTGGTAAGGTAAGGTTCGTTGGCATAAGAGGTATTGATGATAACCGATATTGTAGGGTTGATTCTATTGACCCTGCGCAAATGAATTTATTAGAGGACATGAAATCTCGTGGACAGAGATCTACGGCTTTTCTTCCCTTGCGTGGTGATTAGAGACTTTTCATCTGAGAAAAATCCAATGACGCCGGCTGAACTAGACAGCTGGGGTGAGAGGCATCCACGCTTTCGAGAGGGTAGGTATACTTCGATTATTCAACCCTTCGTAGATATTAAGAGGCTTCAACTGGATGTCTGTGTAAGGAAAGAACTCTGATTTATGTGTAAATTTTTGGACAATTATAATCAAAGCGCATTTTTTTTGTCAGCCGAATGCTGCAAAATTTGTTAAATTTATTGAGAAAATTGACTAAAACTTTATTGACTAAATTATTAGACGTGGCTGGGTAGCTCAGTGGTTGCCCTTTCTGCTTACTGAGCAGATGGTCGGGAGTTCAATCCCAGGCCCGTCCCCTTCCTTGCCATTTGTCACTTGCCTCTTTCTATCACCACTAGATTTAAAAAAAAAGCAGTCTACTGCTCTTCCATTGATCACATCACTTTACCACAGTGAATCCATGATCTAAAAATAACCTGCCTCACTACACACAAAAAAGGAAAATTGTTTTATTAAAAGTTTTGCACTTTTCTTCTAAATAAAATTTTCATAAAATTGAAAGTAAAATTATCTACTACAAAAGTTATGTATTGGATTTGAAAGTGTATTTTTTTGGTTCAGTGTGTAAATTTAAAAGTTTTTTCTTTTACCGCGAAAATGGTAGAACTGTCAAATCCACCAACACAAAGCAAGTCATTGTCTTCGTCGTCTTCGTCGTTTGGATTTGTTCGCTATTGTTGTCCGCGTTCGCGTCTACTGCGTGGTGCTTTGTTGCTTCCGCTTCCGTACGCGTTTTGTGAAAATTTCGTTTCGTAAAAAAAACTCTGTTATTCTTGGCACGATCGACGAAATACAAAAGCAACAATCTATGTCTGAAGGATGGGTACGTTTCTATACATGAATGTTGAAGTTTTAATAGAATTAATCAACCCCCTGTTTTGCAGTACTGCAACAAGCGACGACAAACGGTAGCAGATGCCAGAGGTTGCTTAGTTCCGACATGGATCTCTCGTGAACATCAGTTAAAAGTTCATTTTGTAGTAAAAATACTTTATTTTCATTTATATCGATGCCACGGTTTCATTTTGACAGTTCTACTATTTATCTGAAAATAAAACCTTTTAATGAAAAAAATATCTTTTATTTCAATCCAAATAGCACATTTTTATTTAAATTGCTCCACATTTTCTGGATAAAAGTTTACTTTGGAATAAAAATTATTTACTTTCATTTTCAACGACGCCACACTTTCGATTTGACAGTTCTACAATTTATTTTGAAAGTTTCAACTTTTAAATGTACAGAGCAGAAATTTTTTAATTGACGGTTTGAAGGTTTTTGTTTTGAAAGCAAACCGCTTTCTACGAAAAAGAACCAACGCAACTTTTCAATTTTAGCAGTGATTTTTTTAATTTTAATAATCATTATTCTTTGTGTGTAACATCCCTACCACCCCTCTCCGCCCGCGTGTCATACAGCCCGATGTGAGATCCCCCTTTGTTTTCTCATCCCCCCCTAACTCCAACCCCCGCTTTATATTTTTTAAATTTTTGAACCCCTAAAACATCGCTATTTTTCGGAAAGAGACCAATGGGTTCATTTTTTAAGGGTTTATAAAAACCTACACAGTAACTTCTTTACAACGATCTTAAAACCTTGACTTCTAAAATTCCTTTTACTCCTATCAAAGGTTTTATTTTGACTTTATTAACTCATAAAATGCTGTTTTGAAATGCCGTTTTAGGACTCATTCATATTATCTTATTATAGTCAGTTGAAAAAGCATTTTAAAACCATTTTGCCTCCAGTAAATGCATTAAACGGCTAACTGGCATTGAGGAAAGCTACCAAGTGACCAGATAGTTTTATAGTAGCCATTGCTAAGATAAATTGGCTTTTTGGCAAAACTGTGATTTCTTGCAATCGCCATATTGAAATATATGAAATAATTGAAATGTGGAAAAATAAATACACCAAATTTTAAATGTAATACAATTGAACTGAAGATCTAAGGCACATTTCGGTATTTGTTCAGATAACCTTATTGAATTCCATCAATTTTCAGGAGTTTCATGATTAATTTATGGAATATATTTCTTTCAATTTTGTTTTTGTTGTTGTAAACTCACATAATTTCCAAAGCGCGTTAATTTTCAGCTCTTATCGTGCCAATATTCACCATAAAAATGAATGCGCATATGATTTGGAGCATGATACGCTATAAAAAAACTCAATTTGTTTTATATATTTTGCTATCAATCATAATTTCCCGCAACAGTAGAACTTTTTTCTTAGCCATTATTTACTGTTGAATGAATCAGAAGAGCAACAAAGCAAAAAAACAAAAACCAACCATGATATCGCCGTGAAGTTTGACAGCTGTGGCCATTTAGCCCTATGCTGGTTTTGATGGCGGCCAATAGGTTTTATGATGGTTCTCAAGTGGTCATAACATCTTTCACTAGAACATTTTCAAAATCTTTATGGTCTTAGAAAGGTTTTATTAATTTGTTTTCACAACCGTCTATAGAGTGGGCCACTTTGTACACATTTCGGCTTTAAAGATGCATAGAGGAGGTGTTGGTGGACTAAACAGTTTTGAATGTAGTGTCATCAACAAAGCCGGGAGGAGTGCTATACGGCTGGAATAGAACTGAAATTGTTACTTGGGACTAGTTCTGTTCAGTAACGGAGTAGCAACTACGAAACGCACGGTCTTTAAAAAAAATATGAAAAAATATTATTCATTCATTTTTTGTTACATCTTCAGGATTTATATTTTTCGTTTACGCCTCTATGCCTTTCGTGAGACATAGTTTTTTCTATAAAAACAGTAGTGCTATGAAACGGATTAATCAATTAAATCAACACCAGAATAAGGATTAACATTTCAATGATGGTTTCAAGGCAAATGAATAGAATGGGTCATTCCGTAAGTTTACCTCGTCCTTTAAGCTATACGTCAACCACCGTAATTCAAACAAAAGTGTGCAAAATCCGTCTATGTTGCATCATGACGGAGTCCCTCATTCAACAGTAAGTAGTATTTTGAAACGCTTTCGGGATCGGTTTACTCTCGAGCGGAACGACATGTTGAATTTCACGCGGGATGCAGTTCTTCGGCTGACTAAACAAAACCCGAACCTTTCCATCCGAGATGTGGCTAAAACGGTCAAAACATCGAATTCTTTCGTTCAAAAAGTGAAGAAAGCGGCAGGATATAGGTCGTTCAAGGTGATAAAAACCGCAAACAGGAACGTGATCAGTTCGAAAACAAGAGCGCGGAAGCTGTACGAGAAATTGTTGAGAAATTGTTGACAAAATTTGGCTGCGTGGTTATGGATGATGAAACAAACGTCAAAGCAGACTTCAAGCAGCTTCACGGTCTTGAGTTTTATACCGCATTACAACGTGGAAAGGCTGGCGATCATTTCAAGGTCAAAAAGTAGATGGTTTGGCAGGCTATTTGTAGTTCGGATTTTAAGATCAAAATCTTCACAACTACAGGTAATAGTAACCAACAAGTTAACGTCAACGAGTGTCTGCAAAAACGGCTACTACCATTCATCCAAAAGCACACGAGTTCTGTGTTGTTTTGGCCTGATTTGGCGTCTTGTCATTATGGTAAAGCGGCTCAGGAGTGTCATGCAGGAAACAACGTCAACATTGTACCAAAGGACGGTAACCCTCCGAACACTCCAGAACATTGTGAACCCAAAACCTTGGGAAATCGAAAGGAGAGGCAAATAATGAGAAAAATTTTGCTAGAAAGTGGAAAAATGCTTCCAGAAAGGTGACTGACGACACTGTGCAGCACTTAATGGATGGTATCAAACGCAAAGTAAGAGCATACGGATATAACAAGTCCGGATAATAATATTGTGATGTAACTGAATTATAAATTAACCATTTGTTACGATGATTTTTTTCGGATTTAGAAATAAATAGAAATACTACGAGTTTCTCTTTGGCTAGGTTTTGCTGGGCGCATACCTTTACCACTTGTTAATTCAAAAGTAGGTAAAGGGCGATACGGTCAAAATTTGGTCAATATCAACTTGACGTATTTCTTTCAATTTTGCATTTAAAAAACCTGAACACCCCTCATTTTGAAGGTGTGTGTGTAGAATGTTGCTCCTATTTTGATTTTGGAATTCACTCTTCAGTTGTCAAAATGCCGTCCAAGCAAGAAGAGCAGCGTATCCAAATTTTGCTCGCGCATCGCGAAAATCCGAGCTACTCGCACGCAAAGTTGGCAAAATCGCTAAAAGTTGCCAAATCAACCGTTACAAATGTAATTAAAGTGTTTGGGGAACGTTTGTCGACAGCCAGGAAGTCTGGATCGGGGGGAAATCGAAAACCGGAAGCCGCTGAGACGACAAAGAGAGTTGCCGGTAGTTTCAAGCGAAACCCTAACCTATCTCTCCGAGATGCCGCAAATAAGCTGGGTGTATCGTCTACAACCGTGCATCGAGCCAAAAAACGAGCCGACTTGTAAACTATCGACTTACAAGAAGGTAGTGACTCCAAATCGCGATGATAAACAAAATACGACGGCCAAAGCGCGATCCCGGAGGCTGTACACGACGATGCTGACGAAGTTTGACTGCGTGGTAATGGACGACGAAACCTACGTCAAAGCCGACTACCAGCAGCTTCCGGGACAGGAGTTTTATACGGCAAAAGGAAGGGGAAAGGTAGCAGATATTTTCAAGCACACGAAACTGTCAAAGTTCGCAAAGAAATATCTGGTTTGGCAAGCCATCTGTACCTGTGGCTTGAAAAGCAGCATTTTCATAGCTTCCGGGACTGTCAACCAAGAAATTTACGTGAAAGAGTGTTTGAATAAACGTCTGCTGCCTTTCCTGAAGGAACACGGTTGTCCCGTACTGTTTTGGCCGGATTTGGCATCTTGCCATTACGGTAAAAAGGCCATGGAGTGGTACGCCGCCAACAACGTGCAGGTGGTTCCCAAGGACAAGAACCCTCCCAACACGCCAGAGCTCCGCTCAATTGAGAAATACTGGGCTATTGTCAAGCGGAACCTAAAGAAGACCAAAAAAACTGCTAAGGACGAGCAGCAGTTCAAGGCAAACTGGCTTTCTGCGGCGAAGAAGGTGGACAAGGTGGCTGTACAAAATCTGATGGCAGGGGTCAAGCGTAAGGCCCGGCAATTCGGATTTGGAAAAGCGGAAGCCTAACTGAATATTTTTCCTGAATTTTATACTAATTGAACTTGAAAAAGAAATTTAATTTGATTTTTTAAATAAACGATTTCACCGATTTACACGCGTTTTCCCTTGACCAAATTTTGAACGTATCACCCTTTAAGTAGGAGATAGGAAGAAAAGACAAACAGATTATTCTAAATAAAGACAAAATTTAATAACTACTAAAATCGACACATAACGGCAGAAGTCGAAGCGAGCAGTTGCAAATAGCAGCCAGGAACAGACCGTTCATCAGACATAACCGCAGTGAGGTTTTTCAGAGTTCCTTCAGTGCAGTAGAAGCTTAAGCTGCAACCGCGCCGAGGCTCGTAACAACAACTGCCAATTAATACGGCATCGTCAGTGCACTGTCGCGACAAATAGTACGTCATGATTGATGCGTTCATTACAAAACACTAAGATATATTTTCAATCAAAAATTGAAGTACCATAAATATCAATGACGAATGATAATGTTACTACTGTTTTAAATCTTGAACTTATTTGAGCGATCCATGTTTGGTACTTGAATTGGTGATCGTCACATTTCACTGGCAACGCTAAGTAGGATACTATTTGCATAGAACAAATCCAATTAATGTTAGCAATTAATTCTTATTTGATAATGATCTCACACGAGAAAACCGCATAGCAATACAAATATAATGCTATGTTAGGAGCACAGAATCTTGCACTTATCAAGTAAAAGCTATACAACACATTCAAAGCTGTGGCTGCAAGTTTGTTGCTCGGAATTCGTTTAAAAGTTATCGATAGAACAAGAACTGTCGGGTCACCTATAATACAGTGAGCGATTCCAGATATTTCTGGTAACAGATTCATCTTAGTTCCTACTTACAAAAAAAAAAAAAAAAAATATCTTAATTCATTGCACAAAAGCCGAGAGATCAAGTTGTCAAGAGTGGATCGTACCACCCAACATTCTATAGAAGACTCGACTGTTCTCCTAGTTTTGAAAACTTGAAACCCCCTTCTCAATTCCACTTGCAACACGTAAGCACAAATCCCAACAAAATTGAGAAATTATGCATCCCGAGTACAAGCTTGTTTGTTCATCAATCCACATACCGATGATATTCAGCAACAATGATGAAACATGCAAATTGTATACCAGACCCACTATAGCTATCCACATTGGTGAGAGTCCATTCCAATCAGAGTATGGAAGTTTATTCCGATGACAATCCGGTTGAGCTGGAAATGTATGAGCTAGAGCAAACCTCGAAACTAGGTACTCGAATTAAGTTTATCAGTCATTTGTGTGTACCGTTTGCCATCTCTAAGGCAATGAAATGAAATCCACTGCCAATATCTTGCGTATATCGAAATGAAATACAACCGAAGTGAACGAACGAAAACACATAAACACCCAGCAAGTGCTGTTTAGATGCGCGAGGGTACGTATTCCGCTAAATTATCCAGTAATCGTTCATATCAGTGGGTATAGCAATTAAACGGTGATTTCCCAACTGCACATATACTACACACAATGCAGGGAAAGCAAAAAACCAGCCTAACCAGTTCCATTCCACATTGCCGGTGTTTTAAGATAAATGAGATGTAATAAGTTGTTCGATAATGATTGAATTTAATTACTTAGACTATGCACTGTGTATCTTTTCTGAAAGAATGCAGCAGCCATCTTAGTTAATTCAGCTGTTCAAGTTTCTAACGGCTTATTACTGCCCTGGTAATACGGGCTATTTCAACGCAAAACAAAGAACGGAAGCTTGAAAATATACACCTTCACGCTTTCAAAACAAAACACACCAGCCCCATCGAGTCTCAAATATTTTGAACGAGTATTCCTCCTTCAGAAAACAACAATGAAGTTGATTGTTCCATTAACAAAACGAGCATAGCACAAAGAACTTCGTTGATTTTCAAAAGACAATGGTTATCAAGGTGTCCTTCCATCGATCTGCTGTCTATTGATTGTAAGATTCCGTTTTTGGCGGGCAGGAGCATCTGTGATAATACCCACCATAAAAGAAGACAGCATATTACTAAAGCACTTTGACTTTACTAACACGTGGTGATGCCAATCTTCCCACTACATAGTACTTGTTTGTCAACAGATTGCTTTAGTCGAGTTCTCTGGCATAATATGTTATGCTATTAATGAACCAGAGCTCACCACAGACAATACGAATAAGACCAAGCTGTTTGCTGGGACTTAATCAGTGACTTCTAAATATTTTACTAGATATTTTATTTTACTATTTTGCTTTTACTAGATCGAATTGGAAAAACAGAATTCTGTCGAAAAACATGTAATCATTATGCCCGTTTTATCGCTTAGCAGGTTGTATACCTGGAGAATGAAATTATGCGATTTTTGTTTTTGTCTTGAACATTGGAAATTGGATTTTTGTGAATCATCCTATGACGCATAGAGATGTAATGCATATACATAATTTGACACTGATAACATAACTTGAAACTACATTGAGATTCCTAAAAATTAAAAACGAAATACGGGTATCTGCAATAAAGGTAGTTGGAATTAAATGGAAATTACTAATATCTCTTCTCATTTTCTAGTTACTGGTATTCCTTCACAAATCCAGTGTATTGAATGGTGAACATATGTCCCTAATGTATCTTGGACCTACAAAGATCATTTATCTAACTTTCCTAAAAAAAATTTGAACAAATTTAATTTCAATTACATACCTTCAATTACAACTTTAGTTGTGTAACAATTCTAAAGTATCTAACATGCACTAAGAACATACATAGTGATAGCAGCTTAATCCAATCGCATCTAATCTAATCTAATATTAGGTGCGCAACTAAGTTCTCGCTGTTTTTTGGTGAAAAAGGAACTTTATTTTGAAAACAAAGGTTACAAATGAATTATTCAAAGTATTGCCCATCACTAGCTACGACTTTTTCTAAGGAGTGTATCGAAAAGTAGTTATAAACATTCGATGCGTTATTACGCATAAACTACTGTATATATTTTTAGCGTGTAAGCGCCATTTGCTTTGTTTACATGTCAAAAATGATTATTCGGTTCATTCATTTCCGTTGATAAAGTTGTATTCAAAATGTCGCGAATTGAATTTGAGACTAAAAAGAAAATTCTGCACACTTGGTGCACCGAAAAGGGTGTTACTTACAACCAGATTGCGAAAAGAGTAAATGTTCACCCGGCAAGTGTAAAACGCATCATCGAAAAGTTTGGTAAGGAGTGCTCCTCAAGGATTTACCAAGAAGTGGCCGGAAACCCGGCTCCAGCAACCCCGATTTGGACCAAAAAGTTGTGGATTATATTCAACGGAACAAATCTGCCTCTACTCGCGATCTAGCCAAGAAGTTCAGGACCAGCATCGGAATGATTCAACGAATCAAGCGCAGGAATGACTTGAAGACGTACAAAAAGCAGAAAGTGCCCAAACAAACTCCGGAACAAAAGTCTCGTGCCAAAACCAGGGCTCGAAAGCTGTACAGCTGCATTTTGGACAATGTCGACCAGTGCATTTTGATGGATGACGAAACATACGTTAAAGAAGATTCAAGAACGCTACCGGGGCCGCAGTTTTATACTAAATCTGTTGGGGAACGTGTGCCAACCGCAGATACGACTGTTGCGATGGAGAAATTCGGTCAGAAGGTGCTCATTTGGCAAGCTATTTGCACATGTGGCTTGCGTTCTTCAATTTTCTATACAAAAGGAACTATAAATGCTGAGATTTATCAAAAGGAATGTTTGAAGAACAGGTTGCTACCATTGTATAGAAAGCACCAGTCCCCTCCTCTCTTCTGGCCAGATTTGGCATCGGCACATTACGCCAAATCCACTCTACAGTGGCTGACGGAGAATAACATCAAGTTCGTAGAAAAAGACATCAACCCACCAAACTGTCCCCAGTTGCGACCGATCGAACGCTATTGGGCAATAGTCAAGCGTATATTTAAGAAGGATGGTACAGTGTCCCAAAACATGACCGATTTTAAGAAAAATTGGGCAGCGGCATCCAGGAAGTGCACAAAGGTCACTGTGCAGAATTTGATGGCAGGTGTCAAATCAAAGGTACGGGCATTCTACAGAAATGAACATGATGACTAGTTTTTCCGTTTGGATCTTTTGTAAACATGTTAAGCTATAATAAACTGAAATAGTATGTTAATTTTAACCATGTTTTCATGCCTATTTTATTATTTGGAAGTTTATAACTACTTTTCGATACACTCCTTAAAGTCATTTTTTACAATTGTTACTTTCGACCTTTTGCCGATTTTGTCTAGAAGTAATACATAAACGTCAAAACGGCCAGGCCAACTGCGTTGCATCAACCGCAAAGATGGTTCTGTACACGGAAAAAAATCCGTTCTCATATTCCAGAACAAAAAATCACATCATCGTGAACTAACATCAATTCCAAATATGTGACTTTCTACTCATAAACGTGATTCCTTAAATCATATTTTCATGAAAAGAATCACGATGTCGTGAACTCAATTCATGTCTGTTTGGCATTTCGTAACACAATAAAAATGACTGGGAATCATGATCCTCGATCATAATAACGTGAACTCTTAAATCTATTTGCGTGATTTTGTTCCTCTTATCGTGAACGTTGTTCGTGAACTGTCATTTTATTGTAACGCTTGTAAAAACTCCAATCAGTCATTGTTGAAAATTGAAAAATTGAATTGTTGTCGAAAGTGAAAATTTTAAAATGATTTTGAATTGAGTACCTAGAGAAACATTTCGAAAGTGTTTCCTTACAACCGCAGGTGGTGATGGTTGGAACGCCGAATAAAGCAGCTGGATTTTTCATTGTCTTTGGTGGCGCAGAATACACAGCCGATAATATTCATCATGCTATATGTTTATGCCTACAAGTATCGTTCGTATTAAGTCTTAAGTATGCACCGGATTGTAAAACAGTCTGGATGTTCATACAATCATATTTATTCGGGATACATGCCTCAATTCTAGAAATTTTGATTCAAGATGTTATCAGAAGAATTCCTTAACTAAACGACACAATCTTACCGAATGTATAATTCATAAGAATCCTACATTTAACTTTTCTTATTTAACGATAATTTTATTCAATGATTATTCCTTTTTATATGTTTTCAATTCATACTTACAATAAAATGCAATACGTATGCATGCGTATAATCGAATACCTTTAGCATTTTTTCATGCGAAAGTATACTCTCATGTTATTTTATAAATTCTTGAATTTTGTTCTAATATTCATGAACAAAAATTTCGTTCCAAATACAGTCCGTGAACTAACATGTGTAACATAAGTCCTGGGAATTCTTTCAGGCGTTTATTTGACAGCATTAACAAACATACAGATGTCAACCAATGTACTTGTCACGTTCATCTGTGTTCCTACTGAACTGTCAAACTCAAATTGCGCAGTAGTTTCCATTAAAAATGTCGTACAAGCTGGATTTACGAGCACAAGTCGCCAACCTTTTTGGACGGCTTAGTACAAGTGAAATTTTGAGCGTGTTCAAAGACGAGCCAATATCAAAATCAACAATATACCGTGTTTTGAAAGATTGTCGTGATGGTAAAGAACCGGAAAATAAAAAGAAAAGTGGTCGCCCAACAAAATTGAGTGCCAGAACAACGAAAAAACTGCTGTCAAGCGCTGAAAACAAGGTTGGCCAATCAACACGCAAATTAGCACGAAAATTTCAGGTTTCAAACATGACAGTCCATCGGATTTTGAGAAAACATAACGTAATCTATCGGAAACGTCAGCGTGCACCAAAATATACACAGCAACAACTCGAAAAAATACCAAAATGCTGCCGTGCACTTCGTCGCGAGCATTTTGCAAATGGAAAGTGCATAATTTTGGATGATGAATCTTACTTCACGTTTTCGCACCATGAATTGAGCGGCAACGATGGTTTCTATACTGCTAACATTAAAACAACACCAGACGATGTTAAATATGCCAGCAAATCGAAATATGAGCCAAAGGTGTTAGTGTGGGCAGCCATGTCATCGAAGGGTATCTCGGCGCCTTTGATACGCCCAAACAAGGCCAAAGCTGTCAATTCTGACGTGTATATCAGCCAATGCTTGCCGAAATTGAAACAATTCATCAACAAATATCACGCTGACGACGAAATCATGTTTTGGCCGGATCTCGCAAGCTGTCATTACGCGAAAAAAACATTAGATTGGCTAACTGAGCAAAACATACCATTTGTACCGAAAAAGGACAATCCACCTAACGTGCCTCAGGCTCGTCCAATTGAAAATTTTTGGAGTGTTCTCAAACGTATGGTGTACGACAATGGCTGGGAAGCTAACAATGAGCAACAATTGGTTAATCGAATCAAGCGGAAGATGAAAGAAATAGACATAGACACCGTCCAGAACCTGATTCAACATGTTCGCCGTACACTGCGTAAAATCGAAGATAATGGTCCATTGAGCGTACTGTAAATATATTTTTCAACAATTTATTAATAGAATAAAATACCCTGAAGAGCATTTAAAAACCGATTGTTTGATTTCAAGTACCATGCTTTTGAATTTTTCCCAGGACTTATGTTTCATATGTTACGTCTTTTTTTGATTTACCAATAAACCCCTTTCGAAAAAATAAACATTAAAAACATAAACAAAATAAAATAATAATTACCAAAAAAAATTTTCACGTTTTCATGACACACGTTGCATGCAACTACGTTACTCTAGCGTTATATTAATTTTGCGGAACAAAGTTCACGTATTCATGACTTTTGTTCATTGTGTATTTTCGTAAATGAAATTTTGACTTGTTCTAAAATTCGTGACTCGAGGTTGACGTATTCCTGAACGATTTTTTATCCGTGTAAGATGAGTTGGATACAAATGAACAGATTTGAACCTAAACACATTTTGTGAATCTACAGGTGAAGAAAGATGCGTGGGCATACCGTACCATTCGCTCCGTTATTTATGTTTCTAAAACTGTGTAGAGTATTTAGTGAAAATTAAAATCAACGTATAGAGACAATCTCACCCATTCAGCATAATACTCCACACGGCCAAAAAAAAATCCGTGCTCAGATCCGTGAACTGCAGTCATGAATTCGAGAACAAGCTAAAATACACCGTGAACTGAATCACGTAATCATGAACTAAATAACATTTAAAGGTAAAAATCCTGAAAACGTGAACTAGTTTTCATTTTCAGGAACGTTTTTTTTCTGTGCACATGTTCGACAGGACAAGAAGTTATGTTTATTTCAGCTGCACAATCCAGGTTTACCGCTTGGTGATGTGTTCCATGTTCTCCCAAAGTTTCCGCAAACAACACAATTAACTATTTTTTCGCAACTGACCATCTGTACAATTCAGAAAAGAACACAATTTCTATGAACGCAGGATATGAATTTTACAGGCCACGGTATCACTCGCGATCGACACAAAGTACTCCGGTGTTTCTGCGACTTTCGGAGGATTGGTCTGTGTCGGTGGAGAAAAATGCAGATCACGAGCTATCTCCCACTGCGCCCGTACTTGCCACCGAAGAGTTTCCCCCGAGTGATGCTCTTGTCCTATTCGTTTCCAACCAAAGAGATTCCGGAACAGACTCACCATCGTTTTCATTAACTTACGTTGAAAATTTTGAGAAAATCGAGTGAAAAAAATGACAGCTACAAAAACACGCCGGCACGCAACAATTGCTTACTTCGATCCTCTCTTTAAAGTATTAGCAGCTTAATGACACTTTCCCATAGCTGGTTTATCAACCTAGAACGCTAGAACAGCCCAATATCCGTATAGAAGCATACGTTGTTAGCGATCATCAACCTGTTTCTATGCTAGTTGCCAAGCAAAGTGCGTTATTGACGTTGGACCACGACTGTGTTTTCAATAACTATGCACCCGTTGCGAGTGCGAAAAGTTGTAGCGGCACGAAATATTTTTAGAAATTGAACGTTAATAACTCAGGCATTTCACGATCGATTTCCAAAATATGGACCAATCAACACGTCTATGCGTTGATTCCAATATTGAAAATTAATAATTATAAACATTGAATTATTGAAAATAACGCAAATATAAGGTAATGTCTTATAATTTCGTAAATAAGAGTCCATAGAAGCGTTTCGTACCTTCTGGAAACTTTCTGCTTCTATTGATGTCCAGGCCCATCGGTTTTGTACCAACCTCGGGAAACTTGGTCATATACCCAATTATTCCCCTATCCCCAAACCCCCCCCCCCCCCCCCCCTCCAAATTTTACCGACCGAACCAACATTGGACAAAGAGTGAATTACAACGGACAACTTAATCTAACACCCAGTGGACCAGTATGGACATTTTCGTTTTTGTGAAAAGTTCCAAAGGCTGGAGCGGAAATCGAACCCTCACTTCATGGCAATCGCCATATAGTGGACAGATAACGTCTTTCAAATTTTACAGGCAATCGGTGAGATCCACCTGGTACCTCATAACAAGATGCTGAGAGGCGGACTGGAAGATTCGATGAGATACCTCTCCGGAAAAAAATAACAATTATACAAATTACAAATTACATAACTGGTGTGCGGAGGCGTTTCGACCTCCGCCGTTGGAGGTGTCCTAGTTCTCCCCGTAGGATAAAATAATGTTATCCCGAATCGGTAGTACGCAGATCTTCGAGATCACTCTTCGGTAACTACCACACTTTGTTTTGATGGCTCGTACGTTTACGTCCCCGCCCACGTAAACCTCAGTTATACTACTGTGTTAAAAAAATAAGGTGACTTTTGTTATATTTCGAAAATCTTTATTTAATCATCAAAATCTATTTCGTCCCCTTCAAAGTAGCCCCCTCTGATGTAATCCACTTATGCCAGCGTTTTTTTTTTTTTCAATCCGCGAAGCAGGCCATATAGTCGGCTTCCGGGATGCCCCTCAATGCGCGCAGCGATTCTCGTTGAATCTCTTCAATCGATACAAAACGGTGTCCCCGAAGTGGTCTTTTGAGTTTTGGGAATAGCCAGAAGTCACACGGAGCCAAATCAGGTGAATACGGTGGTTGTGGAGCGATATGAGTCGAATTTTTGGCAAAAAACTCACGAAGAACGTTTTTCAAAAAAATTGAGCGATTTCGGCACCAAACGCGATTTGACTCTTCTGAGGCCCAATTGATCCTTAAAAATCGATTGAATCGATCCAATTGAGATGCCAAGCATATCGGCAAGGTCTCTAATTGTTAATCGACGATTTTCAAACACTAACTCTTTGATTTTCTTCACGTGTTGCTCATCAGTTGACGTCGATGGCCGTCCTGGCCGTTGCAAGTCTTCAACGCGTTCTCGACCATCTTTGAAGTCATTGTACCACTTATAAACATTTTTTTTCGACATGGCTGACTCACCGAAGGCTTTCTGCACCATCCTCAACGTTTCAGCAGCAGAAATATCGTTCCGCAAACAAAATTCAATGGCACTTCTTTGCTCAACAAATTCAGACATTGTAAAAATCGCCGTTTAGAAAACACAGGCGTAATTAAACGAATTATGGAGGGAATGTCATGAAATGCCAAATATATGTCACTAACAAGCCTACCAACGTAAAAAAAAAAAATTTGAACAATATCTCAAACGCGCATCATTGCTTAGTGGCGTGAACGATCTTGAATTTGAAAATTGCTTCCACTGTGTCGCAATCGTCTGTATCTCGTCGTACTAGAGCGTCTGCTTATCAATCGTTCATTTATAAAGTAGTTAACTAGCCGAGTCCCACAGTCCACCAAAGTTCACCGGAATTAAGCGAAACTTGATCTGGTCTTCCGCAGAACTCCTAACGATAGACTCCTGGAACTATTGATCACTGAACAGGCGATGTAACTCTTAAAGCTTCCATCTCGCGCAGACGAAGTTTCGTCCATTATCACAATGATAAGCTTCGGTTTGCCAAGCCAAGATGAGAATCGCTTCAAGGGAGCGATGGATCCCCATCTCGCTGGAACGTGTATCTCCGGCCCAGGTTCAGTTTTTGTGCACTTGCTGAAAGTTTTCGTTTCAGTATGTTCAGATAAACCTCCTTTGTCATTATTCCGTCAATGAATTCGAGTTCTCCAACGCCAGACGAAGCCATCGAGCCCCAAACCATGACTCTACCGGCACAGAAAATGATAAAAGCTAGTTAAGTTAGTTGAAAATTGATGATGTTGCAATAACTCACCTCCACCATGTTTGACTGTAGGCTTTAAACACTGGATTTTCAGACTTTCACCGGTTCTGCGCCATTTTCGTGTGATACCATCAGACCCAAATAGCATTATTTTAGTCTCGTCTGACCAAATGACCTTTCTCCAATCATCGACTGTCCATGTAATATGATCTCGAGCCCACTTCAATCGTTTTTTAATGTTTTTCGCTGACAACCATGGTTTCTTAATTGCCACTCTACCCTTCAGACTTGTAGATGCAATCGATTTCGGATTGTTTGAGGTGTCACATGGATAGAAAATTCACTCTCAACATGCTTTGCAATTTTTGGAGCTGACAAACCTCGATCTTGTTCCGCCTTTCTGACGATAGCCCTGTCAATCCGGGAACTTGTCTTCGCCGGTCGCCCTGATCGCTTGTCTGGTGTGAAAGAACCACTCTTTTTGCACTTCTGAACAATTTTGGCAACCGTATCTTTACGTATCTGAACGATATTAGCAATTTGACGGTAGCTTTTACCGCACTTGTGATGCTCTATGATAAGTTTTCGGATACTCAGCGAAATTTGTGCGATTTTGGGCATTTCGAAACACGAGAACTCAAATTTGAATCACGAAAGCTTCTACACTACGTAAGGATAACTGTATGTTATGTTTAAATTCGAAAAAGTGACCGGAACCGCTCAATACACGGCCAAATGGTACTAAGCATGTTTGGGTGGATAAACTTTTTTTGCATGTTTTACTTCCCTTTTCTGTTGATCTTGGCATAGATTTTCAAGAGCAAGATTAATTCAAGTATATTTAATGGTATAATGATAGGTACTATAAAGGGCGAACACGAAATTATTGCGACACTGAAAATGTCATGCCAATTTTCTTATAATGTTTAGAATCAAACCAAAATTTTAGGGTAGTTTTATACATATATTTACTTCAAAAATCAAAAGAAAAGTTAATCGATGGAGCCTTGAGTGTAAAATTGAACGCATTTTCGCTTGATGCCCTCCATCAAAGTCTTTACAGTGTCATCCGGTACAAGTTTCTCAGTTTTTTTTTCCATTTTCTTAACATGTCCTTCTCGTCTTTGACTGTCTTCTTGCTCTTCCGAAGTTCCCGCTTCATCATTGCCCAGTACTGCTCCACCGGGCGCAGCTCCGGACAGTTTGGCGGATTCATGTCCTTTGGAACAAAATGGACAGAATTGGCCTCATACCACTCCAGGACACTTTTAGAATAGTGGCATGATGCCAAATCTGGCCAAAATAGCGGAGCTTCGTCGTGCTGCTGCAAGAACGGCAAAAGGCGCTTCTCGAGGCACTCAGATTTGTAGATCTCGCCATTTACTGTGCCCTTTGTCACGAAAGGCTCACTCCTCAGTCCGCAAGAGCAGATGGCCTGCCAAATGAGATATTTTTCTTCTTCTTAAATTTGTCGTCCACATAGAACTTGCTCTTGCCGGTGAAAAACTCCAACCCCGGAATTTGCTTAAAATCGGCTTTTATATACGTTTCGTCGTCCATCACACAGCAGCCATATTTTGTCAGCAGCTTCTCGTAGAGTTTCCGTGCCCGAGTTTTAGCCGTCGATTGTTGCCGCTCATCGCGGTTTGGGAAGTTCTGTACCTTGTATGTATGTAGTCCAGCTCTCTTCTTTGCATTCTGGACGTAGCTCTGCGACATGCCGATCTTTTTAGCCAAATCACGGCTTGAGACGTTGGGATTTGCTTTAATCATCCGCTTCACCTTTCCCTCCGTCTTTTTGTTCTCCGGTCTCGATTTTCTTCCAGCTCCTTTGCCGTGGTCCAACGTCAACCGCTCCTGGAACCGCTTCAACACTTTGGAGACGGTTGAATGGTGAATGTTCAACATTTTTCCCAACTGCCGGTGCGACAAGTCAAGAAATTCCAGGTGTTTGGAAAGAATTTGTTCTCTCGACTCGCGTTGGTTCAACTCCATTTTCGTTGAATCGAAAAACACGACTTCGAGTTTGCCAGCATGTAAACAATACACATCAATGAGAAAGTGTGCAAAATGTGGTTGATTTTTACCCAATGGTAAAAAAGTTATGCCCTGTTGAATGTGTCGCAATAATTTCGTGTTCGCCCTTTATGAGCTTTGGTTTCACTCTTTCGTCAGCTTTCTCGCCAGTGGTATCCAAGATAAGCTCAATTTGTTCACGCAGAACAGTTCTCGTATAACTCCTTGCAAGCGGTTTCCAACATTTGAATTCGAACATCGATTTGATAATCATCCCGTGTTGGGTCATAACTGCTGATAAATTTCTCCACACCACCCATCGTACTCATCAGCAATCGTTGTTCACGCTTATGCAGCTCTCGTATCGCCGGCATAATGCAATCAAACACTATTTACTGCACTGTGATTAACTACAGACAACGTAATTAATTAAATTTCAATACTCCCCTCAACCTTAGCCAGATGTCAAAAGTTGACTTAGAGAAAACATTATTATGATAGAAAAGTTGATAGTTGATAGTTCCTCTGAAAATTGAATATGTGTACAGTAAGTTTGAAAGCGAGAAAAGAGCAACTTTATGTTGCCAGCCCATTCGAATAAGTATTTCTTTTCTCTAGCCATTAGGGTTGATGGAGCTGGATACATTAACCAATACAGGCAAAAGAAATCATCGCTCGATTTGCTCATAAACTACCGCTTAAGCAGATATAGCATATAAGACTATCGTCCTCTTTCGCCTAACCAGATAGAGACGTAAATTGGAAGTAGATGTTTATGAGTTCTTTTTCCTCTTTGATGAGATAATTCATAGTTTTTATGCGTAACTTCTTCGTTCCTGCGACAAGCTCCATTTCTTCGGTTGTTTATCTTCGTGTATCTAAAATCCTCTTGTCCTTTTCTGTTAATCAGATCATCTTACTAGTTTCACTTCATCCATTTCCGTTTTCCAGCCGTTGTTGTCCATGGGCCTTTCAATACACTGCCAAAATGTAGTACTGATGCATCACTTGTTTCTACTGCTTTTCATCGTCAAGGGTTTACTTCTCCAGATGCTTTCGCGTTTTTCATTCGGGAATAGAATGCACCCGGTGCCCATTCAATTTGCAGAGAAACGTTTCTCGAGCATGCTATTCATATGTTTCATAAGCATAATATTGATGGAACCGATGTGCAGTGCGATTTCTGGCTCGCATTGCAGAAGCTTAACTTGCTAGAATCCGTTTTTCCACACATATTGCGTGTAAAGGTAGCGAAAAAAAGCAAGAGAAGCAAGCGAATACGTGGCTCACAAAAAGTGAATCTGCTTCGGTCATCGAAAGCTAAAAGAGAAAAAAAACATATTTTTTTAAATGATGTTTGGAGCATTGCTATAAAACAATATCTAATAAGATATAAGTAAGTTCAATTTGCTCAAATCAGCCGTTGCTCTGTAAGTCGGTCGGTAACACAACAGTTGTTTATTCTTTTGAACTGTTTTGTTGAACGCCCGTTGCTACAGTTGATTTAAATATGCCAATTGAAAGGCAGCTGAGTACCATCCATTGTTTTTGCATGCAGAATAAAAGTCTCGTGTTGAAAGCATAAAAGCCCGCATTGACCCACCTATGATATGAATTGACCTTTGTGTGTTCAATCTAACACCCATTGGCCGGCAATAGGATTATGGCAGAAATCAGTTTGCAACAATCCTTTGTTCTATTGAAAACAGCTTTAATCCATGAATAATGTTAGGTCTATTGTAAAAATTACCGATATCATTTGGATAAGGGTACTGCAACTCACTTCCAGATTAGGAAATTTAAAATTTTCAAACCAGTCACGTGTTTAGTATCACTTTAAAACACATGTTTGTTGCATAATAATAATCAGATAGATCTCATCAAAAGCCGGCTCCAACATTACACTAGCTTGTTGTGCCGTAAAACAAATCGATTCGTAATTAAATCGCAATGAGTTTGGCATCAAATATAAATTACTTCTAATGCCTGGGACAGACATACAACGTACAGCGTTGTACTCTGTAGTGGCTATGAGGATATATGTAAGAGAAAAATTGATTTCGTAATAAACAAACATAAATAAGCAAATACATATGTTTGTGTTTTATTTGTATGGCTAGATCTCAACCCTGCTAAGAGTAGATGTTTAAATATCGTAATAAACAAACGTAAAATGAGTAGCTACATTTTTTGTATTTTATCTGTATGACTATATTTCATACCTAATGAAGGTAAATGTGTAAAGATGAAGGAATTACACAAAAAGATATTGAGTAACTTGGTATATGTGCGAAGCCTCTTACCTGACTGGATTTCATTCCTGCTTTGCTACCTAGGTAGCACAGACCTATGTCTCCTTGCTAGGCTGAACGACACACATACACTGGAATACCGAAAAGAGTCAAGAACACATAGCGCCATGATTCAACATTCACTCCGCTAACGTTGTAGGAAGTAGACGTGTTTTTCAAAAGTGGAATTAGACGCGAAAGAAAAATGGAGGCGAATAATCTGAATGAAAGATACGACAATGGCGCAGCCGATACTCCAACAAGGTAAATATAATGTGATGCTACAAACCATACTTTTATTGATTACTATCATTGAAGGGAAATTTTATTGATTACTGTTTTCCCCGGTGTCGAAGTGAATCATTAATAAAACTGCAATTTTAAAAAATGGCTTTTCGATGTGCACCCGTAATGTAGTGAAGAGTCTCTTACTTAATGATATAGTGACTTAATTGTAGAACGAAAATAAAATCCAACAATTTGGAAAGCTTAAGTTTTGCTTTCATTTGTAGAAAATCATTTCGTGAAGTGGTCCGTACATATTGCGGGGTAGGAGATGATAAAATAATGATGAAAATGGCTGCCATTGGATAGTTATAGCAGTGAGTGTTCTGGAAAATAGCTTAATAGAAATGCTCTTGACCTATAGCATGTCAAGATATATCAGCTTTTATATCCTACGCACATAAATATTTTGTGGGAAGGAAAAATTGGTAATATTGACGGGGTACGTGTAAAACAGGGATATTAATGGGAATATTGACAATGGTTGCTGCCCTGGGAAGTGCGCAATTAAATGCTTTTTCATTGCAAGAAAACAAAACAAAAATATTCACTCACAATAATTGAGAATTTCAAAAAAAGAAAAAATGTCTTCTCTGAAGAGTGAGCGACAGTAAATAGCTAACATCAAAGGATGGAAAACTATGCTACTCCGACGAATGGGCGAGGGTAAAGAGCTATCATCGGAAGGATGGAAAGCTATGCTACTCCGACGAATGGGCGAGAGTAAAGAGCTACCATCGAAAGGATGGAAAGCTATGCTACTCCGACGAATGGGCGAGAGTAAAGAGCTACCATCGGAAGGATGGAAAGCTATGCTACTTCCACTGATCGGTGAATAGTTCGAGTACAGTAACGACAAATGTAATACGTAAATTTGATCTTAGAGATTTAATCTTGATGAATTTCAGAGGTTTTCATTTTATTTTCGCGGAAGACGTTGAAGATGTAGACAAAACGTCAAAACAGAAAACAAGAAAAGATCGCAAGATGTGAGGCGACTTTATTTTTCAACTTGATTCATAGTATCTCAAGCATAGTCAGTAGTCTATGTTAACGATAATAACAACATGTTTAATAGTAGTGTGTTGATGGAATGTGTTACGAGTTTTCATAAGTAAAATTATTTTGAGAGAAATAAAATAAACTATGGATTATTCAAGAAGTGTGTAAATGATAAATTTAAGTTATTAAAATACAAATGAAACGTGTCAATGTTCTATTATGGCCATGGATTTGTATGTATTGTTTTCGCAGAATCTTATGAAGGAGAACTCGCTCGTGGTAGCATCCTTCGGTAAGGATACAGGAGCTTTTGAAGATGGCATCATTTTTTGCGAGGTAGCTGGTATGAGGTGCGAATTTTTGATTGACTCAGGTGCTCAGGTCAACACATTCACGGAAGGTATGTTTCAAGAACTAATTTCCAACGAGAAGTATAAGGAAAATGTTTACAACTTGAAAGATGGGTCAGACTGTCCCTTGCGAGCATACGCAACAATCGGCAGTATTTCCGTATCAGCAACATTTGAAGCATATTTGTACGTGTCAATCGATAGACCTGTGATGCTTGAAAAGTTTTATGTGGTGAAAGAAGTAAGGTCCTTGTTGAGCAGAGCTACCGCAAATAGATATTGTATTCTAATGTTGGGTCTCAAAGTACCGATTGATACAGCAGTATTGACAGATAGATTGATAGATAGATGTATCCAGCTAGTATAGCTACGTTGGTTAAGAAGGAACCTTTCCCGAAATTTAATGTACCTCCAGTTAGAATTAGTTACGACAAGAATGTGCCCCCTTGCAGGAACGTGTTTATGAACATTCCTCAGGCTGTCAAGCCTGTGGTTAAACACAGACTGCAACAACTGGTTGAGGCTGAAATCATCAAAAATGTGACTGACGACATGGACACATCGTTCTGTTCTTCGATGCTGGTGGTGCCCAAAGGCAAAGAGGACATCAGATTGGTCATTGATTTAAGGGGTCCAAACAGATATATATTCAGGACTCCATTTGCAATGCCCACATTGGAAAAAATTTTGGCGGAGCTCAATGGATCAACCTGGTTTTCAACCATTGACTTGTCCAACGCTTTTTACCATGTTGAACTAGACAAGGACTCACGGCATCTGACTAATTTTTTTCACAGAGTTTGGAATGTTCAGGTTCGTAAGGCTACCGTTCGGACTATGTAATGCCCCTGATCTATTCCAAGAAATTTTGCAAAGGCAAATATTAGGAGGCTGCAAAGGGGTGAACAATTATTTAGATGACATTCTTATACATGGACGAACCAAGGAGGAACATGATGCAAATTTGGAGACTGTATTAGCTTGTCTCCGGCAACACAATGTGAAGCTGAACGAATCCAAGTGTGTCTTCAGCAGCCGTTCGGTTAATTGTTTGGGTTTCGTCTTGACCGCTGATGGATGGAAGATCGAGAACGAGAAAATAAGCGCAGTGGAGAAGTTCAGACAGCCAGCTAACTGTTCAGAGGTTAAAAGTTTTTTTGGGTTTGGTGACCTTTGCTGACAGATTCATAATTCATCGTGCGGATAAAACGGAGCACTTCGTCGATTAGCCAATGCAGATAAATTTTACTGGACCCAAGAAGAGGATAACGAATTCAACCATCTTAGAAGCATGGCGTTGAAAACTATCGATAGGCTAGGGTATTACAGTACAACAGACAGAACCGAATTGTTCGTAGATGCTTCACCGATTGGACTTGGAGTAGTTCTTGTTCAGTATAATGAACAAGGAGTACCAAGAATAATCGGTTGTGCATCAAAATCACTAACTTCTACGGAGCAGAAGTATCCTCATTCGCACAAAGAAGCCCTTGCCGTTGTTTGGGGAGTAGAGCGGTTTTCGTATTATTTACTGAGCAGGTCGTTTGTTATTCGTACAGATGCTGAAGCTAATGAGTACATCTTTAACTGCAATCATCGATTAGGGAAAAGAGCGGTTTCACGAGCAGAGGCTTGGGCTCTGCGGTTGCAGCCCTATGATTATGTCATCGAAAGAGTCCCAGGTGATTTAAATGTGGCGGATGCCCTGTCACGTTTGATTCATGAAACGCAGCCGGCGATACCATTCGACGAAAATAACGAGAACCATTTCCTCTATGCGTTGGACATGGGATGTATGGATTTGACATGGGCGGAAATAGAGAAGGATTCGGAAGACGATCATGAGCTTAATCAGATTCGCGCTGCGGTTTTGCATAAATACTGGCCTTCAGAACTACAGATATATGAGATTCAAAAAGAGAACATTCACGTTCTTGGTACACTCGTTCTCAAAGATGACAAAACAATTCTTCCGTTGAAACTACGACAGAAAGCGATGCAATTGGCTCATGGTGGTCATATTGGAGTTACAGCAATGAAGAGGATTATGCGTGAGTTTTTCTGGTGGCCTGGTATGACATCCGATGTCGAAACATTTATGAAGAATTGTAAAACATGCATGATGCTGTCGAAGAAAAACCCACCTGTTCCTTTGTCGAGCAGAGAATTACCAGATGGACCATGGGAAATAGTCCAAATTGATTTTCTAGCGATTCCTTCATTTGGCACCGGTGAGTTTTTGGTAATTGTGGACACATATTCTCGGTACCTATCTGTTGTACAAATGAAACACACGGACGTTGATAGTACAAATGTGGCTTTATGTGAAGTGTTCAAAACCTGGGGATGTCCGAAAATCATCCAGAGCGATAATGGTCCACCTTTTCAGAGTTCTTCCTTTATTACATTCTGGGAGAATAAAGGTGTGCGAATTCGAAAGGCCATTCCTCTCTGTCCTCAATCCAATGGGTTGGTGGAAAGACAGAACCAGGGAATCATAAAAGCAGTTGCGTCATCTAAAATTGACGGAGTTAACTGGAGATTGGCACTGCAACGTTACGTGCATAACCATAATACCCTAATTCCCCATTCAAGGTTGCGAGTAACCCCTTTTGAGCTGATGGTCGGCTGGAAGTTCCGTGGAACTTTTCCTAGTCTATGGAATAACAGCAGAGATGAAATAGACAAAGATGATATCAGGGAACGCGATGCTGAGGCCAAGTTAATGAGTAAGACATATGCAGATAAAAAACGTGGCGCTAAAGAATCCAACATCAAGGTTGGTGACATAGTTTTACTTTTACAACAGAAGAGAAGCAAAGTGGATCCAACATTTTCTGCGGAAAAGTATACTGTTGTCACTAGACATGGGGCTAAAGTGGTTGTTATGAGCAGAAATGGCATTCAGTACACCCGGAACGTTAGTGACATGAAGATAGCTCCTGAGGACAACAATAGTGCTGACGCAACTTTGGAAACTGATGTGAATATCGATGGTGACAGTAATGTTATTTTGGAGCAAGATTCGGTCCGAGACTATACGGTCGATACGTCTAATAGGAGAAACCTTCGACAAAGGGAGAATATACAAAAACCTTCAAGATTTGATGACAAATTCATTTACGTGGTTTAGACAAGAAGGGTAATGTAGTGGCTATGAGGATATATGTAAGAGAAAAATTGATTTCGTAATAAACAAACATAAATAAGCAAATACATATGTTTGTGTTTTATTTGTATGGCTAGATCTCAACCCTGCTAAGAGTAGATGTTTAAATATCGTAATAAACAAACGTAAAATGAGTAGCTACATTTTTTTGTATTTTATCTGTATGACTATATTTCATACCTAATGAAAGTAAATGTGTAAAGATGAAGGAATTACAGAAAAAGATATTGAGTAACTTGGTATATGTGCGAAGCCTCTTACCTGACTGGATTTCATTCCTGCTTTGCTACCTAGGTAGCACAGACCTATGTCTCCTTGCTAGGCTGAACGACACACATACACTGGAATACCGAAAAGAGTCAAGAACACATAGCGCCATGATTCAACATTCACTCCGCTAACGTTGTAGGAAGTAGACGTGTTTTTCAAAAGTGGAATTAGACGCGAAAGAAAATGGAGGCGAATAATCTGAATGAAAGATACGACATCTTCTATTTTTTTCTACAAATTCACCCACCTCCAAAAACCAACATACATGTGTCCCCACCCAACCTCATATATTTCCCTTTTTTTTTTTCTTTACAAAATTTGTTTATTGTAGCCCCGGCCGGACCACGCCCAACAAAAACTATTTTTCGCCACTTCTACATAGTCATCGTGTATGTCTGTCATAATATAACACACGCCCAAAATAATGACCACCTCCAAAGAGGGTGCGACCGCCCCCGTCCTCACAAGCCCCCTTCCCCCCCCCCCCGAGTCATATGATCACAAAAGACTCCTCTCACTTTTTTCCCACCCTTACCCCCAACATCCATCCGACCGCCCCGCTCACTCTCCACCCTGACCCCCCCACCCAGCCCCCCCATTTTCCCTTTCTCACATATGGTTGTGCTTATTTTGCTACGAGCTTGGCCGATGTACCGACCCCACACTACCCCCATCTCTCCCCCTTCTTATGTTTCTCTGATCCCCCAGTTCCCAGCCACTTCAGACCTCACCGCCGCCCCCTATCCTACCCCCCCCCCCACCCAAAAAGCCAACTGAAACATGGAGACGCTGGTTGGCGTAGCGTGGGGCAATGTTGTCATTTTGACAATAGCGAAGGGAAGTGGTGTGACTAAAGACCTGTACCTATAAATCAAGTTGAATATCCATACCTGTAATTCATATCATACTATTTTCCATTCTCATTTAATTAATAATTTCAGTACGCTTTGGAATCATCTTTTGCATTCCAAAACTATTTAAGAGCCTGGAGCAACATGACAAGCATCAAAGGCTCGACTTCTTTTCCAGGATTTCAGGATAACATTTAATTTAATTTGCACTTCAGAACTTTAACTACCATATTCATAAAAGACTGGCATGTGCTTATAAGCAGTGTAGGATTATATTTAAATATTGTGTTTAGTGCTATTAGGGTATGATAAGCCATTTATTTCAGAACACCCACCTAGTGTTTCTATCCACTGAAAAAGTTATTTTTAAAAATATCTAGAAAAGATTTTAAGAAGAATTATAACAACATATCTTATAAAATAATATCTTTTATTGAAATCTTATCTTAGAATTTGGAATGATCTATTCTGTTTTCAGCTTTTCCAAGACTAACTAGGATATTATTACAAGTCTAATTTTTTTTTTCAGTAACGATCCAGTGGATGTCAGATATATTTTGTATATACGCATATTATGTTCTCGTATTGACTTACTGTAGCTGCTTATGATAGCTTCATTTTTCATTTAATTTAATTTACACTTCACTTTTTGTGTACAATTTATACTAAATATTAAATAACATAACGGGGAAAGGGAGGAACCATCAGGGCACCCAAGTGAAACGATTTGGATAGGGAGCATGAGACTGCCTCCTCCCTATTGTTAACATTCCGCCAGCGACCCCATCTATTGGGCTTATTCTGTTAATCGAGGGCTCGATTCTAGTGCTGTGAGTGTGAACTTGCTTTTGGAAGGAGATTCTCTTACGGGCCCGCCCAAACGCTTTTGGCCCTTGATGCGCTTGATGATCACAAACAGCAATAGGATCCTGATCAAATCGTTTTTCAGATTATTCCACTGCTATGGAAAGTTAACCTGCTGATGGTAGTATTACATAATGATAATCATCATCAAATATAATTTACTTCTAACACAGCTTCTCAAAGGGTATTATGGTACTGGCACCACAAAAGCAGAATAAACGATAAAAGATAAACGACGAACAAAACACTACGTCTCTTCTATATGTCTTTGACGTTCTACTGAGCTATCTGAGGCCATAAAACACTTATAAACTGTGCTAAACATTAGCTAAATTAAAGGAAAACAAAAAGCAAAATGAAAAACACGTCCACCAAAACAAAATCCAATTTTTAGTCACTTCGTATCACTGATCACTTCGTCGTATGTTCCGGGTACTTTGCAAGCATCTGATCAATTTCGAGTGTTTAGTTCTAGGACGAATGACTTGCTGTCGAGTTCTCATGAGATAAAGACTGGACTCGGAAAAAATGAGACACACAAAAATGATCACCAAAAATTCATTTTAAATCGGATACTTTTTTCAGGGATTAAATAACTATATATTAGCTATGTTTTGGCATAATTTATTGATTGAATTTCCTCCCCCAAGCTCAATGCTCATACATTTCTCTTAACACTGCTCATGAGATCTTGGGCGAGGCTCTTTCCATCTTCCTTACACAATTTCTCCCAGTTTTTCTTCAATGCTTCATCGGTTTTGAATGTGTTTCCGCTTTTCTTCAACTTCTTCTTCATTATGGCCCAAAACTTTTCGATCGGACGCAGTTCTGGTGTATTTGGCGGGTTCGCCTCTTTCGGGACCACATTAACGCCCTTCGCTTCGTACCAATCCATTACAGGCTTGGCGTAATGGCACGAAGCGATATCCGGCCAGAACAGCGTGGGACCACGGTGAGAGCGGAGGAAGGGCAGCAAGCGTTTCTGCAAGCATTCCTCTCTATAAATCTGCCCGTTCATGGTGTCGGTTTTAACGAACGGCTTGCTGTACCGTCCGCACTCGCAGATCGCCTGCCACAACAGGTACTTTTTCGCGAATTTGTCCATCTTTCTCTTCCGGAACTTTTCCGGAACCTCCATGCGGGACGTACCGACAAAAAACTCGAGGCCGGGGATTTGTTTGGTGTCCGGCTTGATATATGTCCCGTCGTCCATGACGAGACAGCCTGGCTTGACCAGCCACTCGCGGTACAGCTTCCGCGCACGCAATTTGGCCACCGTGTTTTGCTTGTCAGTCCGGTTTGGCGCCTTCCTGACTTTAAAAACACGTAGCCCAGCCCGCTTCATGGTCTGCTGGGTGAACCACCTCGACGAATTGACCTTTTTGGCCACGTTTCGGGTGGAAAGGTTCGGGTTATTCTTAAAGTACTGGCTTATCTTCGGCGCCGCTCGATGGTCTTTGTCTCCTGGAACATCTTCACAACGCGGGACACGGTGGAATGGTGGATTCCAAGCCTTTTGATGGATCTGTGCGACTGACCAGGATTATCGATCACCGCGCCCAAGATTTGCTGGCGTAGCTCTTCTTGTTTCGAATGCATCTTGAAAACTACTTGACAGATCGCGAATCGCACACATAAACATACCACTCTAAACTAGTATTACCCAAAATTTCATTAATTTTTACCCACGCTATAAAAACCCAAACCCAAAACAAAGTGTCGCATTTTTTCCGAGTTCAATCTTTATAGATTTCAAATCCAAAACTGACCATGGTCGCTGACGCAGAACATGTCCGGATGTATTCTATGTGATCTTGGACACTTTATATAACCATCAATATACCTTAGGTTGAATTCTCATATTATTTTGAGAGTCATTTGATGGGTTCTGGTCTTATTCAGTGACAGGCCACGTCTGACTGTCGACACGTTCGACCACAAGAAGGGTAAAAAGAGGGCTCAGTCGATAAAAAACACAACTGCAATATTTGGATCCCTGTCTAGCATCGTCCGTCAGTCTAATCTTCATTTGGCTTTTCTTTGTATTAAGATTCATTCGCTATATTCGCTTTACTCAACCCAAAATTTAACACAACAAATTAAAATAAAACTGCATTGCAGCACTTAAGTTATTTTCACATATGGTTTATCAGCCATTCAATATTGAAAACATTATAATTCAATCTACACAGATTTCGTTACATAGATTTGCTTTTAGGTACGTCATTTGAAAAATATACTTTACGGGTAAAAATCCGGATCAACTGGCCGACTTGTTGACAACACTCCTGGAAGCCACCCGGTTCAAACTGCTGACATCAGATCTAGGAATGTTGGATTGAGAGGGGGTGAAAAACAAAGTAGCTCAGGATAGACCGATAGCACAATCGACGCCGTCCGAGATACCATGGTAACGAGTAAATAACAAACTCAAGAAATTATTAGTACACACTTAGAAAATTTTACAGTATTCGGTAATTTTTTACCGAACTTTCAACAGCTGAACGTTCGGTAATCTGATTTAACGGATTTCGGTAAAATTTGACAAGTTCCGGTTATTTTTTTACCGGAATACTGTAAAATTTCACCGAAATCCGGCAAATAGGATTATCGAACGTTCAGCTGTTGAAAGTTCGGTAAAAAATTACCGAATACTGTAAAATTTTCTAAGTGTGTATATTAGCATGGGTACCATGTTAACGAATAAACAACCTAGGAGGGTATAAATATGATTTTTTCACCCAGCGCAGTTAGTCTATATTCTATCGTCAAGATCGCTACAATAAATTAGTAATACCGTTTCTGTGACCCGGCTTTTTCCTGCTCTGCGAGTATTACCTAGAGGATTATCTGCGAGTATTACCTAGAGATTACACCGAAAATCCGACGCGGTCTGGTTCAAAAATCACGAAGTCATTGAAATTGGCTAAATCGATCGTGTGTAACGTTCTCATACATTTCCATGAGCGGCATACTATCGACCGGCAGGATCATAATCTAGTGGCCAAAAGACGTGCCCGGAAGTTGCACAGAAAAAAATTATGAATTTTCCTTTCTCTCTACACATCCCCTCCTTTCTCATTTTCATCTCCTCCCCCAACCACCACCACAACCAAAAACTACCTCCCCCCTCCCGTATGTAGCGGACACGATTGTGACTTGTTATTTTTGGTAAATAGTAATTCGTTGTTATGTGTAAATAATAATTCGTCAAGTCATATTTTTTTGAATTCGTATTAAAATCTTCAATGCTTAGCATTATTAAAAACATTTACATTTTTAAACCTGGAAAATTGTTAATTAGTCTATTTAGTGTTTTTTGTAAACAATTCCCATAAATCTTCACCGCTTCCAAGACTTCTTTAATTGAAGGCACTCAATTTATTATGAGATCCTGAGTGACATTCTCCCGCGTGTAGCTAAATAAATTGTGTACCGCGTGGTTCTAACCAAACGGACATGCTATACGAATGCGTTCAGCGACCCGCCTGAAACCCTTTGAGGTTTTAATGACCTTTCTCCTTTACTTCTTTCTCGGGTTTCTAGAAGAAATGTGTTGGTCGGGTAAATGTTTCGCTGGATTGAATATGTTCTTTGCTCCACCCCCCTTTCACATCAGATTATGGTATGCGTAAAGACAATTTAGACTCTTCGGGAGGTCAATTCCGGTGGCGAAGCCCAGGGAAAATATCGCGCTTTATCTGAGGACTAGCAACCTCTACTCGGACTTTGATCTGGCTAGTGGAAGAGGCAGGAGTAGTTCGATATCAGTTCCGCGTCGTGGTGTGATTATTCTGGAGTGTGCAGTTTAGTAGAAGTCAAAGTATTTACTGTAGTGCTGTTAGTGAGTGCAGAAAACGAATTTTATGAGTTTCTTTATATTCCCCACATTTATTCTTATTAGATTTGTGGCAAGAGCCAGCTCGTCACACCACCACCCCTCTCATTTACGACCATTCCTGACCGAAGTACCCAGCTTCGGAGTAGCCCGGTACGGTGGTACACGTGACCGGAAAGGGGTAGCAATCGTTCACTCGCACCCCAGACAGGGCTTAAGGCAACCCATCAAGGTTCATTCGTGAATGTGTTAACCAGCTTTTGGTGACGATCGAGAGCTTGCGACGGGAACCCCGTCGGTACTAGAAAGCCCACAGATCAGCGTGTGAGGGCCCGTCGGCGCGTCGCGAACAGCGATGCGTAAGCAGTTAAGGCCCATCATCCGCAATCGAGAGCAAGGAGAAGCAACAGCCGTCGTAGCATACGACTCCCGGTGATCAACGAATCGACCGATGAGTGATCGACCCTAAAGCGTCCGCAGAGAGAGAGAGAGAGAGAGAGAGAGAGAGAGAGAGAGAGAGAGAGAGAGAGAGAGAGAGAGAGAGAGAGAGTGTCTGAGAGTCATCCAACGTCCAAACCGTGAGTAAAGCATGCATGCACTGTAAACCCATACGTATGGTACTTTTCTGCCCGCTCACATAGCCAACTCGTGATGCGTGGCATTGCTCAGAAGCTTTCCTTAGCCGCTCTAGAAAGCTTCTCGAGCCTATACGGTATAGCACACTGATCAGCACTCTAGAGAGTAAGAAGTATGGTAGGAGAAAGAGAGAACTCATTTAGAGGGAAAACTGTTAGCTAGGCCTAGGAAAATCTGTGTGAATAAATGAAGGAACGAAAGCTTATTGGATCCCAACAAATGTTGTCGTAGAATAAATATCGGTTTCACAGACAAACAGAACAGTATTTTATTTAAATGAACTAGATGAGATGCAAGATATTTTCACGTTACTCGTGGTCGTAATTTTCTGTAGGTTTCTTGTACTGGGGAAGGTGGCTCCGAAACCATCAATTGGAAAACCCTTTCTTTTTCCATTTTCGGGATCGATTGGTCGGCCAGGTTGGCCTGTGATGAATCAGACCGTGATCTTGGGTTTGGCTAATTAACTAAATCTAGATCGTTTCTACGCATAATAGCAATCTGATGCTCTTGCTTACTTTGAATATAATCCTTCTTAGCGAAATAAATATCCGGTCCACTCGTTCCCCCTCCACATGAACACATACCCTGAAAGGGTCTCAGGCCGGGCAAGCTTCTAACAGGTGGATGGTCTCCTCACGGAGTGGCGCTTAAGCCATCCACAAATAAGGCGGGGAAACAAACAGGGTGGTAGGGTTACACCATCGAAAAGGACATGAATCCACCCAACTGCCCTTAATTCCACCCCTTTGAGAAATATTGGGCAATAGTCACACAGAAGCCGCAGAAGAGTGGAAAGTTGACTTAAGGTGCAACAGAGATGAAAGAACTGTGGTACACAATGGCCACTTAGGTTAGCCAACAAAATGTTCAAAATATGATGAGTGGTCTTCGAAGAAGAGTTCGAGGTGTGGGTAACCTGATCAATGAAACCCACGTACGCAATATTATCATCCTTGAATCGAACTGCCACAGTGATTTCGAAGCTGAATCATTCCAAGCATCTTCAGGAAATGATCCTGTTCGACTATTTACAATTAAGCTCAAACTTGGAAGGCTTCTTTCTTTCTTTAAAATATGCCACCTTATCATAGTAGTTCTTCATATTGGATCACGATTACGTTTCCAAAAGAACCTGTGTAAAAATTGTATCGATGGTAAAAGAAAATTGTAAGAACAAAACGGTAAGTTTGATTGGTATGATTTCTTTGGCAAAGTTTTAGATAATAATTTGTATGCTCTGAAAAAAAATACACTGTAAAAAGATTTATCAAAAACAATTCAAAATAAATACAAAAAATTTATTATCATTTTAAAAATCATTTTTTGTTATATTAAAGCCCAGAATGTTTGCTTAAAACTGATGGTTGACTGATCCTGGAAAAATGAAAAACAAAAAAAGATATCTATTTAAAAAAAAAACTCCAGCTTTTTTATAGTTCAACCGAATGCAATTGTTGCAGTGTATATTTTTCTCTTTGGTTTTTTTTTTTGCATTCCAACACATCCGATTGGGTCTGTTTTTTGACAGCTAAATTGTTCCCGAAATTATATCTGCCAGACTATGAATGCAGCAAATTTACAGTAGACCCCAACAATAATTGGATTTGCACCTCTAATATTTAAATTATACTCATACGTTGAAAGGTGAAAGCAAACAGTTGATCATACCTACAAACGGAATAGAGTAAATTAGTCTACCGATTTTTTCTGGAGCAATTGAATTTGTAAATTACACCCTAAAAATAAGTATCTGTACTTCATATTTCAGTTGTACTGATATATAAAGGAGTTCGAATGGTTAACACAAACAGTCGATCACACAGGTTGGTTGTATCCGCATATATTCTGACAATAATAACAATTTAAAATTTCACTACAACAACTACAACTACAAAGAAAACAAGATAAGGTAAGTTTTGAATATATTTAATTTTGTGTTATAACATTTATCATAAAGTTATATGTTCTATTTTCAGAGAGAATCATGAGTAGCTGAGCACATCAAATCTAATGTTTTCATCCTTTCAATGAAATAAAGTGTTCGCAAGGGCTGCTGAATCTTTCGGATAGCACCATTCAGAACGAGAAAACGATTGGATATTCAAAAGCATCAGAATTGAGTACTGAATTCCGCATTTGTGCGTCTGTTGCAGGAACAAGTTCCGAAAGTTTTACCACAGTACCATCAGCGACGTCTGTGACTTCTGTTCAATCGATCAACGATTTCGGGCAACCAGTCAACATCTAAATTTTCAACCGAGGCATTGAAGGAATCAAAATATCAGTAATAGACTCAACGAAGCTAAACTACGTGCAATATCCTGAGAAGAAATGCCGCGAAAAGACATCTTTTCCAATTACAGCCTTAGGATGATGATTGAGTCGTCGAGTTTTAGGAAGTTATACAAACGACGAAGCAGAAATATTCAGATCCAACTACCTCAAGGAGTGAACAATTCGAATTTTATCGTTGCTGCCGAGGTCATGGCCCATCAATAAAATTATGGAAGAATTTAAAGCTGGCATATACCTCGCCACCAAAGCAAAAGAGATAAACGATAAAGGACTTTCGTCGAATGTCCGCTTCTCTGCCACAGCTTTAAGTGATCGAACAAAAGAGGCAGTAATACAATTTTATGAAGATGACCGACCCCCCTCCCCCTTGAAAGGTTATGTGTCTATACAAAAAGATGGCAAACGACCGGTCATTCAAAACAGATTGCTTTTGATGACTTTAAAAGAAACGTACATACGTTTTAATGTAATCCACAGCACTTTGAAAATTGGATTTTCTTCCTTTGCAAGTCTTCGTCCTAAGCAGTGCAAGTTATTAATCATCTCAGAAACCCACAACGTTTGCGTGTGCCTTATACATGAAAACGTAGATTAAATTTCGCACAATTTATAATTAAAAAAACACTTTTATCGATTTAAAAACGTTCACTGTTAGCCTTTTAACGTAGGGCTACGTTTCTCTTTTCTATACCGGTGTCATTTCAAAATTTTGAAAAACGAGAGCGTTACGCAAAAGTGTAAGGTTTTTGAGCGCTAATAACTCTCGTTCGACTGAACAGAATGTCTTCATTTATACACCATTTGATCAGAAGAACTAACAATTTTTTTGCATTAAAGTCTCCATAAAGTACAATCATTATAAATAGTTCATTTTTTACTTAAAAACGACATCCTTTTGCTCCCATATAAATCTGCATATGAACAGGTTGAAAATATGGTTTCCCCTTCCTCATAAACGGATAACAAATTGTCTTCTTTTTATTTCATTTAGTTTCATTCCATGTGTAATACAGCACACCCCACAGCTGCAACATTATTGTGTTCTGTTGCCGGTGCCTGATTTTAAAACTGAATCCCGTCCCCTCTTTTGAATTTTGCTTCGTACTGCATTTTCGTGCCTCTCTTCTTTGAAGGCTATGCTATCAACGCTAGTATATAGCACGCGAGGCGAACCAAAATGATTTCATTGGGACATTCAATTTCGATTTAGCGGCACGTACGGTCGTGTTTTTCGCTCTCTCGTTTCGAAGTTTTTTTTCCCGTTCATTTAACTCGTCCGTTTTCTGGCGTTTGCGCGACCGGTTCGCACATTTTTAGCCTGCGCTTGCTCATCTACTGGTGGTGGCAAGCCAGAAAAAAAGCGCTGCAAAGTTTTGCAAGTTTTCTCGGTCGTAAAAATCGTCACGCAGCGACATCCGCGCGGGCGGCGTCCGCTCCTGAAGCCATACCGCAACCGGGTACCTCTCAGCGGAAAACGAAGCTTGCGACAATTAGATAACTAGAATCATCATAAGTATCTTGACGTCGGATCTTCGCAGCGACGAGGAGTTTAATAAACTACCGTAGTGAATATAGCACATGATGGTGTCATGCTGTCCAAATAAACTGGAAATAAAAATCAAACCGTCCTTTTAAGGACGAACAATTAAATTTTACAATAAAAGAGTTTTTGTTTAAATGATTTATGCTAAACAACCATAACATATTATAAGGTCATTGGGAATTGTTTGAGGCATTTAGTTGAGAGTGGTAAATTCAACAGAGATTTTCCATTACGGCCGAACTGAAAAACGTAAGCAAGGGTTTTTCCGCAAATTTCACGACTCTGACCTTATCTCATTAATGCACTACGATTGTTTTGGAGAGAAAGAGACCACCTATCCGATAGAATTGGTGACTTACATGAGTACACTTCGTGTCACGAGATATTTACGGAAAGAGTCATTGTTTATGTTTGTTCGTTGAGTCCTAATGAAAAATCATTGTCGAATTGTATGTTTGTCATTGAATGCATGGTACATGCTCAGCTTTAAGCTGCATATAGGATAACTGAAGAGATGACAAACAGACGACTACCAGCTGTGGCAGGGGGTGGGGAGGGACCGCCTTCGGCACCCATGTAACGAATGTGCAGTATGTAGAAAACTTCATAACGGATGGGTCGAATCAAAATAGTAAAAACATTTTAATATTTACAACCATATGTGATATGATATGATTAAATTAGATAATACCATTATTACTATACACCCATGTGGTCCTACGTGAACCTCGCGGTTATATTCCTGATATAACCCACCTCTATTTTTTTTGAAAACAAAAAAACAAATTGTTATCTACGCCGTTGTGACAGGCATGATTCAGTTTTTTTTAATTTTTTTTTTTTTAAATTGATTACTTTTTACGCGTGGATAAAGCAATGAAAATCCGAAAAACATATTTCATATCTGATGCTGCATCACAGAATAAGAACCGAAATAAAATTCTCAAGGCTTTGTTAGTTCAAATCAAAGTATGAAATTGATGTCGAATGGCATTTCTTCGCAACATGCCATGGAAAAAGTCCTTGTGAAGGTACGTTAAAATGCTTGCCCCCTAGAGCAAGTTTGGCCAAAGAACGCGAACATCCTTTACTTGGGCAAAAAATCGAAAAGAAGAAGAGATAACAAAATTATCATCTAGTTTTGGCACAACAGAAGAAAACTAAAACATGGCAACAGAGCTAAGCCTGCTGTATAATATTGCAAAATCAATTCAAGGAACCTTAAAATTTAATTCTGTTGTTCCTTTATCAGAAAACAAAATAAAAGGAAAACTTTACACAAACTGCGCCGAAAACGATGCTAAAATATTCGGTCAATAAAATAGTGAAACTCTAAAAAAAAAATATAATGTGTATTATTCAATTACGGATAAACTGTTTTTTTTTTTAATGTACTGTAAAAAAATAGGTAGCAAACAAATAAAAATCGAAAAATATATATTTTTGTTCTTTACTTCCCCTGAATCAGTCAACCACCAGTTTTAAACAAAATGTAAGCGTTTTTTAATTTTCGCATTTCAAGATAATATTTTTTTTGAATTTTATTTCATTTGTTTTTACATTTTTCTTTTAGAATAGTCAAATAATTATATACAACTTTGTCAAAGACGTCATACCAATCAAACTAACGGTTTTGGCCTAACAACCATCAATACGAAATATATATATAAAAAAAATACATATAACTTTTTCGTTTTGCATTTCTCCAGGACCGGTCAACCACCATTCTAAGCAAACATTATGGACTTTTATATAAAAAAGTAAGAGTTTTTCAATGTTCGCATTTTCGGATAGTAAATTTTTTGATTTATTTTATTTCCGTTCAACAAACAAAACAATTTCTCCAGTGTATATTTTTTTCCAGAATAGTCAAATTCTACAAATCTACAAGTTTGTCAAAGACCGATTTTCTTTAACCATCAATATCATTTTTACACAGATCCTTTTGGAAACGTTGTCGTGATCCATAATGAGGAGCTACTATGGCAAAACGGCATCATTACTCAAGGGGAACAATTGAGCTAAGAGCTAATGGGAAATGACAAATTAAAATATATATTTTAATCAACACATTTTCCTTCGAATGCCTAATCTCGCATACTTTACAGCGTATCATTTTGATAACGAGACACATTTGCTATTCACCATGAAACGAATATGAAAATGAAGCACAATTGGATTGAACAGTTGGCTTTTTTGTTTTCGCATCCGAATGAAATCGAATGAAAGAAAAAAAATGTCTTCGTTTCGTTGCAATGTCGTCGCACACTTTTCAATGTGAAGACTGCCGATATTCGAGTCAAAACAGTCATGCTCTTTAAATGACAATCATTGGAACTGTTTTCCTACATTTCAATTTCACTGAATTGCATTTGGATCCATCCTCGTAATTTTTTTAAATAATAATCATGTATTTCAATGATAAATGAAACATGCAACGTGTAATCTGGTGGTTGACGTTTTTTCCTCTTAAAAAAATGCCATAAACGTAGATTTTAATTTCTTGTAAAAATTCATGATGAATCATGATGAAACTGAAAACGATCGAAGCAACCACATTTTCCTATGTGTTCATAGGCGTAGCCAGGATTTCGAATAGGGGGGGGGGGGGGTCAAGCTTAGTTATTTTTTGGAAAGAGACGGAGAGAGAGAGAGAGAGAGAGAGAGAGAGAGAAAGAGAAAGAGAATTACACCGTCTTCAACCAGTTGCTGCACAGACTGAACACTTAACATTATACAACGGACAACACAACGCCAGGTGGGCCCATATAGTAGGGACATTATCGAGTTCCGTCGGCTGAAGCGGGAATCGAGCCCTCACTTTGTGACAATCCACCTGAACGGCGGGTGGATTAACTTTTCTGCTCTCACCCAAAGTATTTTACAATACCCGTCCGATTTTGGAAACAAGATTAAACTATTCTAGAATTGATCTGGAATGAAAAAAAAATAAAAAATTTAAAAAATCCCGATTTTCCCCAAGTTACAAAATCGAATCCCAGTAAATAGGAACCATGCTGAAATCTAACGGGTACTGTAATGTGTCAAAATTGGATTTTTGTATACGACAACCACGAAGTTTGTTAACAGTTTTTACTGAAAATGTACTTTTCCTCGCGACCCGCTCGCCCATACTGAAAATTAAATTTCGTTTTTATTACAAAATCGAATGTAGAACTAACAAATCTATTCGTTGTTTTCTACACCGAAATTTGTACTTTTCAAGAAACTACCTTCGTATTGAATGCCACAATGCTGTTACATAACTGTACATAAAGCACGAAGCATTCGTTGACTCAGAAAGAACACTCGTTCATTGTACGAAAACAATACAAAATGCTACGAATATTTTGTTATCAATAAGAATGCATGGTTATATGATTGACTGACAGAACTTCTATATCGACTTATTATGTAATTGAAAAAAAAAAAACGCAAACCACGAAGAGTTGTTCAGATTTTTTTTTAATATTTCTGAAATGAGGTTCGAACCTGTATTTTTGGGAAGACTTGTTATTGAATCCGTGGTTGATCTCACTAAGCCATGGTGACTCGTTAGAAGTTACTTGATTAATGAGTATGAACTTATAACTCTCGATAGCGTTTTAATTTTTATTTTGGGATAAATCAATGATTCCAGCCCACCCAAACAGCAAGACCAACATGTATGAGTACGATTGAAGAAAAGCAGTGATAGGTTGGTCTTCACAAAATTCATTTCGTGCATTGTACAAAAAGGTGTAATAACAGCATTTTACCAGATGAAAAGCATAAGGAATGTTTCATACAAATTACGAGGAATTTATTCTATGAACAAAATCCATGTTTACGAAACAAGGGAAAGCTAATGTACGAGAATAAATTTTCAGTGCATATACTGACAAAGCAACACCGCAAAAACATCGTTTTTTACTCACCGTGCTCACACCGTTTCAATCAATTTTTTTTTAATGGTTGTTCAAATAATAAGTGGTTAGCTTTTAACATACATACATTTTGAGTTTTGGTGGCTTATAGCTTATGGTTTGTGTCCTCTTAACTTACCTTCAGTTTAATTATTTTCTCTGTTTTATCTAAACAGGAAAATCATGCATAACTTTACAAACCGACGTAAGTTGCGATTGTAAGCAAGCTGTGATTTTTGTGATAAATTGTTGCTACTTGTATTCTTAATACACGAGTAATAAGAAATAATCTAGGAAGTTTTATTCATCAATGATGAAAAAGGAATTCACGTGCGTTATATCCGCTACCCCTCAATATTTTTAAAATAGTTCAGATACACTGGTGCATCTACGTTTTGAAATTTTAACCGATTTATCTGATATGATCCAAGTGAAACACGATCTGTCGAAACGGTATAGTGTCGATGGAATAGTGTCGTCGTATCAAGTGGAGTGTATCTGAGTAGTATAAAACAAAAACGGTGTTTTATTGAATGTTATTGTTGTTTGTTGTTCAAATTCGAGAAAAACCATCATTTTGCATAATTTTCCCTTCGTGGTTATTGCAGCGGCATTTATTTAGTTTTGTTCGTTTGTTTCTTTTAATTACATTTATGGTACTACTAGATAACAATAAATCAAAGAACTGCTAATAATTTACAAAAAATCATTGCGCATTTCACACAATGTGCACTCACTAGCAGAGCACTTTAGAATGAGAAGTAATGAACATCGACTTGAATAGTAGCTTTCTTCTGGGTTCATGCGAGTGTTCTCGACTTGTTGTGGTATGTATTTGATTGATGAATTTTCTACCAATGAACCTACTCAACTTAGTATTGTTTTAAAACCGAGTGCTAACCGAGTGCTTATGTATGTATTCTATCCGGTGATCCGTTTTGTTACAAACATTCTTCTATTTATGAACACGCGCCGAACCATCGCACCTCCATCTTACTATGAGGTACCAGGTGGGTCTCCACTGGTGGACTGCCTGTCAATCTGCCAAATTTGAAAGACGTCTACATTGAGTTATCTCAAATTATAATAATCCATCCACTATATCACAAAATATTGGGATTGGTTGAGCAGATAGGAGATAATGAAATCATTGGGTATAGGAACCAGTATTCCCTGGTTGGTGCTAAACGGATGAGTCTGGACATCAATAGAAGCATAAAGTTGCCAGAAGCCACGAAATGCATCTACGCACTCTTATTTTTACCAAATCCCTCAATCGCAAATTTAAATGAATTAGCATAGATTGTTCTTAAGAAGCCTCTACTTGATTGATACAGTTGTAAAAATTGAAAGTTTACGAAAAATAGTATGCTTCGAGCATCGGCTTTGAAAGGATGTGTCGATGCTTAATTACGCACTATTTTGCTATCTGACATGGTGCGTTTCGTATTATTTCGGTTATCTATAATTCAGCGATGCGAGTGATCGAGTGAGCAAACTACAAACATGCTTCATGGTGAGATGTGGTGGTTCGCCGGGCTGGTGGACCGGTGGTGAGGATCACAATTAATTTTCATCCATAATATTGGTTTGGCATACTCGCCGTGTCACTTGGAGAAAGTAAGCCACTATACCTTTTTTTGAGTGGCTCCAATACCATCCTTACTATTGGTTTAAATCGGTTCAAATCGGATTTCCAGCATTATGGAGAATCTTTTTGTTTTTCCAATGAAAAACCACCACCACACTTTGTGAGTGGCCCCAATAGCATCCTCACTGTTGGTTTAAATAGGTTCAAATCAGAAATCGGTACTTATATTTAAATATTTCACTAAACGCCGCGTGAATTCAGCTTATCGTTTACCAAAAAGAATCCTGCTGCCACCCAATTCTGTTATCCAACATCCCAGTGAAAGTGCAGAGGCGGTCTCGGCTTCCAATAAAACGAGTATCACGTCGACACATTCCTACCCTTTTCTTATTTGACATGCATTCGGGTGAAGCAGGCGCCAGTATTGCCTTAGTTTGGGATGACCAGTTTTTTCACATTAAGGATGTATGCAAGTCTCAACCATCATCTGTTGGTTCTCTGTGTTATAACAGCTGATCTGGCAGCAACGGAGTAGCAACCTTGGGCAGTTGATCATGCTCATTATCTTGCTCATGCTCATACAATGGGATACAATCTTTGAATAGGATAAGACCACTGCAACTTCTCGCACTGATTAGCATGCTGTCTTGCTTTCTAACACGCTTATCAAATTATTGGTCTGAAAATCGGATACGATTCGTCTCGTTTCACCTGGATTATATCGTAGCATGTGCTCCATTAATATCTCTTGGATACAGAAACAATATTTCAAAATACTGAATCAAACTGTAAGATATGATTAACATATATTCTCAATAATAAGAAACTACAGTACCGTAAAACGGGATATTATTGATCAGCGGGGTAACATTGATCGGTTTGGCCCATATCATGAATAGTTCAATTATACATTTTCCGTTGATACACTTTCTAACTATGAATAATGATTTATGTTTCTCAATCTGGTGTTATTTGACTTCCGAAAGCAATAAAATTGGTAAAAATATTACGTTTTTTGATTGCCAAGAACTGAAAATTGAGCTGAGCGGGAAAAAACCAATCAATGCTTGAATCATAGTTAACATTACTAGAGATATTTTTTTATATACGCTAGGTTAGCTAGGTTGGGTTTACTATTTTAAAAAAATCTCATGGATGTCCGCTTTTTGCGCTTTTTTGCTACAATTTATTACAAAATCGAGGCGACTTCGCGCTTTTTCATTGAGGTAAAAGGATAATCTTATCTTACAAACATTAAAAATAAATAATAAAAAATTGAAACAAACATTCAAAATCAAAAAATAAAATCAAATGTTACGGGGTGGGGGGGGCAACGGCCCCACCCTGCTCCCCTCTGGCTACGCCTATGTTATGGAACTTTTAATGTTTTGGTACATGTTAGTCTTAAATTGGCTGTAACTAAAAAAATATGTTACCTAGCTAGAATCTTTTTCCTTAATTCAAAAACTAAGAACATTTTCTACCTAAAAGTTTTATTTAAGCTCTGAGTAATTATCAGTTAGTGTATTTTTAGGGGTAAAAATGTTTTAAACACTTTAAGGGTTTTTCATGTTTTTTTTTGAGTGTATAAAACACGTAATAAACAGCAGTGATTGATTAAACAAAAACATGGCTTTAAAAATGTTCTACAGCTCTCTCTTTGACACAAACTTTCTAACTCGCTTAGTTTTTTTTTTTTTTGCAATTTTGTTATGAATGCGACATGTTTGCCTCCAATTGGCAGATAATAAAATCACGAATTCAACCCCGCCGTGGTAATGTCTGTGCGCAAGACGCACAGCATACTTGATCACCGCGCTGCTTAATGGGGCGTCCAAGGAGAAGAATTTCATAACTCAAATGTTTTCAAAATAGTAACTAACGGCTTTTGGAAAACAGCTATGTTTTTTTTTTCCAGAAGAGTTAGTAGATATTCATCTCTGCTACGGTTACGCCATTTGTTCGGCATTGGCAACCCAAAACATAGCTGTTTTTCGGAAGCCGTGAGTTACTGTTTTGGAAACATTTCCGGAGAAATTTGCGAAATGGGCGAATCTGCTTTTGTAAACGCACGCAAAATTTAAAAAACTAAAACCAAACTTTGCTGGAGGAAGCCTTCTTTTATCCGATTGTTGTCTTAGTTTAAGAAATTTGGCTTTTGTTAATTCGTGAGAAATAGTCGATTTAAATGTTTGTTTACAAAAGCAGATTCGCCCATTTTGCAAATGTCTCCGGATTTAAGATATGAAACTCTTAGACGCCCCATCACGCAGCGAGGTGATCAAGTGTGCTGTGCGTCTTGCGCACAGACATTACCACGGCGGGGTTGAATTCGTGATTTTATTATCTGTCAATTGGAGGCACAACATGTCGCATTCAAAACAAAATTGCAAAAAAAAAACCAAGCGAGTTAGAAAGTTTGTGTCAAAGAGAGCGAGCTGTACAACATTTTTAAAGCCATGTTTTTGTTTAATTAATCACTGATGTTTATTATGTGTTTTATGCAAAAAACATGAAAAAAAACTTGAAAAAAAATATGTTTAAAACATTTTTACCCCTAAAAAGACACTAAATGATAATTACTCAGAGCCTGTTTTGAGCGGAACCCCAACCTCTCCGTCCGAGATGTCGCGCAAAGAAGCTGGGAGTGGCGCCTTCAATCGTGGATAGAGCTAAAAGACGAGCTGGACTGTCGACTTACAAGTAGTAGTGGTGACTCCAAATCGCGACGATAAACAAAACACGTCGGCCAAAGCACGATCGCGAAAGCTGTACACGACGATGCTACCGAAGTTTGATTGCGTGGTACAGGACGATGAAACTTACGTGTACCCGTGACTTGATGAGCAACGTTTACATTGCGACCGGAACCGTCAACCAGGAAATTTATCTGAGCGAGTGCCTACAAAAACGTCTACTGCCTTTCCTGAAGCGACACAATTGTTCCGTTCTATTTTGGCCGGATTTGGCATCTTTCCATTACGGAAAAAAGGCCATGGAGTGGTATGCTGCCAACAACGTTCAAGTGGTGCGCAAGGACAAGAACCCTCCCAACACGCCAGAGCTACGCCCAATCGAACAATATTGGGCCATCGTCTTAAGAAGACTCAAAAAGCTGTTGTGAGCGAGAAACAGTTCAAGGCAAACTGGCGTTCAGCGGCGAATAAAGTGGACAAGGAGGCTGTACAAAATCTGACTGGTGAGCAATGACAATAAATGATTTCCTAGCTGTTCTCATCTCAGTTTCGTTCCATTCAAATTTGCGTTGAAACTGAAGCGAACATTTGCGAATTGTTCCAAACACGAATATGGTTTTCCATGAACAGTTCATCGCGTATGGAATGGAATTATTTGTTGATGTAAAGGGTGATACGGTCAAAATTTGGTCAAGGGAAAACGCGTGTAAATCGGTGAAATCGTTTATTTAAAAAATCAAATTAAATTTCTTTTTCAAGTTCAATTAGTATAAAATTCAGGAAAAATATTCAGTTAGGCTTCCCGCTCTTCCAAATCCGAATTGCCGGGCCTTACGCTTGACCCCTGCCATCAGATTTTGTACAGCCACCTTGTCCACCTTCTTCGCCGCAGAAAGCCAGTTTGCCTTGAACTGCTGCTCGTCCTTAGCAGTTTTTTTGGTCTTCTTTAGGTTCCGCTTGACAATAGCCCAGTATTTCTCAATTGGGCGGAGCTCTGGCGTGTTGGGAGAGTTCTTGTCCCCGGGAACCACCTGCACGTTGTTGGCGGCGTACCACTCCATGGCCTTTTTACCGTAATGGCAAGATGCCAAATCCGGACAAAACAGTACGGAACAACCGTGTATCTTCAGGAAAGGCAGCAGACGTTTATTCAAACACTCTTTCACGTAAATTTCTTGGTTGACAGTCCCGGAAGCTATGAAAATGCTGCTTTTCAAGCCACAGGTACAGATGGCTTGCCAAACCAGATATTTCTTTGCGAACTTTGACAGTTTCGTGTGCTTGAAAATATCTGCTACCTTTCCCCTTCCTTTTGCCGTATAAAACTCCTGTCCCGGAAGCTGCTTGTAGTCGGCTTTGACGTAGGTTTCGTCGTCCATTACCACGCAGTCAAACTTCGTCTGCATCGTCGTGTACAGCCTCCGGGATCGCGCTTTGGCCGTCGTATTTTGTTTATCATCGCGATTTGGAGTCACTACCTTCTTGTAAGTCGATAGTCCGGCTCGTTTTTTGGCTCGATGCATGGTTGTAGACGATACACCCAGCTTATTTGCGGCAGCTCGGAGAGATAGGTTAGGGTTTCGCTTGAAACTACCGGCAACTCTCTTTGTCGTCTCAGCGGCTTCCGGTTTTCGATTTCCCCCGATCCAGACTTCCTGGCTGTCGACAAACGTTCCCCAAACACTATAATTACATTTGTAACGGTTGATTTGGCAACTTTTAGCGATTTTGCCAACTTTGCGTGCGAGTAGCTCGGATTTTCACGATGCGCGAGCAAAATTTTGATACGCTGCTCTTCTTGCTTGGACGGCATTTTGACAACTGAAGAGTGAATTCCAAAATCAAAATAGGAGCAACATTCTACACACACACACCCTTCAAAATGAGGGGTGTTCAGGTTTTTTAAATGCAAAATTGAAAGAAATACGTCAAGTTGATATTGACCAAATTTTGACCGTATCGCCCTTTATTACAAATTATGCAGCGACAATCTTGAATATACGCGTGGAAGCCTATTCATATTTGTTGTTCTTCTGTCTATCGTTCTTATGCATTCACTTTGAAGAGTTTGTGAGTATTTGTGGCTGCAGATAGAGTTGCTTTAGAATCACTAGAATAGAAGGAGAAGTAGAAGGTGCAAAAGATTAACAACAATCAAAACCTACAGAACGAAATAACTTATTCTTAAAGCAACCTAGATGAAAAAAAAACATTGTTGTAAACATAAATATTGAAACTGATCAAATGTTGGTGATGGTTACTAGAATTCAAGAAAGGAAACCGTCATGACCAAATTTAAAAAAATTCTAAGATACCAAACTGTATTCTTCTTTCTCAGCTCTTCTAACAAAGTCTCTACATAATCTCGTTTGACCAGTATTCACGTAAATCGTGGGAAAGCAAGCTCCTAATTCCACCAATGTGTATAACGGGTGTAGCATAATCCACAACTTTCTTAATCTTTGAGCACATGCGCTGTTGTAATTTATACAACAAATTCTGAGAATAATTTCATGGTTGTACCGACAATTAAATCATGGTCAAGATGACCATTATTGCATATAATGGTTACAATAACCATGAAGATGATCGAATTCACCACGTTCATGGTATTCTTGACTGTGCTTATGGTAACAAGGGCTATTCCGACATTATAGCAAATTTTAAATCAACTATTTTTAATGGTCATTTTGACCATGACCATAGTCGGTTCAAAATTACTATACTGCCATAGTCAACCCTCAATAATGGTAAAATTGACTATCAAACTTTTCTCTGTGCATGTGGATTTTCTCTTACTCTTTTGATGCAAAACACCTTTCAACCGTCAAGAAACTCGTTCTGGACCGAACATCGTATTCCTTGATTACAGAAATTCCTCAAATAGCGCGGTAGAATGCGATATTGGGAGACGTGTCCGCGTAAATAGTTATCTAAGTTTGATATAACTGGTTCCAACTTGGTATATCTTGTAATCCTGACCATCTAGACGGCTTCTATCTTTGGCAAAGTGGTCCAATAGATCAAGGCTTTCTCATTGGTGATTATTAGTTAAGAATTTTATCACTACGCGGTGCTAGTGTGCAAGTAAATTTCTTAAAAAGGGTAAACATTTAGATCCTGACCAAATGGATGGTTTCAGTCTTCGACAAAGTTTGTCAAGATCGATGAACAGAAGTTCAGAATTGTCTCAATACGTGGCGCTAGTGTGTAAGTAATTTTCCCGAATGTGCTGTATCTTGGTTTCCTGTCTTCGATGTACTTGTTCAGTGGGCCATGGGCTTTTCATTGGTGAATTTTCTCGCTACGCGGCGCTAGTGCACAAGTGCGCTTCCTGAACATAATGTACTTTTTTATCCTGTCCATAAGGGAGGTATCTGTCTTCGACAAAGTTGTTCAGTAGTTCAGCGCCATTAGTTTGACGGAAAGAAGTTCAAAATTTTCACACTGCGTGATGCCTTGATCTGCTGTTCAACTTTGTGGAAGACAAAAACCTTCTTCACTGAAAAATCCAAGTATTCTTCGTTAGTATACTTTTCGACTCCTTCACTTTTCTTCTTTTGTGATATTTATACTTTTTCTATTCTATTTTTCTAGTATTTCTAGTATCACAATGAATCAACTGAGTGGTGCTGGGAGTAACCGTCCATTATCACTGTACACGTTTCTGTGATTCAATTTATTTAATAAACAATAACGGCGTTGGCCACGTTTTTGTAATTAGTTGGGAATAGGGAAGAAATCTGATAAGTGATGTGATCATTTTTATGATTCATAATCGTTAGTAAATCTGCCCCGCCGAACAATAAATAACCGAAACATTACGAGACGCGCTATACCTGATCAAAATAGTGCGCAATAAAGCATCGACACAACCGTTCAAAGCCGATGCTCGAAGCAAACTCTTTTTTTCGTAAACTTTAAATTTTTACAACTGCACTCTACAAACCACCTCACTACTGTAACTAATATCCACGTCAATCAAGTAGAAGCTTCTAAAGAACAATCCACGCTAATCCATCAAAAACTACGATCGAGGGAGCTGGTAAAAATATGAGTCCGTAGTGGTAACATTGCTTCTATTGATGTGCAAGCTAATCGATTTAGCACCAACAGGGAGAGACTTGGTCCTATACCCAATGATTTCGTTATCTCCAATTCGCTCAACCAATGGCAATGTGTTGTGATATAGTGGACTTACAATAATCCGTCCAGAGATAACTCAATGCAGATGTCTTCAAAAATTTTCAGATCACTGGCTGTACACTGAAACCTTGTTTATGATCAGAATACCAACGTACAGTATACAGAAAAAGTTCAAGCACACTAGCGCCAAGTAGCGAGAAAATTCTACCTCTTGGTCATCAATCGAAGGGTTTTGATTCCCTGAACAAAATTTTCCATGACACACCATTTCAAATGGACAGAATACCAAGGTATGCCTTAGTCAGGAACACCACTTGTACACTAGCGCCACGTAGTGAAAATATCCTGAATTACTGGTCACCAATCAAAAGGTCTTGATCTACTGAGCAGCCTTGCTGAAGACTGAAGCTTTGTATTTGAAACGGGTCCAGCGTACTAAAAAAATGTACAAGCACACTAGCGCCGCGTGGTGGACAGATTCGGAACTGATAGTCACCAATAAAAAGGTCTTGATCTAGTGAACAACGTAACCAAAGACAGAAACCTTTTTAACACCAACATGCCTGACCCCTCTATTATCAAAAATCTGGATTTTCATTTGCCTGGCATTCTGCGAAATCTTAACCAAATTGGATGCAACCTTTTGAAAACGATCACAAATTTGTTCTAGTTTATGATACATTATCGAACATTCCAAAAAATTTCGTAGTTCTGGATATATTCAGGGGAACCGTGGGGTAAGTACCTTTCCCGAAACACTGACCAGAATCAAAACGGTACCAAAACATGGCTTGCGACTCCTCAAAACAACATGATTTTGCAAAACAAGACCATTGGTGGTCATTTTGGAAATATTCAGCTATTGAGGCCACTCCTGGTAGCCCTCCGGGAACCGGGTTCCACCGGGAAAGATTATGAACGGTAGCAAATCATGGCTTGCGACATAGGTTTTGCCTTCATGTATACCTTGAAAACACATTTACCCCGGAATGGTATCATCCGTTCATCGACGGTTATATCTCGTCCTGGAGTATATATGTTCAAGATATTCTTATGTATCCGGTCCGAAACTTCCCGAATCAAGCAAAACCGATCGTGACATTTAGGCATATCACAATTGCCTTTTCGATCCCGGCTGGGCGCCTGCTAATGGAATCGTCAAATCTAATATACTTGCAGATTTGCTGAAAACTATTATATGAACATTATTTTATTTTTTCAATTAAGGGTACTAGAGAAAACTCACCTTTAGTCGTGGTATGATAGTGGCGTTATGGAACATAATTGTAGAAACACTTAAGTACCACCACTACACTGCGGCAATCAAAACACCTATCCAGGTAAGAAACACATTTCTGTCAATGATTCCGAAGTCCGGATCATGACTTCCTTTCGCATTGGTAAATTGACAAACGATATCTAAAATAGAATCACCTCAGAACAAGATGAACGCGTCCAGTAGGGTACTCAAATCCACATTAAATTTTCACCATGCACCATTAGTGAGATGCGATTTCACTACATTCGGACCATTAGTGCTCCATCGAATACTGCCACACTTCGACACGTATGTTTCTTCGCCGTTATCCTCTTCTTCAGAACTAAAAGGATCTTCTTCTACCCACTCATCATCAACATCATTTTCCACACCGACAGAGTTTGAGTCCATGATGCTTGAAGCATCCGAATCAGAATCACTCATATTATCACTACGATTTTTTAATTATTGAAAAAAACAGAACTCTGCCAATAACCAAACTATTGACGTCATAAAAAAACAACTGATTCAGAACAACTAAGATTCAAATGATATCGTTACACAGCTTAGAAACAAAAACCGTTAGATGCTAGCAACTACGTTGATCCAGAATAACGGTACAAAGCGTAAATAAATTATGATTATACATATTTGAGTTTGTGTGTGTGTGCGTGTGAAACGTTTAGAAATACATTATGAAATCTTTGGTTAGGGCTTGAACAACAGAGTCGGCCTTGGAGTCGGCCGTTTATTTTCTTTGGAGGGGAATAACGTAGGGGCTTCTAGGGTAATAAGCACCCCCAGGAAAAACGAGCTTTTTGACCGAAAATTTTGAACATCTTTTTGAATGACCTATCAAGCAACATACCTTGATCAGCATCTGAACAGCAGAAGCAATGCTATATGATAAATCCATGAAAACATACTGAGAATGTTCTTGAAATGTGCGAAAAGCCATTATGCGGCGGGGGTGCATATTTCTCTTGATTATGTTATAGTTATTTTAAAAATCCCTGAAAATCTCATGCTGCATTTGGTAAAAATTTCTCATATCCTACAAAATGACGTCTTACAAATGGCCTTTCCAAGTTCCAAACTTATTGCAAAGCTCTTCTATATTTAATCGCTTTCCCCAACGGAATGAGATTTGTAGGATGCGCAAGCCATGGTGATACCGTCTGAATCTGGCCACTTTCCCCGTGAAAGCGGGTTCTCGTAACGCTGACAGGAGTGGCCACAATGACATGGTATTTTCAGAATGACCACTAATGGTCTTGTTGGATGTGTCGCAAGTCATATTTGTGCCAGATACAAATCAGGTCACTTTATAGGAGGAATCCGATTCCAGGAAAGCTACCACGAGTGGCCATAACGGCCGTGTACATCAAGAATAACAACCACTGGTCTTATTTTGCAAAATCATGAAGTTTGAGCTGTCGAAAGACATGTTTTGATCCTGGTCAGTGTTTCGGGAAGGGTACTTACCCCACGGTTCCCCTGATATATCCGAAATTACGTAAAATTTCGGAATGTCCGATACTGTATCATAAACTAAGACAAATTTGTGATCGTTTTCAAAAGATTGCATCCAATTTGGTTAAGATTTCGCAGAATGACAGGCAAATGAAAATCTAGATTTTAGCTAAAAGGGGGGCCAGGCATGTAGGTGTTAACGGCCAACATGCCAAGTTACAGCTTAGTCAGTAAAAACTCAATTGCAAATCAGCGCCGCGTTGCGGACAAATTGTGAGCTACTGGTCATCAATGCAAAGGTCTTGTTCCGCTGAACAACTTATCCGAGGATAACATCTTTCCACATTGTCAGGATCCCTAAGTATGGCACCTTCAGGAAAAACATTGGCACACTAGCGCCGTGTAGCGAGAAATTGTTGAACTGGAAGTAACCATTCGCGTGTTGTACAACGTGTTGTACAACACGCGAGTGCTCGTGTTACAAAAGTTGGCGCGAGTGCTGAAAGGTTAAGTTGAAGTTGACATATTTGAAGAACGAAGAGACTTGGGATAAAATTCTTCTATAAATTAAAAAGCGAACAGAGAAATTTTATGATAGCCAGTCAAACAGGAGACTACTAGTTCATCAAGTGTGTAGCAATTAATCGAAGTTTTATTTTTATGGGCAACAAAAATGAAATTTGAGAAGTTGTGCAATGTTACTAATCCGCTTCGACAGTCATTATGATACTCGACGTCATAGCTGACAAGGAAAGGAAAAGGTCAATAGGGTACTTAAGAAATGCTACACTTGCAAAGTGAAAGATTGGTATTAAATTTGAAATCTGGAAAAACCCGCAACTGAACATGGATTTCAACCTTGTTTGCGAATGTAAGACATCTGCAAACACAGTGCAATGTAAAGAACGATAGTCAAATCGATTGTCGGTAGTGAGGTTATACAACTTTCAGCTATAACGACAATATGTATCGCTTGAATTGTATTGTTCAGTTTTCATTTTGATATGAACACCCGATGGCTTTTCCCGTCTTTACAAGTCACCACAAACTGCTTTAAGAAAGAAATATAAAATAGTCGGGTCTCCTACTGTACGGTGTGCGGTGCCTGCCACTCTGACCGAATTCTCGGTTGTCCTTTATCAAATGGAGCTAATTTTTGGTGTTTAGGGTATATGGTAAGCCTGTTATATATGATTAGAAAAGAACCCAGGATGGGTGGCAGGTACCACCCCCTGTGAAGTAAAAGACCCGACTGTACACAACAGCACTTTCGCACATGTTACTACCTACCCCACCGACCCAAAGCAATAACATGGTATTTTACGACATAACCGCAATAACAATAATATCAAGATCGTGAAAAATAACAACTCATCCAAAGTGTCGAAACACGATTAGAAGGTAAGAAAGGAAACATGTTTCCTTAGCCCAAAAAAATGTGGAGACATTTTGCTTTCCTTTTCGCTCTGACTACACCTTTAAGTATAACCATATTATACTTTGATGCTTTGTAATTGATCCTTAGTGTTCAATAGAGAGACGCCAATGCCAAAAATAACGGCATCAGAGGGTTTGGTGCTAGGAAAATACCACATTCCTCAAATTGCAATCAATGAGCAATCAATGGGCAACAACATCTCTTTTGCGTGATACAACATCCACATGAGAACAAAAATGGGAAAAAGTCAACACCGCCATTATCTGTACCGTAATCACTTGCTTCTATTCTTGTGACAACCGGGTCACCTCAGTAGTACGTACACGAAACTTGTCTGCTTCAATATTAACGATAATAACAACTTCTCCCAAATAAAAAAAAAAAAACAATTCCAAAACACGTTCTATAAAGGGGGATGTTTCTCTTGCTTGGTGATGTAGTTCATTTGAAAGAGTATAGTGCCGTGTTCGTCCTATCAAGGTAGCTGTACGTGAAAGGTTAGGTATGACGGACGAATCAGTAGGCTGTGTCGATTTAAAAAAAAATCGCATGAACTAACGTTCACAGAACGGAAGTAGGGAAACTGCCCCCATATTAATCTCATTGTTCCTATATTCATCCTACGATGAATCAAACTATTGGGCAGTTGAAGGATCGGTTTCGTTTTCTAATAATGTTTGCTTACGTTAATTAACTACAACGTAACCGTATATTTGTGTGCTCCGAACATTTTATTCCATCAACTTGTGGAAATCCATCCAACAATACAAACAATTCAAAGTAAGTAGTAATAGTATATTTTTTTTAGGAGATTATCACAGAATAAAATGGAAAAATCACAAAATGAAGTGTTGTTGTTTTTTTTTTTTTCAAGTAACCAGAGCATACTGTTATCATATGGCAGCAAATATATCACTTATACCAGTTAATTTGACGTTTCAACACTCTTAAAAATAGAATGAGTGGAAACAAATAAAATCGAGATACCTTTTACACAACAAATTTTTTCACTTTTCGTCTCATTGAATCGTTCAAAGTTGCCCTTCCGTTCCGTGGTACGTTGTAAATTATGGTGGGAAATGTTCCAAAATCCATCCCTGAAATGATTCAGGTTTTTTTTAAATGGTTTAGCATGACCGATATCCGATGGGATTTTGACGTTTTCGGTATGGAGAAAGTAGTATTTGCAGTTTTTATTCAAAAAAGCTACTTAAAGGTTTGGCTGAAAAATCGGTGGCACCTTGAAAACACGTGGCATTCTTTCATGAAGCATTTGAAACAAACCGTGCCAGATTTGAGTTAAAAATGAGAAATTTGTTCAGAACTAAAGTGCCGCTTAATTTTGTAGTATGGTTTCAAACTTTTCAAAGTGGCACCACTGTCTGAAAGTGGAGTTGGCACCCAGCGCATGGCAGCTGATGGAATTAATATAATTTGAACAAGGAATATTCTTGTGATTTTTACCTTAAAAATGCATGGATTCTCAGGAAAATGTACTGAACAAGACCAGGGGGCTATCACATGGCGTTTTCTTATTAATTCGAAATCGCCTCAACAGGTGGCGTTAACTGTCACGCAAAATGGTTGTATTAATTGGTTCCAACATGGAATATCACGAAATCCTGGACATACGGAAAGCTACTGTCCTCTGCAAAGTTGTTCAGTAGGTCAAAACCTTCCGATTGCTGGATAGTCGTTCTGAATTGGCTCACTACGCGACGCTATTCTACATATGAATATCTTGTACAAGCTGTATCTCGAGATCCAGGCCATCTAGAAGTTGCCGTCTACGACAAAGTCGTTCAAGTGGCCACCTGGATGGCCGTCTGAATCCATTTTGGATTCCAAGATGGCGGCTTTCGGTTTTAGAAAAACGGGAAATTACTGTCAAGACCCTGCAAAATTTATATTTATATTAGAATTTTAGAATCTATGGTGGCGGCTTCTGTTGTGAAATCAGTTAGAAATACTGTCAAATACCATGCAATATGTATATTTTTGGATCAGAAACGGCCAACGAAGGCTGGAAATCGGTGTTCAATACCATTTTGAAATCCAAGATGGAGTCTTCTGTTTAAGAAAAAAGAAAAATACTGTCAAACACCCTGCAATATCGATATTTTTGGATCGGAAACGGCGTATAATGGCTGGAAATGGACGTTTGACGCCATTTTGGAATCCTATATGGTGGCTTCTGATATAGGAAAAATGAGAAGTACTGTCAAATTCCCTGCAATATGGATCATTTTGGAAAGCAGACGGCGTCTTGATGCTGAAAATCGATGTTCGATTCTATTTAGTTATCCAAAATGGCGGCTTCAGTTCCGTTAAGAGTGGAAAATACTGCCAAAAAGCATACAACATGGATACTTTTGAATCAAGAACGGCGTATAAAGACTTTAAATCGATGTTTGACATTATTTTTTAATCCAAAATGGTGGCTTATATTTCAGAAAAAACAGAAATATTTCAAATACCCTGCAACATTGATACTTTTGGATCGAGAACGGCTTATAAAAGCTTGAAATCGATGTATGGTGGCTTCTTTTCCATAAAAGAGAGAAATCTATAGACTTTTTTCATTAGAGCGAATCTAACATTGAGAGATTCTCTTTGATTACTTTCTCTTTCATTCATATTCCAATCAACCTTACGTTTTTTATAATACTATTTATAGAGTATGCTAGCCAGCACTGTTGTGTTTCGATCTGTACTAAAGAATCCCTCAAGTGTTTTATAATGGCGCTGTAATAAATGATAGAGAGCGAGAGAGAGGAGAGAATCTCTCATTGTTTGCCTCACCCTATTGAAAAAATGTTCCAAGAAATACTGTCAAATACCCTGGAATATGAATATTGAAATGCGCCCAACCTTCATTAAGGAACGAGAGCTATACAAAAGCTCTCAGGAGAGGGAGATATCCGAAATCCGCTGGAGTGGATGTGTGTAGAATATAATTATGTATTTATGCCAAACTGTACGTACGTTTTTCAACACGCGCAACATATTGAGGTACATAAGGTAGGTATTTCAAGACTTTGAGCATATAGCAAAAAATTGTCTTTGGAAAACTTGTTCAGAAGTACAAGTGTGAACGATTGATAATTATTTTATTTTAAATTATTTTAAGGAGGCTAATGGCTGACGTATTGACCAGGCTCTTGAGCGTCTTGAAAAATGTACGTACAGCTTGCTTATACCCTTCCGTTAACTAGTAAAACTTTTTAGGAAACAGGAGCCACCATCTTGAAAAAAAGTCGGTCGATCAACATAGTTTTGAAAATTAAATTTTATTTTGGAATACTCATCGATTGGCCACTGAATGTCGGTGTTTATATGGAAGAAAATTGTCTGTGCTGGTTTGATTAATAACATTTTTAGTCAGCTGTGACAGCTCTATTGAAAATCCAATGATCCAATCCCTGTACACAGTTGTTTGTTCTTAGGTCATCTGCATATAGAATTAGTCTTGCATGAACATTCGCGTTTTAAATGGATATTTGAAGAATATTCACATCAAACATGAACATTTTTGAACCTGGCATTTATTAAATAAATGTATATTGTTTATAGCTCGAAACAATCTCACCAAGGTTCCTTGCCTGATGTAGAACAGCTTCTCATGCAGTAAAAATCAACAATCCATCTCAGCGGTACCGAATGCGCGTCACAAACACACCGAAATACATAAGTCAGCAAACTCCACTTCTTGTTTCAGAGGATTTTGGTAGGATTGGCATAATATAGTGTGAACATTTTTATGGTATAATCCTTAGGTATTTTACCTCTTAAAGGATGATACGGTCAAAATTTGGTCAAGGGAAAAAGCGTGTAAATCGGTGAAATCGTTTATTTAAAAAATCAAATTAAATTTCTTTTTCAAATTCAATTAGTATAAAATTCAGGAAAAATATTCAGTTAGGCTTCCGCTTTTCCAAATCCGAATTGCCGGGCCTTACGCTTGACCCCTGCCATCAGATTTTGTACAGCCACCTTGTCCACCTTCTTCGCCGCAGAAAGCCAGTTTGCCTTGAACTGCTGCTCGTCCTTAGCAGTTTTTTTGGTCTTCTTTAGGTTCCGCTTGACAATAGCCCAGTATTTCTCAATTGGGCGGAGCTCTGGCGTGTTGGGAGGGTTCTTGTCCTTGGGAACCACCTGCACGTTGTTGGCGGCGTACCACTCCATGGCCTTTTTACCGTAATGGCAAGATGCCAAATCCGGCCAAAACAGTACGGAACAACCGTGTATCTTCAGGAAAGGCAGCAGACGTTTATTCAAACACTCTTTCACGTAAATTTCTTGGTTGACAGTCCCGGAAGCTATGAAAATGCTGCCTTTCAAGCCACAGGTACAGATGGCTTGCCAAACCAGATATTTCCTTGCGAACTTTGACAGTTTCGTGTGCTTGAAAATATCTGCTACCTTTCCCCTTCCTTTTGCCGTATAAAACTCCTGTCCCGGAAGCTGCTTGTAGTCGGCTTTGACGTAGGTTTCGTCGTCCATTACCACGCAGTCAAACTTCGTCAGCATCGTCGTGTACAGCCTCCGGGATCGCGCTTTGGCCGTCGTATTTTGTTTATCATCGCGATTTGGAGTCACTACCTTCTTGTAAGTCGATAGTCCGGCTCGTTTTTTGGCTCGATGCACGGTTGTAGACGATACACCCAGCTTATTTGCGGCATCTCGGAGAGAAAGGTTAGGGTTTCGCTTGAAACTACCGGCAACTCTCTTTGTCGTCTCAGCGGCTTCCGGTTTTCGATTTCCCCCCGATCCAGACTTCCTGGCTGTCGACAAACGCCCAAACACTTTAATTACATTTGTAACGGTTGATTTGGCAACTTTTAGCGATTTTGCCAACTTTGCGTGCGAGTAGCTCGGATTTTCGCGATGCCCGAGCAAAATTTTGATACGTTGCTCTTCTTGCTTGGACGGCATTTTGACAACTGAAGAGTGAATTCCAAAATCAAAATAGGAGCAACATTCTACACACACACACCTTCAAAATGAGGGGTGTTCAGGTTTTTTAAATGCAAAATTGAAAGAAATGCGGACTTTATTTCGCATCCCAGGTTATGTTGAAAGAACATAAGAAAGTGCACAAAATATCTCAAGCCGAAAAGAAGCTCCTTCCGAAGCGGATTTCTGCAAAATGTCAGCAAGAAGTGTTGGTTGGAAGTTGGTGGATCTGACGAGTTTGAATTGATGGATGAAAATGAAGTGGATATGAAAGAAGCATCGGCCGGCGAGCCGGAGGTTGTTTAAACATACACGATCGTAGCAATCGAAGACCATCTAAAGTTGCCGTGGATCGAAGAGGAATAATTCTGGAGTGAGAGGTTTTCTCCTTTTTACTGAACATATTTTATTTTAGAAAAAAGGTCATAAGTGAGTTTATTTTTCTAATTGAGTCTGTTTCCTGCAACCAAGTGCCAATATCTAGAACTAGATTTTAGAGGAAAATACCACAACTGTGCCAAAGTGAATTTTGATTCGGTGTGCAGGCTTAGTTTGTAAATTAATCGGTGCAAGAAGAGTGTATTAGAAATAGATATCATGTTACTAACAGAAGGTGCCGACGGCAGCAGCTGCGGGTCCGGCAGGACTTGGCCATCTAGGACATCGAGGAGAGCTGGTTTGCAAAGCAACAAATAATTTATCTCCACCATATTTTGAAGACAATATCTAATATCCTGTTTTATTTTGTCTATTTTGTTTTGTTTTGTTTTTCGATATGCTTGTCTATTTTCAGTCACATTGGAGCGGTCTATTGCTTTTGGCGGTATGTACTTTCAGCGTATCGTTAACCAAAACGAACCCTGCTGCTAACCTTTCCCAAACTATCCAATATCCCAGTGATTTCTCGTGGAAGTGCAGAGGATTTCTCGGCTTCCTTCAAAGCGAGTATCACGTCAACACGTTCCTTCCTATTCCCTACTTGACCAGCATTCGGGCACGGCCGGCGCCGGTATTGCTTCATAATGGGTCACCAGTTTTTACACATTGAAGATGTATGTTTGTCCCAAACATCATCTGTTGGTTCTTTGTGCAAATACTGCTGATCTGGCAATAACGGAATTGCATCCGTGGGCGGTCAATCATGCTCATGCTCATGCTCATTTGTAACGGTTGATTTGGCAACTTTTAGCGATTTTGCCAACTTTGCGTGCGAGTAGCTCGGATTTTCGCGATGCGCGAGCAAAATTTTGATACGTTGCTCTTCTTGCTTGGACGGCATTTTGACAACTGAAGAGTGAATTCCAAAATCAAAATAGGAGCAACATTCTACACACACACACCTTCAAAATGAGGGGTGTTCAGGTTTTTTAAATGCAAAATTGAAAGAAATACGTCAAGTTGATATTGACCAAATTTTGACCGTATCGCCCTTTATGCAGATCTCATCAATACCAAATTCATTTTTTGAAGAAGAATTTGTACATAAAATCCTAAGGAAACACGGAAACATGAAACATCGACAAAACGCCACTGCACTAAAACCAAAAAAGATGACCATTCTACCCGAAGCTAACTAACGCCATGCAAAGTACCTTAAAAAAACATGGATTGCAGGCGGTCTACAAGAGCGGCCCAACTTTGAAGGATACTTTATGTTCGCTCAAAGGCAAAGTTCCAATGGACGAGATGTTTGGCAGTTGGTCTGAGGGAACACAAGAACGCCATGGAAAATGGAAGGGAAAACGAATCGAGTGTAGCTGCACACTCTATGGAGCATAATCCTGCAATAGACTGGGCTTGTGAACAATTGAAAAAAATGTGTTAGACGCATGGGACTCAATGTTCATCGCCACAACTGAGCAGTCGCTTATGAATGAAGATGATCCCCCAATATCATCGTCCCTTTTCCTCTTGACGACAAGGAAAATAAAATGATTGCTTCTATATGTGACGTGTACTATATCTAGTATGAAGCTGTGATCGTTCTCTTCGTGTAATCAGTTATACATCGTCCTGTAGAAACCGATCGACAATAAAAGGTAAATTTCATGTTCCTTTTTCATTTGTAAGCACCATAAGTGTTCTCGTTTCGCGTTTTCACGAGAAAACGCTCAGGCAGTGCAATAACGATAGTCAAATAATTGCAATTTCCAAGTGACAAGTCATTTTGCACAGCGTCTTTGCGTGGTCACGCACACCAGCAGTCCATCTAGTGTAAGCGTTCATCTGGTCATCCGCAAACGACCACCGACCATCATCATCATCGTTGTGCTCCACTTCTCGCCGGTATACGCGGAGGTGTCGTCACCGAAGGGAGTTTGACCCCCGAGATCCTGTTGAACCAGGCAGTTGGTCGTTTAAAGAACCTTCTGCTTTCTCCAGTGAAGATACTGGATGTGCAAAGACTAGGCACAGTATTAATCACTAAGGGTGAAAAGAAGTTTACCCGTCAGACTCGCTTCGTGTGACCTTCACTGGTTCAGCACTTCTCAATACGTCGAGTTGGGAAAACTTCCACTAGCTGTGCGGTTGTTCGTACCTCGGCTCATGATCTGCCAAAAAATGCAAACAGATTGGAAATACGACCTCCCATTGTGGCAACAAGGCACGCTGCTCGAATCGCGGGGAGAAACCTGAGGATGGTGCCTGTGTAGATAACACAACAAAATGTGAAAAAAGCCTCCCCGTCACCCAATGTCTATACAAATCCCTTTGCCTCTCTGTCAAATGACGAGTCTGGCTTTAATTTGGCTGAAGAGGGAACATCATTCAGTTTTCCGGATGAAAAGACGCGTCCGCCCACGGAATGTTGCCGAACAGGCAGGCTGATATGGGTTGCCCAATTGTTCTGGGAATACTTACCACTGCACAGTGGGAAAAAAGTACATGAATCGCGAAAGAATTCGATAATTCAGCCCCAAGTAGCGCAAGGTTAGTGAACAATAGCATTTTTTATGTAAAAATTCCTGGGGAATCGAATGGAAGGAGTCCCACTTGCCGCAAAATTCAGTGGACGGAGATATTGGGCTTATTTTACCCCAATTCCCCCGTATTTTCGAATAATGCCCAGTAACCTATGCTTGGGGCTTATTTTGCCCCAATTCCCCGTATTTTCGAATATTGCTGAATAATCTATGCTCGGAGGGGTCTGTGGTAGTCAAAGTAGGCCTATTCTTATGTAGAATTTCCCTAGAAATCGAATGGAGGTAGTTGTAGCCACTGCACGAGTCGGGAAACGGAGATATTGCTGATTTACCCCACTTCCCCATATTTTCGGAATATTGCCCATTTATCCATACGCTTTTCAGATGTCTTTGGAAGTTAACTGGGCCCTTTCTGACCACCACAAAAAAGTAGATTATCCATTACCATCAGATAACTCATCTTCACTCAAAGTTGTCGCTTATCTTCACTATATTCGTCATCGTTTTCGCTAGATTGGGAAATGTTTTCGTGTTCCTGTTCGTCAGATACACAGAACTGTAGCATCTGCGCTTCGAACTCTGGGTCATGCTTTCAGAATGATTTTTTGTCGCTTGATTTGACCGATAGATACGCCATCTTGGAATCAGACCAAGTCAAAGCTTTTCTCATCATATCAGTAAGGTTATCCTCCGCAGAAGTTTTCCGTGCAAAGTGCAATCGGGAGAACTTTTGTCGCTTGTGACTTGTACATCGTAAATTGCTAGAAATATCAAAACATTTATTAGCATTATATACTTCCACATACCTTATTTTTTTTTATTAAATTTACCAAACGTTCAATCAATTTCGATAGATGCTCATATTTATGCAGACATGGAGGGAGCTGCTTAACAAACAAAAATTCACAACGGTATTGATGCTCAATGTCAGTGTACAACTGTTTGATTTTATTGTTGTCCAACTTTTGAGATGAAAGTGCCAGACTGCTGATGAACCGAATGTTACTTATCAAATCTAGGTCAACCCCAAGAATTTCAGCAAACTTTTGAGGTTGCACAAGTAGCCTCCTCGCCAAGTTGCCATTATTGGAGCTTCCGCAGCCTCAAACTTTAGGGCGATTAACGTTCAGTTTGAAGTGAGCTTCAAGCTCATCTGCAATTCGGCGTGCTTCCTTCTTAACTTCTGGGTGGGACATCGCTGGATGGTTAGGAACAGCTTTCTTAGCAGAATTTCGTATAAGGCCTTCTACCAAATTCAATCTTGAATGAAAGAAGGACGGTCCGATTCGTTCATCATCTTTCAGACATAGTGGACATGCTTTGGTGTTTCGGTTGCCTACAATGGCGTTTGCCGCCTTGCCATCTATCATCGAATAGACTGCTCTGATCTTCACTCGCAAAGTCACGTTTCCAGCGTCGAAGATGATGGGTGAGGCATTCAGTTGATCCACCTCCTTAAAAAACTGGTCGAAAAGCTTTAATGTGATTTCATCCGTTTCCTTTGTCCAGGGCATAGACCGAACGTGACAAAACATGTCGGATTGGGGATTTGGATTGACGTAGATTCCATGACCACCAGTTTCAAGGACATAAAATGCTCCGTCAATAAGGAATCATCTTTCCCTAGAAACTTAGCCTGGTTATAGTGGCTAAAGCCAGTTGCAGAGTCAATTCCAGCAGCCACATGCATGACACAATCAATGGATCCCACTTAAAGCTATTTCATTGAGATTGTCTCGTACGTCCTCCAACTCCATAATCCGCAGAAGTTCGTTCGATATCATTTCCCGAACCGAAACATTCGAAGACAAATATCCTTCGTCATGATTGTGGACGGGCTGTCACGTGAAAAGTCGATGAATACTTTTTGGAACACGGCGCGAAGATTGCGTAGCCGAACTACGAACAACGAGAGCGAGGATTACTCGGACTTCGGACCAATGGATCCTCAAGTTCGCACGAAAAGTTTGTCCATTCTGTGCCGGCACGGATCATTCCATGCGAAAACACGAATTTGATAGATGAGATCAGCCAACCTTTTTCAATGGCAGAGTACTCTTTTTGTGTGGCAATACGGCTCCAGGGGCTGATAGGATTAAGTTCAGCTTGCTTAAGAATCTCCCAGAGGGAGGGACGACTATCTCGCGTCGATGCATAAAGTGCCTGTCGTACCCAAGGCAGCTCTTCTGGCGCTTCCATCATCTCTACAACAGCCAACCCTGGATTGTGTATGGTCGGAAAATGCTAGGTCCAGATGCTCGATTAATGTTTGGATAATGAACCAAAAAAATAATGCTTCTGATTAAGATCATATTTGAAATGTGTTTGATACAAATTGTGATGATGACTGATTAAATAATGATACATAAAGTTGTATATTAAAGTAACGCACTGTTGTCGCAGCAATCCAAGAAATCTGACGAGTTCTCTTTCACTACCCGTTCTTATATTTTCAGACATTCTTCTCTTTTCAGAGAGCGAGTAATGGAGCTATAATCATAAGCCATAGAGAGCTAGGACTATAGTTAATGATAAAGTCCCAACCGTTTGAAGAGAAATGGAGCATCACTTAACCTTCTTGGACTAGATGCTCCCAACGACTATTTTCGAATAAATTTTTGTTCTGTACACCAAACAGGGCATTCTGTTGAACTATTCTCTCCGACTATTAATTTCCTTTTTCCTTTGATATCAACTGAAGGCTACGTGGATTCTCCGTGTCTTCTTAAGGTAGATACCAAATCCTCCCTATCGCCAACGGGTGCATGGACGTGGCCAGGTGAGCGATCGAGGAGTGTCTTCGTGGAGATTATTATAACGATGCAATGCGCAGCACTCCATCAAAATCGTTAGATGCAATTCTAAATCTGCTGCCTTTGCACGAAGATATGCAACTAGAAGCGGAAAAGAGTATGCTTAGACTTAAACGGCTAAACTTCCTGTCTGGTGACTTAGTCGGTCACCTGAGCATTTCACAAAGGCCATTGAAGAGACTGGATGAAACCTGTGGAAAACCATGATATCCCTTACAACATATGTGAACCGTCACGTATAGATTGGGAAGTCCGAGGTCCCACTGTTCGTCATGGTTCCATAAAATTCATCACAGATGGCTCAAAAATTGGAACGAAAACGAGAGCCGGAATCTTCGGCCCTGGGGTAGAAATCTCAGTGGCGATGGGAAACTGCCCAACGGTCTTCCAGGCGGAGATCTTTGCTATAATAAAATGTGTTAACGTTTGTCTGAAGAGGAAATGTAGACATGCTAATATTTATATTTTTACAGACAGCCAAGCGGCACTCAAAGCGTTGAGTAATAATATATATGAACATCCAAACTTGTCTGGGAATGCATTCTTTCACTGCGGTGTGCCAAGAGAACTCCGTAAATTTGGCATTGAAGGTAATGAAAGGGCAGACGAGCTTGCTAAATAAGGTTCAAATGCACAGTTTATTGGCCCAAAACCATTCTGCGGTATATCATAAAATAATAAAATGTAAAATATATGTAATGTATAAATGTAATCAATCAAAAAGGTTTATAATACCAAATGTTACAATCAGTCAAAAGTTTTTGGAGCTCAATAAGACAGTTGTTTGTACCGATACTGGCCTAGTAACCGGACATTGCCCGAGTAGATATCATTAGAAAAACGTAGTCCAGGCTCAGAATGATATCTGTCGTTTTTGTAACAAGGAACGTGAAACCTCGGAACATCTGCTTTGCAGTTGTGATACTTTGTACCTACAATAGCAGACTTAAATTTCTGTACAGTGGCTATATGCAACCTAAATAAATTTGGACTGCAAATCCTGGAAAGTTGGTGAGCTTTATAAACTCAATTTTGCCTGACTGGGAGACGCGTTTTAGGCTGGTCACATGAAAAATGGTGATCTAGCTTTAAGATGCGTATTAGAATAGTAAACAGGGGTATACCACAAAAGTTCAACTCAGTGGACGCAGTGGTTCTACGCCCCAAAAAAAAAAAAAAAAAAAAAACAAAAAATAAATTGCTTTAATACGTATAAACATAGATGAACAACCTTAACGAATCAACATCGAATACCAGGATGTAACATAAATCCGGGATTTCTTCACGGATTTCCTGAGGGTCCTCCTTGAAAGCTTCAGCACCGAGGACGTGAAGGAGAAAACATCTTCAATTTGCAGCAACACCATGATCCAAAAATAAAATTAAAGCTTCGCTTTATTTGAGTTGAAATAACCCAATAATGTTTGGATTTATTCGCCAATACGACTCAGCGAAAGCAAACACATCATGTTGTAGCCGGCGTCGGTGGTGTAGTGGTAAGCGTGACTGCTACTTGGCACCCCAGTAGGGCCTGGGTTCAATCCCAGTTGACGTCGGTGGTTTTTCTGAGGCGAAAAAATCTGGTCACGTCTTCCTTCGGAAGGGAAGTAAAGCCGTTGGTCCCGGTTCATATTCATGAGTCGTTAGGTAGGATCCAGGTGGTGGAGTCGTCTTCCTGGCGTCGGTGATTGTCACCATGTGAGGAAATAGGCCGACGTAAAATAAAGATTAAAAAAAAAAAAAAAACACGTCAATTTTCAAAATAGGTCCTGCTTCGATACCAGTATGAAACAACATGCGGCAACAAGCAGTAAACATGACGGGAAAATGGGACCCTTGTTTTGTTTTCTACAATCGAGTTCCAATCTGAAGGGCTGCTGAGTGTCCAATGTTTGTACAAAACAAACTATTTCCTTACGATAGTTACTACTCTCAGCATTCTTGGAAAAAGAAAATGGATTACATTTTTTCGGAGTACAATTGATTGGCACTAAAATCCGCAGTAGTGTTATCACAATCTCATTCCCTGACTAGGATAGCTCTGCATTGCTCTGAATTTTCATTGAAAGGGAAAACTATAAGAAGTCGATTTTATTTCATTATACAACTGCCGGCCAGTGTAGGCAATATTGGACACACACACACACACATGTAGTTTTGTACACGTGTGGATTTCTCATTCCATCATTTGTTCGTAAAAATTCCGCATACACCAACAGGCAGATGACATAAATAGACTAAAGAGAATCAACGGACTAAAATGATATGTCTAGAAATAGTTCCTGGAAGGAGACTCACCCTACCCATATTAATTTCACTAGGGCTTTGAGGCGGTTCTCAGCCTATTGAGCACAACTCACTCTTGACCGTCTATTTTTAAACGGATTTTAAGAAAATAAAATTCACAAATTGATGAAATCGTAAATTCCACACTCATAAATAAAAGTATCGTACGTTAATATAAATTGCTTATGAAGGAATCACCGACAAATTTGACTTTCTCTGCTCGATGGGGCATCAATGGGAAATAAGACCGAAGTAGTTGTGTACCCTATCGATGTTTGCTGTGAGAATGTTACCTGATTGGCGTTCTGATGTCCCACCGAGATGGCCATTAAGTGTATCGTTCGATCAGAGTGGAGACTTCTAGCATGTGTATGAGGCAATTTTCTTCTTGGGAGCACCGAAAGCTGTAAATGTCTGTAGGTGCCAGTTTATAACATTCAGAGATGCTTTCTATGGAAGGGAAAACAAGCTGAAACAAAGGTGCCGTGGTCAGGGACATTCTCCATTAGCACCCGTTTATTTTTGTATTTTAAATTTGCGTCGTGTGCGTCGGGTGTAAAGATTTTCAAACATCGGGGCCAGATGCTGTGGGAAACAACTTTACCAAGCTGTGTAGATTAAAGTAAACAGTAAGCAAGATGTTTCTGCCGGTGGTCAAGAGTACATGTTGACATCTATACATCTTACAAAATTTAAATTGAAAAAAGAAGCTTGCTTCAATGGAAGGATAAAAATAAAACGCGATTCCTCCTGATGAGAATTGTAACAATGACGCAAGTATTGAGATTTTGATCTGATTTCCGTTACAACAAAAACAATTCAAACTTTATCGCTCTTATTGTAACGAAAAAAGTGACTGGTTCTGCATTACATGACTTTCACCTTTAATCAGCTTTCTATACGGACGAATTTATAAATAAAATCATTTAATTTGACTATGTTTGTATCACTTTCACTTTCATTTTAAAACTTCTTTAGTAGTTTTAGTAACTAACAAGACATTGTAGAAGTTCGCAAGTAGTAGAAGGATATGTATCTTTTGAAGTGACAACTGTAAGTGATACCAACATAATAGAATGAAAAAGAAGTCGAGAGAAGTGTAAAGTTATTGCTAAATATGTTAAATATGATTTAACTAACTTGCTGAATAGTCAGCTATATATTAAAAAAGAATAAAGAAAGGTGTCTTTCTTCTGATTTTTGTTGTAAACAACAATCCAACATACGTGCGAGGTATGTATACTCAATCCCATAAATAAATTAGCATTAATAATATCCCACGCATCATCCACAAGCACAAATTTGTACTCCTACCATCAGGTGCTAGGAAATCAACTGAAAAGGCAGCCAGGTCCCCTTCCTACCACGAAGAATAATTTCCCTGCATTAGCATCCTACATTCGCTTTTAGTCCCAAATCCAACACCAACGCTGGTCCATAAAAACGTCTCATAATCACCAGCATTTTTAACCAGCATTAGTCGCAGCAACAAAAAATTAGAGCTTACACCCGGGAGAACAAAAGCAACAACCTGAACCCTTTCAACTTAAACCACTCAACCCCTCACTGTCATCAACAACGGAAGCAGTTTACAAAAAAAACGAAAGCAGGACTTTTTAAAATAAAATATTTGTTACTCTATTACGAGCATTGAGCCTTGGTGCAGACAATACGAATTTTTAACATTTTACGAAAACTATTCTTCGACCCGTAACGCTGGTAGATCACCTTTTCGGGGTGCGTTAGAGGGAATCAGATCTACCACCTAACCCTAGTCCGAATTAATTTAAACTAGGGAACATATAATAGTTATTAAATTTTATGTCTTGTTAAAGGTGACAATACTCTGATTGTTCCACTAAGGATGAGCTTGGAATAAGGAAAACATAGTTAGTTTTCTATTATGTGAATTCTCATTTTCTATTTGATGTTCTATAGTTTGAAGTGGTTATGATAAGGGTTCTGAAGCATGGTCAGTATCGGAGAAATTGTTTGTTTTCTATGCAATGAATTTGGTTTTGACGGATAAAGGGGCGCGCCTTTGAAGGGTGCTCTCACTCCTCAAAGGGTTTAAATAGCGGAAACTTTGAATAAAATTCGATTCATTGCCAATAAAACAAAGATAACTGTAACAACACCGAATACTTCATCATTTCTCAATAGTGATGAAGTAACTCGACATGCACTAAACAAAGGAGACGGGATATACTACAATAGATCAAATTACTGGTCGCAGTGGTTTATGTCCCGAACAGAGAAAAAAAAAGTTGGTTCTTTACTGGGAAGAACTTATGCAATTCCGTTATTGCCAGATCAGCTGTATTTACACAAAGAACCAACAGATGATGTTTGGGACTAACATACATCTTCAATGTGTAAAAACTGGTAACCCATTATGAAACAATACCGGCGCCGGCCGTGCCCGAATGCTGGTCAAGTAGGGAATGGGAAGGAACGTGTTGACACGATACTCGCTTTGAAGGAAGCCGAGAAATCCTCTGCACTTCCACGAGAAATCACTGGGATGTTGGATAGTTGGGAAAAGGTTAGCAGCAGGGTTCGTTTTGGTTAACGATACGCTGAAATTATGTAGCACTATCCGCCAAAAGCCACGAGCACGCTGAAATCTACGGTGAACCTAGCATTCAGAAGGTCGCGAAGGCTGGAAGGATACGGTGGGCAGGGCATGTTGCGAGAATGCCGGACAACAACCCTGCAAAAATGGTGTTCGCCTTGAATCCGGCCGGTACAAGAAGGCGTGGGGCACAGCGAGCACGATGGGCGGACCAGGTGCAACAGGATCTGGCGAGTGTGGGTCGTCAACGAGGTTGGAGAGAGGCAGCCATAGACCGAGTATATTGGCGAAATGTTGTAGATGAAGTCATATCGTAAAAACGATGTATGGCTATTTAAATAAATATCCGCCAAAAGCAATGGACCGCTTCAATGTGACTGAAAAGAGACAAGCATATCGAAAAACAAAACAAAACAAAATAGACCAAATAAAACAGGACATTAGATATTGTCTTCAAAATTTGGTAGAAATAAATTATTTGTTGCTTTGCAAACAAGCTCTCCTCGATGTCCTAGATCTCGGCCATGTTCTTCTGGACCCGCAGCTGCTGCAGTCGGCACTTGTCCACATCAAGCCGGCCACCGCCGACGTGTCGGAAACCTTCCGGTATAACAAGATATCTGCGTCTAATGCACTCTTCTTGCACCGAATAATTTAGAAACTAAGCCTGCACACCGAATCAAAATTCACTTTGGCACGGCTTCCTCTAAAAACTAGTTCTAGATATTGGCACTTGGTTGCAGGAAACAGAATCAATAAGAACAATAAACTCGCTTATGACCTCTAACCTTACACGGTTGCTCAATGAGTAACATAAACAGTTAATTTCAGAAAAACTAAACTGCACTAAGAAGCAAACAACAAGTTATGTAAGCATTGGTTTAGCTACAATACAGCGGCAACGCGATAAACAATCAAGCTAAGTTATCCGTCGTCTCCAATACTAATTACATTTAATTACATAATCCTAGATGTAATACGAAAAATTACTGAAAAAATACCCGAACTAAAGTTGGTGGACCTAAATGATCTAAATTGCCTGTGCTATTGGTCTTTGCAGATGATTTGCTCATAATAGCAACCAGTATGTAAGAATTAGAACAAATTTTAAAAGATCTTGTATAGCCATTAGAAGTGATAGGCTTAGAATTAAATTATGACAAATGAGATTTTCAAACAATACCGATCAGCTGCCAAAATAAAAAGGACTAATCTTTTAAGGTATGCGACAGGATACAATATTTAGGAGACTGTCTTACAGCATCCTTGGACAAGAGATCAACAATCAGACAACGTTGCACAGGCCGGGGCAAGGCCGGACAGTAATCAATCGACTTTCTATTATTGCTTTTTTTTCCGCAATGTACTATATTTGAGGGGGGCGACCCTGGCGTAGTGGTTAGCATTCTCACGCTAAAGTCACGAGTTCGAATCTCACCCCTGGACAAGTTACGAAAATACCCAAAAGTGATTTGAGTGACTACGACGGGAGATGAACCAGCCCAGGTCTGAAAATATCGATAATCAAGGAACTAAAAGAAAACTATATTTGAATATACATTTGACATATTTTCTGGTTTTAGGGTTGAAAAATGAAGCTTCCAGAAGTCTATGAAATATGCTAAAATTCTTAATGCAAATAATTTCTTCACCTTTGTTTTCAAGACGTTATAGTTTTTATAAAATATTAACAATATGCAAACATAAAGATAAAATTATAGTCAAAAAAAGGTATTTAAACATTTAAATCTTTTTTTTGACTTTTCAAAACAAGGATTTTCATAAAAATTGTGCACATAACCGGATTTCTGAGGAAAAACATTTATACACTTTATTTTAACTTACAGAGTGGTATCTACTTATCACTGAAAGCTGGTAAATGAACCGCTCCTACCCTATTCAACATAAGATTTCAGCTTAGCCAAGGCCTCATATTTGATAAAATTTGAAAATTGGATTTCCCGGCATAAAGCTCAAGCTGAACTTGCGCTGTCGCATTTTACCAAGATATGAATGGTAAAGACATTTTAACTGTGGTTCTCCAGTTGTTGCCCTATCGAACGGTATTGGGCCTTGGTCAAACGGACTCTCAAAAAAACTAATATATCCATGGGAAAGGGGGAAGCAGTTTAAATCTAACTGGCGTTCGGTGGCGAATAAGGTCGACTACTGTGCAAAAGTTAATGTATATATGAATTGAAGTACCAAAAGAAGATTTTTGTATTATGAATTTTGACTGAAAGAAACGATTATTTATCGACCAATTTTTGCGCGTCTTTATTTTAAAAAAAAACTTCCAACCCACCAAATTGTCCAAATTTTTGTCGCATCGAAAAATATTGGGCAATTATCAAAAACAAACTGAAGAAATGTGACAAAACAATCAAAAAACCATCTGATTTGCAGAAATTTGGTGGAAAAAGATGGCACATCAAGTTTACAGCTCTACTGATGTGATGTGATGTGATAGGAAGCCACCACCAGTGCAGGACTTGCCATGGCGTACAGTTCCTCCTAATGGCAAGATAAATGTACATACCTGTAATTCTCACTTTTCCGTTGTATGAAAGGCCAAAATGGGGGCGTGGACCCGTAAGCAGAAGCACTTACACGAAACCCACGGCAAGGACAGAGAATCTTCTTCCAACGAAACGCTCTTATTACAGGAAATGAACAGTAAGCAATACACATTTGGATTTCCGTCTGGTGGTTTGTGATTGGCAAACTCATTGTAGACTGTCGGAAGACAATTAGACCTTCGCTGATCTTGATCTGATGATTTCCATCAAAGAAGGCATAATTGACTTGGGCCAGATAACCACGAATCCCTCATCCACCCTACACTTCGTCTGGCACCCTGTATTCCCCCCTTACCCTTTGTTAATGATTGTATGTGTGTAATGTACGCAATATAATATAATATATGTATTTACAAAATATAACTGACAGCCACTGGATTGTTACTGCAAAATAATAATTGGATATGTATTCATATTTAATAGTCCTGGAAAGTAGAGCATAGATCAATCCTTTTAACAATATCAATGAAAAGATATTTGATTTAATACGAGAACATAATATGCGTATGTACAAAATACATCTGACATCCACTGTTACTGAAAAAAAAGTAGATATGCATCAATAACCGACCAGTCCTGGAAAAGCTGGAAACAAAATAGATCATTTCAAATATCAATGATAAAACTTCAATAAAAGACACTATTTCATAAAACATGTTTTTTTTTTGACATTTTTTTCTATATACCTACATATATAGCTAGATTTCAAAGGAATCAATTGGAGTATCGAATTTGATGATTTTTTGAAATAAATGGCCTATCTTAACAAAATACCACATAATATAACATGCTTATAAGCACTTGTCAGTATTTTACGAATATAGCAGTTGAAGTTCAGAAGTGCAACTCCAAAGTAAATGTTATGCTGAAATGTATGATGTATGATATATGATATGTACTACCACCCATTGTAGCACGGAAACTAAGTCCGACAGCAATGGGCTCTCCTCTCTGTTAGACTTGATCAAGCTTTAATAACCACTGATTATCCTAATCATGCCACTGTATGAAGGGCCAAAAAGGGGTTGGTGGATCGATATGCAACATCACTTATACGTATTCACAGGGATATAAAGAATCTCCTTCCAACAACAAGATTGAACAATTGGTCAAAAGAGCAAGCTATTTAACAGGAGAATGCCCCAATGGGCGGGGAGAAGAGCCCGCCCTCTATTCACAAACTGTTAGCAATGGGGAGTTGGCATTCCCACTCTCTCTATCCAGATTGCTTCAATCGGGTGCCCTGATGGTCCCTCCCATTCCCATGAAATATTTATATAATAGTGTACAAATATATGTATGTAAATGAAAAATACTACTAGCATTCGTATCAATTATATATGATCTTCGTTCGGTTGATCCTGAAATGCAAGAAATGTTGTATAGTGTTAAAGTGTAGAATTCTGTGGTTCGCACTTAAGCACGTTTTCGTTCGTTTTCAGCGATAGCAGCAATTCACTAAAATCTCGGTTTGAGGTATCCTGAAAAAGTTTGTTATATCTATTGAAATTCAATCATTTTATTTTACTCTTATTTACTGGTCACTATTTGCTGCTTGATGCTGATTTTATAACCTCATCTATGAAATAAAATCAATAAAACCACAATTATCAATTATAATAATATTGTGAGTAATGATAAAGTAATGACAAGGATTGAACTGTAAAATCAGACACAAGCTAAATGAATACAACGCTGTATAAATCATATCCGCTCGAATTTGGTCTAATGTTCATTTGCAAAACGGTAATGAAAAATACATTCAATAATTATTGCAAAAGCCTATCACCGACTCCGTTGCCACCTCCTGACATCCAATGGATTGTTACTGAAAAAATAAATAAAGATTAGATATTTATTAATATCCTCCTAGTCCCGGAAAAGCTGAAACAGTATAGATCAATCCGAATATCAAAGATGAAATTTCAGTAAAAAATATTATTTTATAAGATATGTTGTAATATTTTTTCTAGTAACATTTCAAAGATAGCAATTGGAGTAATCGAAGAGTCCAGTTTGATGATATCTGAAATAAATGGCTTATTTAATAATAATACCACTAAACAAAATATTGAAATATAATCCTATACTGCTTAGAAACACAGCCAGTCTTTTATGAATTTTGTGAAAATATTTTTTTTCGAATTTTATAATTTCATGAAAAATAAATTGAGCCTTTTATGCTTGTCATGTTGCTCCAGGGTCGTACATGGTTCTGGAATGCAAAGATGATTCTAAAGCGTGCTGAAATTATTATTAAAATGAGAATGGAAAATATACAATATGATTTACAGGTGCATGATCTTGAGTCGCACCCCCTCACTTCGCCATTGTCAAAATGACAACATCGCCCAGGCTACGCCAACCAGCGTCTCCATGTTTCAGCTGGCAGTCTTTTGTGATCATATGACTCGTGGACGCGTGAGGTAGGAACTTGTGAGGACCGGAGGTCGGTCGCACCCTCCTTCGAAGTTGTCAACTCACCATTTGAAGCCCATCAAGTTTACAGCTCTACTATGAAAAAAAAATAAATCTAGGGTTTTTTTCATTAGGGCGAATCTACAATTGAGATATTCTCTCCGGGCTCGCTCTCTTTCATTCATTACAGCGCCATTATAAAACTTTCGAGGGATTCTTTAGTACAGATCGAAACACAACAGTGCTGGCTAGCATACTCTACAAATAGTAGAATGAAAAACGTAAAGGTGATTGGTTTATGAATGAAAGAGAGCGAGCCCGGAGAGAGTCTCTCAATTGTAGATTCGCCCTAATGAATAAAAACCCTAGAAATAAGCGAAAAGTCCGAGAATTCATCCGAATTGCTGATGAATCATTTTTCATTGTTATTTTTTCTTTTGCCGTTCAATAAATTCCCTGATGAATTAAATCTTAACCGTTTTTTTTTTCGAGAAGAAATGTCTCATTTTGTGTGGCTGGACACGCCCTTACACCGTTTGTATCAGCAAAATATGGCCGAAAAAGGAGAAAGCAGCTAAACATAAAATCATCCATATTTTTTCAAATAGACGTAACTAACATTTTATACAAAATGAGGTTATGCGAAAAGAATAACCAGATGCTTGCATTGTTTCATATTAAGCAACTGTGCTGTTTTTATATCGATTGGTTACATCTATAAGATAAGTATGATATATAATTTTATGATAACTATGTGAAATGGCTTTTTTTTTCAATCTAAACCAAATTTTCATTATAATTTACAGTAACGCCATTTTGATTTTCTGCTACTCAGATAAGTCGTGCTTGATATGTCGATGTGACATGTATTACGTATGTCATTAGCAATCAGTTGGAGCCACAATCTCTGTTTGTTTACTTTTGCGAGTTATGTCCTTTAAAAAAGTTATGCTTGAAATGTTAAAAAAAAACAATACTATTCGCTTTAACAATAAGTCAACAATGATTTCGCCAACCGAAACAACCGTTACAACCATGCCAACAATGATGTCATTCTTTCAACTATCAACTATCACTACAAGTAATATACAATTCATCTACAGCTATTTTTTTTTTTACAGAGACTTTGGAGACCTTTGGCTAGCGTCTCATCAAAAAAAGTAGAAACGACCTTCGTCCAACTGACAGACAGCGAAAGATCGGTTTCCAAACCCCCGACAAACTATCGATACAGTTTCAACGGGGTGAAATTTTATACTCGAACCCGGGAGCGATATTTTTCCTCGGTACACTGAAATGCACTCGTCCAACTTGTTGGCACCGGACTGTGTTCGGCATTTTTTTTTTTTTTGCACTCTTTTCATCGGAATTAACCCACCGCCAGGAGGAAGACGTTGTTCCGGAAAAGTTCAACCTTGTTCAGATCTTCTCTAAATCAAGGAGAGGTAAGTCATTTTAATAATGCAAATTTGCCGACTGATATCATCCCCCAAGCTTCTTCACCTTAAACACAAATAGTAACTGAAATGTTGGTGCACTGCCAAAATTTCAATCAAATGAAAGGTTCAGCTAAGATTAAAGAAATCCAAAACAAAATTGTAAGCTTTTTCTTCCCAATAAATCTGGCAAATTAAACCAGCTGGGATAAAAGTTTTCGGAGTGAAGACGCTTTTGGACACAAATTACAATGTTTTCAGGGATGACCGTCACTTTCATAAGGCGGGAAAAGGGGTGCTAATTGCCATTTTTACAAATTTCAATCCAGAGATTATCACTGCAAAAACTACAAGAGACAGCCCAATGGGGTTGTACGCAAAGGCGACGTAGGACTTCGTAGCAGTGTGTAATTAAAGTTGTTATTTTTAAAGACCCTGTATTAGAAAAGAGGTGACATTGATCGATTGCAACAAGCGATAATCTGTCAACGCCTTACCAAAAATCAGTGGGTTTGTGTATAACACACGACCGGTAGACGTAGACTACGTTAAACCGTTTGATGTATTATCTGGTTCAACATGTTAGATTAGTTTCGTTAGATTCGTAGAGTAACATTGCCACGCAGGTGCTGTTCTTATGGGACGTTGGCATAAATTAGTATGTATGTTGGAAAATTCTATGATTTGCTGAGTAGAAATCATTTGGTGGCCCTACACAGCGACGTTTGGTTTGAATGTTGGTATGATGAAAGGACAACGGTTGTAGAGGAAAGCCAAGTACGCTCACTATTCGGATATTAATCTCATTGTTCCTATGTTAATCCTTACCAGAATCAAGAGATTGGATGGGGAAAAGATTTTGGTTTCTTTTAGGAATAATGTTTGATAACGTTCAATAACACTAGTCGGCAGTGTTTCACTCCCTTCAAGTATATATGTTGAATTTTATAGATTTCGCCACGCTGAATTCAAATATGGGCTCAGAAATGCTGTAACACGTCCAGTTTTTGAGAAAAATGTGATTAAAATTCACAAAAACACGTATTTCCGTAGTAATATGATCTACATCATCAACAACCAAAATATTGGCTGTGCCCTTTGAATGCTGGGCTTGGATTTTATGAAATGGACCTCTCTGAATCCATTCGTGAACACAGATTTTTCGCAACACGTAAGATTGATGAAATAAACCGGGTTTTCATTCACACAATTACGAATTTTCATGAAAATCAAGAATTTGAATGTTAGGTTTGGATTTTATGAAATGAACCTCTATGAATCCATTCGTGTTGAAAAAAATGAGTTTTTATTCACAAAATTGCGAATTCTCATGAAAATCAAGATTTCCTATCAGTCAGTCAGTCAGTCAGTCAGTCAGTCAGTCAGTCAGTCAGTCAGTCAGTCAGTCAGTCAGTCAGTCAGTCAGTCAGTCAGTCAGTCAGTCAGTCAGTCAGTCAGTCAGTCAGTCAGTCAGTCAGTCAGTCAGTCAGTCAGTCAGTCAGTCAGTCAGTCAGTCAGTCAGTCAGTCAGTCAGTCAGTCAGTCAGTCAGTCAGTCAGTCAGTCAGTCAGTCAGTCAGTCAGTCAGTCAGTCAGTCAGTCAGTCAGTCAGTCAGTCAGTCAGTCAGTCAGTCAGTCAGTCAGTCAGTCAGTCAGTCAGTCAGTCAGTCAGTCAGTCAGTCAGTCAGTCAGTCAGTCAGTCAGTCAGTCAGTCAGTCAGTCAGTCAGTCAGTCAGTCAGTCAGTCAGTCAGTCAGTCAGTCAGTCAGTCAGTCAGTCAGTCAGTCAGTCAGTCAGTCAGTCAGTCAGTCAGTCAGTCAGTCAGTCAGTCAGTCAGTCAGTCAGTCAGTCAGTCAGTCAGTCAGTCAGTCAGTCAGTCAGTCAGTCAGTCAGTCAGTCATTGAGTTGAAATTTTCTCTATATTTTTCAACTTTAATTTACTTTGTTTTCTTTTTCCTTTTATAGTTCTCCAAAGGTGTTTGCCTCTGTAGCATCCAGCAGTAGTCCGCTAGCATCGCTGGGCTCCATTTGCCAGCAAAGTTCTTTTCAGTCTGTGCGATATTCTTGTTGAAATCGTTCTTTTTTTGATCAACCCAAGATTAATATGTAGCGGAGGTAGTAAATTTTGTCCCTGTCGACAAGAGGCAGATTTGACACATTTTTCTTCCCAGGTACCATCTCGGTACGTGCTGGCCAATGCTGCTAGTGGTAATGTTTATCCCTCGCACGACTGTCCCATTCGCAGAAGAAACAACAATGCTTTGTGTAGCCTCCTTGAAGCCCAGTGAGCAATGCCACTACCTTAAGGTCTGCACAGAGAATCCACTGGTGTTCCGAATATTTGATCTTCTCCAAAAGTGTTTCTATGTTCTCTTAAGTTTCCTTCATGTGAGCTGCAAATGCAACTGGCACTGAAGAATACTTAAAATCTGTGATAACGAATGGATTCAGGGAGGTTTCTTTCATAAAATCCAAACCCAACATTCAAAGGGCGGAACGAAAATTCATGTTTTCAAAATAGGAAATCTTGATTTTCATGAAAATTCGTAATTTTGTGAATGAAAACCCGGTTTATTTCATCAATCTTACGTGTTGCGAAAAATCTGTGTTCACGAATGGATTCAGGGAGGTCCATTCCATAAAATCCAAGTCCAACTTGCAAAGGGCAGAGCCAATATTCTGGTTGTTGCTTAGGTAGATCATATTACTACGGAAGTACGTGTTTTTGTGAGCTTAAATCATTTTTTTTTGTCAAAAACTGGACGTGTTCCAGCATTTCTGAGCCCATATTTGGATTCAGCGTGGCAAAATCTATAAAATCCAACCAGAAATGCCGACGGGAGCGAAAAAAGTTCCGATTTTGCCGACTAGTGTAACAAACACAAACATTTCAAACCATCCCAGTCACACATAAATGCTTTGATTTCAAGTAGGATGAATTGCGAAAGGATGAATTTAATATGCGAATATCTTACCCATCCACGTATACGTATTGGGTAACATCGAATATGAATCGATATGAAGTAGTGAAGTGTAATGCGATGCAAAATACAACACGAAATCACCATCTGCGAAATCGTTGAGCGAAATCAATCAGTGAAATGGGGGGGGCGATGAGCTTAGATTTCAATCAACCCAAGATACAAATATTGAAGCCCGCCACATGTGCCGGAGACGTATATTTGATGCACAGCTCTACTATGCAAAGCTTAAAGGGAGCAATACATTAAAAGTTCTTCTTTAAGTGAATTAAAAAAATAAATTTTTGGTAGATATTGAATTTGATTGAAAGTTTATTTGAAAGACAATATCAACAACTTGATGTAGAAGGAGATGTTTCGCTCATCGCCATGAGGCACCAAGAGTAGACAGTCATGTTTGCTAGAATGAAAGATATGAAGAGAAAGTGTTGAAAGTTCCGTCAGTGTACGGTAGGTTGGAAATAGAACAGAAGTATTGAAAATTGAGCGAAAGGGCAGTGGTAAAGTAGTACTCGAACCAAGGACATTGCCAAACATCCCACTGCGGGGTAGGTTGAGGCACAGATACATCTGCCACCTCAACACCTCAACTAAGAGTATGATCAACAACTTGTAAATCTCGGAAATAAAGCCTTATAGAAGAGAAGGTCAATTAGTGTGTGCTCTTTTCAATAAACTTTAATCTGCTTATCTTGCATTCCTCCTAACACTATGGAGTGTATAAGTCGGAAGCAGAACGTACAGCAAAAAAGACCCACCTGAAGGATCAGAAAAAAAAGGCTCATTGATAGGGTTCATTTCACTCACGCCTTGTGATTCATTTGTGGAGGCCTGACAATCCATCAATAAAGAAGGATTACCATCCTCAAATTTCCTCCACTGGTTCGTCCGCTATTTGCGGAGTATAAAGAGTAGTGAGTTCGATTTTCATTATACGCAACAGTGAATCTTTGTTGCCTGCTAACCGTCATCAGAAATAAGGACCACCCTGATTATAATTTGTTGTTTCATCTATAATCGAATGCGCCAGAAAAAAATACAGATGTTTTATCGAATCAAATGATTCGATCAAATTATCAAATTATCCAATGTAAAAGTTCTTCTTTGAGCTCAACTCCATTTTGAGGTTAAATTTAAGCGTTAGCAAACAATTTCAGAAATTGTAGAAAAGATAGCATGTACCAGTATTGTTTTTCATCAAGTCAAAAACCATAACAATTTCGGGTCGTGGACAGTTTTAGGGCATATTCTAGTCGAGCTAAGCCCAGGAGTGAAATCAAAAGCATCCTTTTTCCCTTTTTACAAGAGCTCACAGACCTAATCGCTCCCAGCGGAACACATACAATTACCAGAAGAAAAAATACATGATACGATCAAACAACTTGAAGTGGCGCCCATCCCACATCTTCACCTTATACATACAATACCGAAGCATGGGCTTATCAGATTGAATCGAAACCATGCCTGCGTATGCTAATACGATTGCTACGGACGCAATGTTTGGCACGTAACGCATAAAGAGAAAGAATTCAATTTCTTCACCCACAGCCTACTAAGTTTTCCTCTTAAGTTAACAGCAACGTGTTGACAGTTGCGGAGTAGGAAAGAAAACAACTCTACGCGACAGCGTAGGTTGTAGAATGCTTACAGGGCGTTTGATTTACTGAATCGAGAGAATGCTAAAGAGAGACAAAAAACAAAAAAAATATCATCTTCATAAATAATCTTTCTTCACCCCTCACCCACCGCATATTCTGGCGAGGCTAAGAAAAACAAAACAAAATCCACAAAAATTTATAACCCCTCCCAAACCAAAGCTTAATTATAATTTTTATTTTAAACTCAAAGAAGAAAAAAAAAACAAAAAATAAAAAAAGTATAAAAAAAGAATACGAACAGCATCAACTCACAAAAACAATACAATCGCAATGGAAAAGGTAAATTTGAAATTATTATCAATACATAAGCTATCTTTTTATATTTATGATACGGCGACGGTAGGGACGGAAAAGAGGAAACGAAAAACACTTATTAAAAGGAATAAACGAATATATATCGCTACTGTGTAGGGCGTGCTTTTAGGGAACGTTCATTAATTACGTCACGCAAAAATTGACTTTTGTAACACCCCCCCCCCCCCCATGTCACGTTTTTTGTATGGACCTTCAATTTTTTTGTATGGATCGTCACGTTTTCTCGAAACCCCCCTCCCCCCCTACTGCGTGACATAATTAATGAACCTTCCCTTACCTATGCGTGTAACGAGCAGCCAGTGATGCACGTCAACATTTGCGAACACATTTAGGAAGTGAGGTCTGCAGATTTAGGTTGGTGTATTTAAAACTGAGTGTCAGTAGATCCAGGAGAAAAAAATTGTCGATTGTATTAATGTACGTCCGATGAAATCACAAGATGAAAATAATAAACGTTTGACTGTAGAACTTTTCAATCAGGTTAATTGTGTGTGGTATTTAGAATGAGCACCTGACCATGTCCACGCAAACGTTAGAGACAGGATGGATTTGGTATCTATCCTACGCAGGAAACCCCCGCGGCCTTCAGTAGATATCAATGGAAAAGTAAAATGAATAGTCGGAGAGAATAATTGAACAGAATGTCCTGTTTGGTGTGCAGAAAAAAATGTTGTTTAAGAATGGTCGTTGCGAGCATCTAGTCTCCAACTAGAAGACCAACTCAAGGAATAATATTTCCCTAACATGATGGTGATGCTAGTTTTTGTCGGAGTGCTGAGAGTTTTGAAAAATTTACCTTTAAATCTTACTTCCCCTCTTTCATCAGATACGTCGTTTAGAATAATTTGTTGAGAAATGTTTATTTAAAAACATAGAAAAGAAATATTCATAAGCACTACACTGAACCAAAAAACCAATTTCACATCTACAATTGATCTTTCAAAACAAAACCATTTCAAAATGGCGTATATTTTTTCTGCAGGAAGACAATATAGATGTCCATAATTTTTTTGAACAAGTCACGATAGGTATATTAAAGAAAAAAAAAAGGAAGACCATTTTTGCCTTATACGGGCCTCGTAGCACCTCATAAACGCTGGAATTGCCGTGTTTTCGCTATAACGGGTGTTCAATAAAAAATAATAATGATTTCAATACCTTTCTGTAATTAAAGTAAAGAGCGTAGATTTTTCTATCTCCAAGAAAATTGCTCTCTGGACTCCCTAGCAATGGGTGGCATGTTTCTTTTCACTCGGGTGCTGTCAGTTCAATCGAAGATGGCTTCGAAATAGCAAGCACTCCGCGAGCGTCTTGTGCGGTTTTACGAATCGCATGATCACCGTGGAAAAAAGTTTACGGTAGACCACTTTCGAGACGAAAACGTGCCCGTGAGTTCAGTTTGCCGGATTCTGGCATCCCTGAGCGTGGAGCGGAAGGCCTGTGGCGGCCGTCTGGAGAAGATAATGACGAAGAAGAAGAGGGAAGCGTTGAAAAAGCTGTTCGACAACAAGGGCGGAACGAGTTTGCGTGACGCCGGCCGAAAATATCACCGAACCCTCAAGATGGAGGACATCATCTGTCGGAAGAAGACTCGGTCCCCCGAGTACACGGACGAGCAGATAGCGACCGTGAAATCGTAGTTCCGGTGGATGACGAAGAACTACCGCGGGACGTCGTTCGTGCTGGACGAGGAAACTTACTTTACACTCTCGAAGACCCACATTCCAGGAAATGACAGCTACTATTCCAGCGACAAGTCGGCAACACACCCCGAAGTAAAATATAAGTTTAAGCATAAATTTGAAAAAAAAAATTATGCTGTACATCGCCATATCGGACAGAGGGATTTCAAAGCCGTAGTTTGAGCCGAGTAGTCTGGCCATCAATCAACAAGTGTACCAGGCCAGGAGGATTGTCTTGAGAAAATTCTTCTGCCGTTCTTAAAGGAGCATCATGCGGATGGGAAGTACGTCTTCTGGCCAAACAAGGCGTCCTCCCATCACGCCAATCACCCGACCAACTTGCCCCAGTGCCGTCCCATTGAGGATTTTTTCGGCTCTCTCAGTGCCCTAGTGTACAAAAATAATTGGCGAGCCAAGGATACGAAGCAGTTGACCACGACGTACGTCGTGCGTCGTACGGCTGACCAGGGCCCCTTCTCCAATATTCATTGAGGTTTTTTTTTTTTTGAAGAATAAACATTATGTTTTTAATAAAAAATACTGAATTCGTTGAAATTTTTTTGTTTTTTTAGTATATGACTTAACACATTCTCATATTTTATTGAACACCCGTTATACAGTCAAAAAGACAAAATAACGCGCCTATTGTTACTTGGGGTATGGCTCATCCTCTGATACCTACCTAATTAATTAATTAATATACCTGCGCCTTTTAAAAACAAAGAATGAAAATACTGTGTAAAAGATTCAGTACATAATTCATCGAGTTTTTTTTAATGTTTGTAGGGGAAATGTTGGCTTCGGTAATATTGACTATTCTCGGCAGAATTTCAATTCTAGAAATCATTATTTATCCGTTTGGTTCATGATAGTGAACTTCAAAACTGACTTTGTTATTCCGAAAAGCGTTGTTTTTACCGGTGACTTTGACATTGCATTCAGCAGGTATAATAAGGATTTTAATTAAGCAAATAGGATCGCAACCTATACTGTAATGGAACATGCATGCAATGTATGAAAATGACAGATATACAGACAGACAGACAGACAGACAGACAGACAGACAGACAGACAGACAGACAGACAGACAGACAGACAGACAGACAGACAGACAGACAGACAGACAGACAGACAGACAGACAGACAGACAGACAGACAGACAGACAGACAGACAGACAGACAGACAGACAGACAGACAGACAGACAGACAGACAGACAGACAGACAGACAGACAGACAGACAGACAGACAGACAGACAGACAGACAGACAGACAGACAGACAGACAGACAGACAGACAGACAGACAGACAGACAGACAGACAGACAGACAGACAGACAGACAGACAGACAGACAGACAGACAGACAGACAGACAGACAGACAGACAGACAGACAGACAGACAGACAGACAGACAGACAGACAGACAGACAGACAGACAGACAGACAGACAGACAGACAGACAGACAGACAGACAGACAGACAGACAGACAGACAGACAGACAGACAGACAGACAGACAGACAGACAGACAGACAGACAGACAGACAGACAGACAGACAGACAGACAGACAGACAGACAGACAGACAGACAGACAGACAGACAGACAGACAGACAGATAGACAGACGGACAGACAGACAGACAGACAGACAGACAGACAGACAGACAGACAGACAGACAGACAGACAGACAGACAGACAGACAGACAGACAGACAGACAGACAGACAGACAGACAGACAGACAGACAGACAGACAGACAGACAGACAGACAGACAGACAGACAGACAGACAGACAGACAGACAGACAGACAGACAGACAGACAGACAGACAGACAGACAGACAGACAGACAGACAGACAGACAGACAGACAGACAGACAGACAGACAGACAGACAGACAGACAGACAGGGTGTGGCTCGAATGGGTGTGGCTCGAATGGGTGTGAAGTCAGAGCAACCTTTCACCTCACACCTGTCACCTTAAGTAGCTGCATACAAGACAAGGTTTTAGGAGGGATGCTGGCTACCTTACATACATTCATGCATCCACTAGATTTTAAGCCATGGAAACTGAAAGTAACAGCTCTATTTCAAATCCAACGACCCATTTTAAGAATGCCTTTACATTTATTTTGAGTTCATCTTCATACCCAATAATCCGAATAAATATCTTCTAATATTAAATGAATATTTTGAGAATATTCTCAATTCTAGAATCAAAAATAAACGTTTTTGATCTTGGCATATACATAAGCATATTGCATATAAATAGCATACATAGCACTAATGAAGTTTTTGGCCACAGAAGTCGGAAGATTTTGTCGGAGGAATTGCTATATTTCTAAACCGTTTAAGTTCCTCTTGATAACGAGTGACGCAATAGTTTAGGTGATTTCTAAATCAGCTGCAGCAAGACACATAGCAATGCTGCTTTCTACTTGCCTCGGATTTATTTTGTCTCTTCCTTTCCCCTGCACAACCATCATCCACAACCACAACACAGCCACTTGCTCACGCACGATAAGTCGATACCTCACCTTAACGGTCCCGACTTCCCGCGTCACAAACACTTCAAAATTAGAAAAGCCAGTAATCATCACTTGTTCTTCTGGAGAATTCTCATATGCCATTTCCAAATCTCTACGCACCGGGGAATATTGAAATAGACATCAAGAAGAAAAACAAAAAGTGATAAAACATTTCTTTCGTTTGCGGCGGTACAACTCCGAAATAGAACACCAAACGGAAAAACCACCGCAGCACAAACGCTTTGGAAATAAATTGAATTACACCCCACTATGTGTCATCCAAAATATCTACTTATTTGAGTTGAATAATCAAATAATGCTATGACCAAGTTTTGTGAAAACGACACACAGCGAAACCAAAATGTGGCTCATTTTCAAAGTTATGGGCCTGCTTCAATCTGGGTTGGGACGTAATTCTTCAAAGTTGGAAATTTATTTGTAGTCTAAAAACCATTTTCACCTACCTTAGAAGAAAATTAAAGCTAGATTTATCAAAAAATTGT
>JAHHFK020001531.1:0-79295 GCA_024533555.2 Aedes koreicus | reverse complement strand
AGGATCGCAGCAAGCCGTGGTTTGAAAATGACGTGTTTTGCTTTTGGTGCGTCGTTTTCGCGGAAATAAAATTAAAAAATATTCCTTCATTCAACTAAAATAAATGGTGAAATCATAGTTTTTCCGAGTGCTTTGCGTAGGACGTGGTGAATGGAATCCCGCTCATAGTGTGTTATGGTCGTGTTTCTTAAGATGGGTTGTTTTTTTTTCTTCCATTTTTTGTGTTTTTAGTGACCCGCTCCCGCATCCGGACGAGCTTTCCAGCATCAGATAAGGAACGTTGGTGAGGTCGTTTCATATTATCAAAAATATACCTTAACTATATGCATGCCAGGATCAAGAATTTCCATTTTTGATTCTGGAAGTGTAAAAACTCTTCACAAATCCATTTGATGTGTGAAGATTTTCATGCGGGGCTTATTGTATATGAAGATGACCTCAGAATGTACGTGTATGAACAGGCATTCTTGAAATGGGTCGTTGGATTTTCAATAGAGCTGTCACCTTCAATCTCCACTGCTAAAAATCTTTGCACATAGTGATCACATATGAATTACTGAAGAAATGCAGACAAGTTTCTTCCACAAAAGCACTGCCGGCCAGTGGGAGATTGATTGTAAAGACACACAGACACACATACTTCCCTCTCCAGACCGTGAGGCCAAGGCAAAGTTTCGACGCTCGCAACATTAGCAAATCGTCACATTTGTTGGTAGGTTATTTGCTCGATTCCAGTAGTGAAACTCTGAGCAAACTTCTTGAACTTGGAACCTGTTAGCATTCAACCCAAATCCAGAATTAAGATAACCAAGATTCATAGAATAAATAAAATAAACTTAGAACGCAACCAGTAAAATCCAACATTCGTTCTTTATTCTTATCTAGTTTTACGAAACCCCGAGTTGCTCGAAAATAAGGCATTTAAAACTTGAGCATTTAAAATCTCTAACAATATTTTACGGTTATCCCCTTTTCTAAACATGCTGATATAGAGCACATCACCCAAACAACAAAAGCAGGTACAGAATGGATTGCATATTTTATCCGTTCTGAAAACTTTAAGTCTGGCTCGGATCAATGTCTTCCCTAAATCGACTATTTGCAAATCCCACAAAATCGAAATGTCTCCCGCCAGACTACGTTCGATTCCTTGGTTCCACCACAGCTCTACTGAAATACCTACTTGCCTGTCTCACTAGCGTACAGCCAATTCAGTGTGCGCCTTCCTCGTTGGCTAGGGGGGGAGATACAATTCCTATGAATAAAATATCGATGCAGAAAGATCCATTTACGGAAAAGTCGGATTATTTCGTTATACCTCCGCTCCGCCGGTTTGATGCAATGCAAAATGCATAGCCGTAAGATGCACAGATATGCAACGGTGTACATGAGTAGTTACTGTGTTTATTGAATTCCAGCAGCCAAGATTGCCGCATCTGTGTTCCGCCGTTGTCATCGCAAAAACATTTCTTAAGCTGCACTTCGTTTAGCTTGCTTGAAACAATAGAAAATTGCCATTTGGGTTTGTTAGCATCATCCATTTCGCTTGGTTCAACAAGTGCCCTCATAAATCAGACTGCTAAATTACAGCTCATTACGTTAGTCTATAACTTCTTCCATCATCTAGAAATAAAAACCCATAATAGTTGACCGTGAAAATTGTTGCCTCATAGTATATTGTATCCAAGATTGCCTATTATGTCTTCAGAGGGATGCCACCAGCCGAGGATAAATCGCTGTTTTACCGCCAAGTACCTCCTTTATTTTCCCTCCGATGGAACTCTTGAATATTCATGCAGCGCAAAAGAAATAAACGAATGAAAAGCATCAGAAAAACAGATTACGCAATTCTACCAGTGCCTTGCAGCATCACAGGAAAGTAGGTTGAAATAGTCTATCACCAAGTTTTGCATCGAAATTATTCGCGATCAACGGAGCAATTCCTCGTCTTCTCATTCAGTTAAAGTTTTTCACGGAGTATGAAACTTCAAATAACTAAAGTTCTGGTGGGAAAATGGGGAGAAAAGTGAAAGTGTGTCATCCCGATGGAAATAGCGTAAGAGCAGACAATGATTGTTGCAGAGCAAATTTAAGTAAAATTCACCCAGTGCGGAAAGTGATTCTTGTTGCTGATGGCAAACTGCTCGGCACTCGTCGATGAATGATTAATAGCGTGTGACACCATCTGTTATTATGGTGAAGGATGGGATCTGGCTCTATCGTTTGCTGGATGGCAGGCCTGGGAGCCATAAATCATCTTGAAACGCTGTTTGTTCCGTCATATGCGCTTGTGTGACGATCGGCCGTGGTTGGCGTAGGTTTGATGAAGGTCGATAGCGTTAGTTTTAGATTTTTTGTTTCAAAGATAAATACGGTCCAGTACACTTACTCCCCAATCTTTTGTAATGACGGGCTCATCAGAAGATAATGACCTTCATGCTCATCACAAGTTTAAGGTGATGGGTTGGATTCTCGATTAGCTTGAGGGATTTTTTTTTTGGAAAGTAAACGTTCTTGACTGTCATGCAAAATATCTGAATTCACGTGTTGGTGGCGGTGTTGCCATGGAAAGCTTACAACCACCAACTGTTTAAGTAGAGCATTTCCAGCCAGAATGCCATGTAAGTGTGTTAAATGTTAATCGACTATTTTTGCTTTGAATGAAACTTTGGGCATTTGTCGGCTGAGAATTTCCCACTACTGAATAAAAATTGACTAAATGACTCAAAAGTAATTTTTGACAAGGGCGGATGTATTTTACTTTTAGTTGTAAAATCGTAGTTCGGAAACCGGTTGTGTGGAAGCACTGTTCAAGAACAAGCTTTGAACCTATTTATGAAGTTTTTACAGAAAATGTATACTGAGAATTGAATTTTTTCTCAAAAATAATATAGTGAAACATAATTTTGAATTATTTTTGATTTCCATTTTTTTTTGTAACATAACGTATGTATTAAAAAAATGGACTGATTTTTGCGATTTTTCATGTAATTACTCTGCCATCTTGTGGTAATTCCATGCATGCATCGCCAATCCTAGCAACCCATTTGATTTTCAGCAGCTAAAGCCTGTCCACGTTATATTTCGGACACATTTTTTTCAGTGTAGATTATGAATTATTTCACGGATCGCTGAAACGTTTCACTTATATGACAGCTGAAACTCTCCACTTTATTTCGTGGTCAAACATGTTTACATTCTTGTTACATTCAGTAAAATGGCGTCGAATCAAGTGGAAGTGCGCAAACGCATTTTGTACGAACGGCAGCAAAATCCGAATTTAACGGAACGCGATCTTGCCTAGGAACTAAAACTACCAAAAAGTACCGTGTTTTGTGTTTGCAAATCATTTGACCAGCACTTGACTGTGGATCGGAAGGTTGGGAGTGGGACAAATCCGAAAGTATGCTCCCGACAAATGGACAAGAAGGTGGCCATTATTGAGAAAAATCTCAATCTTTCTGTGTGAAATATGGCTCGCAATTTGGAAAGTCAAAATCATACGAACAAAAAGTGAAGCAGAGGCAAAGACTGAAGGCGTACAAAGTGAAAATATTGCCCAACCGTGATGACAAGCAACATTTCACTGAGAAAAGGCGTGCTAAGGTGCTTTACACCAATATTTTGCAAACATTTTCTTGTATCGTAATGGACTAGGAAACAGACGTATTCGGAGACTTTAAACAGCTTCCGGGTCTGGTTTTATATACCGCAATGCAAAGGCACACCGAGGCCGAGCATTTCCGGTCAAAGAAGGGGTCCATATTCCCGAATAAGTATTTGATTTGGCAGGCCATATGTAATTGTGGTCGAAAATCTAAAAGTTTCGTCTCCAGCGGCACTATCAATAAAGGATGTGTACGAGAAAGAATGTCTGCAAAAGCGGTTGCTACCGTATACAGAAGTCACGGCTCTCTAGCTCTGTTTTGGCCTGATTTGGCTTCTTGTCACTATGCGAAATCCGTCCTGGAATGGTATAAGGTAAAGAGGTCAAATAAAGGGTGATACGGTCAAAATTTGGTCAAGGGAAAACGCGTGTAAATCGGTGAAATCGTTTATTTAAAAAATCAAATTAAATTTCTTTTTCAAGTTCAATTAGTATAAAATTCAGGAAAAATATTCAGTTAGGCTTCCGCTTTTCCAAATCCGAATTGCCGGGCCTTACGCTTGACCCCTGCCATCAGATTTTGTACAGCCACCTTGTCCACCTTCTTCGCCGCAGAAAGCCAGTTTGCCTTGAACTGCTGCTCGTCCTTAGCAGTTTGTTTGGTCTTCTTTAGGTTCCGCTTGACAATAGCCCAGTATTTCTCAATTGGGCTGAGCTCTTGCGTGTTGGGAGGGTTCTTGTCCTTGGAAACCACCTGCACGTTGTTGGCGGCGTACCACTCCATGGCCTTTTTACCGTAATGGCAAGATGCCAAATCCGGCCAAAACAGTACGGAACAACCGTGTTTCTTCAGGAAAGGCAGCAGACGTTTATTCAAACACTCTTTCACGTAAATTTCTTGGTTGACAGTCCCGGAAGCTATGAAAATGCTGCTTTTCAAGCCACAGGTACAGATGGCTTGCCAAACCAGATATTTCTTTGCGAACTTTGACAGTTTCGTGTGCTTGAAAATATCTGCTACCTTTCCCCTTCCTTTTGCCGTATAAAACTCCTGTCCCGGAAGCTGCTTGTAGTCGGCTTTGACGTAGGTTTCGTCGTCCATTACCACGCAGTCAAACTTCGTCAGCATCGTCGTGTACAGCCTCCGGGATCGCGCTTTGGCCGTCGTATTTTGTTTATCATCGCGCTTTGGAGTCACTACCTTCTTGTAAGTCGATAGTCCGGCTCGTTTTTTGGCTCGATGCACGGTTGTAGACGATACACCCAGCTTATTTGCGGCATCTCGGAGAGATAGGTTAGGGTTTCGCTTGAAACTACCGGCAACTCTCTTTGTCGTCTCAGCGGCTTCCGGTTTTCGATTTCCCCCCGATCCAGACTTCCTGGCTGTTGACAAACGTTCCCCAAATACTTTAATTACATTTGTAACGGTTGATTTGGCAACTTTTAGCGATTTTGCCAACTTTGCGTGCGAGTAGCTCGGATTTTCGCGATGCGCGAGCAAAATTTTGATACGCTACTCTTCTTGCTTGGACGGCATTTTGACAACTGAAGAGTGAATTCCAAAATCAAAATAGGAGCAACATTCTACACACACACACCTTCAAAATGAGGGGTGTTCAGGTTTTTTAAATGCAAAATTGAAAGAAATACGTCAAGTTGATATTGACCAAATTTTGACCGTATCACCCTTTACGTGCCAAAAACAGCCACTTAAAATCCACCAAACTGTCCCAAGCTGTACCCAAAAGAGAAGTACTGGGCTCTAGTTAAGCGGAAACTCTTAGAAACTAAGAAGAAAGCAAATGGTACCGATGATTTCAAGAGAGGATGGAGAATCGTCACGGCGGGCCTATCGGAGGATACCGTACGGAACCCGATGGCGGATTTACCACAGAAAGTTCGAGAATTTTACAGAAAGAAGGTTTAACATCTTAATCAACTGTTGCTAATGTGGATAAAGTTCTGTCCAGTTAGAATCCGGAATCACATATTGTATTGCAGCGGCCGCTGCAAGAATTCTTTTACAGCGGTTTGTTAACCTAGGCGCCCACTTTCTGTGGTATGATTTTCACGGTGTTTCGTGCAGGGAGTCAAAAGTTATTCCAGGTGGAAGCCGAGAGGAGAGAAAAAAATCTGCAAACCCACGTTGATAATCCAACGTGGTCCGCAATACAAATCGCAAAAACGTTCAAAATCATGTATGATGTGCTCAAACGTTTCAGGAAGCGAAACAACGTGGATCGAGTGCCTCAAGGTAAGCGTCGTATGACCGCAAGCTGAACCAGAAGGTGTTGAGAACCGTCAGAGCAAACCCTGGACTATCAGATTATGAAATCGCACAAAAATACGCTGCTGCTCGCAGTACCGTTCGAAGAATTCGTTTGCGAGCAGGATATCGTTCTTATCGAGCCAGCAAGCAACCAAACAGTACGTTGAAGCAAAGTTTCCTCACCAAAACTCGAGCTCGGAAATTGTACCAGCAGGTTTTGACGAAGAACCAAGGATGCCTGCTCATCGACGATGAAACCTACGTCAAAATGGATTTGGGACAGCTTCCTGGCCGAAAATTCTATATGGCGACGGCACGAGGAGATGTTCCTGCAAAGTTTAAGTTTGCTTTTGCACAAATTTGCCAAAAAAACTGATGATTTAGCGAGGGATATGCAGCTGCGGAGCAAAGACCAAAGTGTTCGTGACGAATAAGACGATGGACTCGAAGCTGTTCAAGGAAGAATGCCCCAAAAACCGCGTACTACCTTTCATTAAAGCCCATAAAGGTCCCGTGAAGCCGGGAAGTCATCCACTGGTACCGCGATAGTAACGTAGATTTCATCGATACAAACATAAATCCACCCAACTGCCCGCAGATCCGGTCCATCGAGAGATTTTGGGCAATAATGAAGCGAAAACTTAAGAAAAGTCGAAAAAAGGCTCGGGACGCGACTCAGATGACCGAAATGTGGAACAAATGTGCCAAGAAAGTTGACTCCGGAGGTGTGCAGCGTTTGATGGGAGAAATAAAGATGAAAGTGCGAATTTTCATCAGAAATTAAGAGAAATGATTTGTATTGATATTTTTTCCTCAAAGTATAGTGAATTACCTTTGTTTGATGTATTAAACTTATTTGTACGTCAATCCGTTACCGAGATACAGATGATTTTATTATTCCGGATTCTAAATGGACATAGCTTTAACTACTCTACTACTTCATCTGATTGCAATATCATATTTTTTAGATTGATTTTATTTAGTGTTATTTTTGCTCCGCATTTTAAACTGGAATTCGGTTCTTGCACTTTCTTTCTTATTTTCATTTCTATCTTCTCTTTTTTGAAATGCAAGTAATGCGCTACCTCCATAAGTCATTTAATGCTAGAATAAGAGGCAGTACTCTCGTTAAAAGTTAAAAAGATGAAATCGAGAATAGGTGCCCTTCGATTTAAATAGATTCAAAGTTTCATAAATCATCTTACATATTGAATCTGGTCGTTTTGAGATATGTTTGTAATGAGTTATGAACAGAACTTCCTAACTTCTGACTTAATTTTTTGTGTGCACAGACAAATCTAATTTGTAATTCTGGTCAGTTCTGCTCACCGTGAACAAGATTTTTTAAACTTTAAAACCTTGAATAATTTTTAGAACTACTCTCGGCGTCTTTACCTACTTGCCGTGGCAAATTTGCAAACGGAAGTTTTGCACCACGCATCGTTGAGCCATGATTTACCTACAAACATGGCAGTAATTGACCACTAAACAGATTAAGTTGTAATTAATCACCCAATTAGTACAGCTTATAAATATTTTTTTTTATGAATTTATTCCGACCTACCTGATGGACCACTACTATTCGTGGCGTTGAGAGTTACACGACCACTATAAAAACTAACCGCGACTTGATTAATCGATTTAATCAGTTTCAATTTCAGCCCCAATTTGTACACGCTGTTGACTCAGTTCGACGGGAGACAAAAGTCTTCCTTTACACACATTTCGTATTGTGTTTTTTTTATTTTTGGCTGGCTCAAGGAACAGGTTGTGCGGTTAGGTCGAAATGGAACAGAATCCGAAAAGTCAAGCAAATCTTGACTTGGCCATATCCGGACAGTGCCGAGCGGTCGTGATCTCGTCGCTGGGAGGTCAGTTTGCATTTGTTTTCTAGATGACGAAGAAGACGGCGACGAAAACGGCACGCAGCATTCGCGCAATTATGCTTCAATCAAGTCCCTATCCGGCTCGGTGGGCAACCGTACCGGAGAATTGATTCGTCAAATTAATTCATAGTTCTAAAACAAGACAATCTACGATCCCAGCTATGCCTGTGAACATGCTGCATAGTCAGTTGAAGGTGACCCTCGAGACTCGATACATATGGCACATGTTCGATTGAAAGGATTAGAATTACCTGTTTTTTTTTTGTTTTGGCTATTTGTCTGACAACTGTCGATGCTGGTGGTGTGCTGCACGACAGCTCAATAGTTCATGGCGTCTTAATATGTTGGAAACAGTTGTTTGATTAAATGGTTGTACGCATAAATTATACAGGTTTTATCATGTCACCTACCGACTACGATGTAAGGTTATTCAACCAATCGACCAACCAACAAACCAACAACTTGATGCTTGAGCGATGTGTTGTGATTTCCAATTAAATTTCATTGCTGAAAATTGGATTACCTTGCATTTCGGTATTCCGTTCGAGAAAGGGAGCAACTTTTCACCCTGTCAACGAACAATCGCAACAATCGGTTTCCACAAAAACCGTGCAAGTTTGTAGCAATATATTTCGCGGATATACAAACCGCTTCGTCATCACCGACATCGCTGGAATCCACTCGAGGATTCCGATAACCAACTCGCGAACATATGTCAAAATATGCCGTCTCAATATGCATCAATACTTTGGAGAAGACGTACTATGAAGTACCTCACTTCGACTTGCATTGCGTCATGATTGGAGGCTGGCTGCATTATCCGTTGGCCCTCTGCCGCCTCAAGAGCCTGACATTGTCAATAAATTGTTTTTATGACAATCGCGTGAGGGGGGACCGGTCAAGAAAATCGTTCAAAGCCGTGTACGCGCGCTTCAGTAATGTCTTACTGTTTATTTTTTTATTTTTTGAGTGTGTGAGCAATTGATGCACGCATATGAAACATCTCGCCTGGTGAGCTTCGATCACCTCACCTAACTCTGGGTAGCTAGCTTTAGCTGCGGCGTTTCTGGGGATTTCGATGGGGAAGGGAGGTTGGTGGCGGTTAAGATCGGAAAAATTAAATACCATTACCTTTAATGGCAATCAACGGCACCAACAACACCGATGTAATGCTGTGTGTCCAATGTGAAGTGCCAGCCGTGTGGAAAAAGCAATGCAAGACGTGGATATGTGCACTTATTGTCAAAGCTTGTTGCAGCGGATTTTGTTTGGATCGATTTTTTTTTCGATGTGGAACTAAGCAGGAGAGCTGGAATACACGATGATGGGATTGAATTTACTTTAAGGTGAAGATAGAATCATGCTTTTGCGTGAAACTTCAAGAGTACAAGTAGCGTCTCCCACATAACGTACAGTTATGAAATTACTTCTCCTTGTTTGGTCACAGGCTTAATTATATTAATTATAATACATATTTGTGGCGTTTGATCTCTTCGGTATTTATTATGTTTTTGGATTCAAGGCACACGCAAGTAGGCTATGCTACTGAAAATGATTGAGGTACATTTATTCCGTTGTGATTTCATGATGAAAAGATAAGTAAAGTTTGTTTAAAAATTTCAATAAATTTGGCAATAAACGAAGATAGGAAAGTTAAAATTCAGGCTGTGTGTCATCGTTAGATAAGAAATTTCAGCAATCACTCAAGCAAATGTGCAGCAGAAGGAGTTTCGTGCTCAGTCCGAGGACATAACTCTGCGAAGTCTAGTTCAAGGTCTTGAAGCGAACATCTCAACTGCAGTACCGGTTCTTGATGCTCAATTTTACAACAGGTCAGAATGTTTTTGAAATCCAGGTGATATCATTCCAGGTGTTTCATTTTAATTTATACGGACTTTTTTTTGTTTCTTGATTATCGAGATTTTCAGCATCGAGCTGGTTAATCTCCCATCGTAGTAATTCAAACTCTATGCACTATGAGGGATTTTCATACAAGCAGGCGGACAAACATATTTCTTTCTTTTTTTGAGATCTTATGAGTTTTCTGTAGCTGGTTTGACCTAAATATATTTTTAATGCTCATATTTAAACATTTCATGATCAAGTTTTTAAATGGGCTTAACTTTTGTTGATTTAAAATTTTAAGTTTGATTGATCAAAATATATTGTCAATAGAAGCGACAGCAGTGTTATCCAAGAGCAAGCTTTTTCTTTGGATTGGATCGTGGCACAAATGGGACTCAGCGGCAACATCGTCATCGTGGGAGATTTTAACCTCAGCACGATTTCATGGAGCATCGATACTACCGACTTCCGCTATCCAGACAATTCCTGTTCGTCGTTCAGACCGGCTTCTCTCTCCTTGCTTGACGCTTTTTCTACCGCCAGACTTCGGCAAGTTGATGGCATTCCGAACGCGAATAACCGTTTGCTGGATCTATGTTTCATCATTAGTGAAGAATAGGGTCAAAGATGATCTGTTCTTCAAGCTCCGACGCCGCTTGTCAAAAGCTGCAGATCAATCATTCCCCTTTGCTACTGACACTGGAGTTTAATCCTAAGTAGGGGAGGATGGTACAAAACAACAACATAAGCAACATCGTGAATTATTAGTGAATGGAAGCTGAAATTTATGAACAAGTTATTTGGTATGGCGCATTACTATGTTTTCGTTGTAAATAGATCAAATGTAATTTAAATTCAAAACGATGATTTTTCGTGATTTTTTAAACCTTTGCCAATTTGATACCAAGACGACACCGGGGTAAAACGCCTGTTTCATTGCTCAATATGCACCCCAAAATTGGGGTAAGACGCACCACTGCACTGGTATATGATGCACCACAATATTGGGATAGCATGCACCGCTTGTAAAAGCTAAACACACGGCTATATTAAGTTACTCAGAGTTGTAAAGTGAGGAGGTTGCAACATCTCGCCACATCTCTTTAGCTCAAGCAACCAATGGGTATGGAATAAAGATAGCAAAACGTTGCGATATGTTTCCAACTCCTCATTATATAAACGTTAAAAAAAAAGTACCCAATAGAGCATTTAAGTGTGGGAAGCCAACTTTGGGTATAATTATGTTTACCTACCATTGGGTTCAAATTACATAGGTTTGGGTAGAATTTTACCATAAGTAATTTTATACTAACCGGAAGATTAAAATAATAAAAACAAAAGTTGTTGTTTACACCCACCCGCCTCCCCGCGTGTTTTTTTTTTAGCGTGTGGACATATACACCCCCCCCGGGCGTTCTCCCCCCGATTTATTCTCGCATATTTTTTTCTAAATATTCTGAAAATATGTAGAATTATAGTGAAGTTTTGATACTATCTTGAAGTTTTTATTGTCAGCGATACATGTGAAGTGAATTGGGCTTCAAATGGTGAGTTGACAACTTCGAAGGAAGGTGCAACCGACCTCTCGTCCTCACAAGTTCCTACCTCACGCCTCCACGAGTCATATGATCACAAAAGACTGCCAGCTGAAACATGGAGACGCTGGTTGGCGTAGCCTGGGCAATGTTGTCAATCTGACAATAGCGAAGTGAGGGGGTGCGACCGAAGATCTTATACCTTTAAATCATATTCTATATTTTCTATTCTCATTTTACTAATAATTTCAGCACGCTTTGGAATCATCTTTGCATTCCAAAACTATGTAAGAGCCGGGAGCAACATGCCAGGCATCAAAGGCGGAATTTGTATCTCAGTATTTCAGCATACCATTTTATTTAAAATTGCACTTCTGAACTTCAACTTTTATATTCATAAAAGGCTGGCATGTGCTTATACGTAATGTAGGATTATATTTTAATGTTGTGTTTGTGGTATTATGGTAAGATAAGCCATTTCTTTCAGAAATTATCCCACCGGACTCTTCGTTCACTCTATCTTTGAAATGTTGCTAGAACAGTATAAAGAAAAATATTACAAATATTACTATGTTTTATAAAATAAAATCTTTTATTGAAATTTTATCTTTTATATTTCGAATGATCTATTCTGTTTTCAGCTTTCCCTGGACTAGTAGGATATTGATACATATCTAACTTTTATTTATTTTTCAGTAACAATCCATTCAAGTTTGAAATTTGAATAAATTAGCATTTTTGTCTATAATGGTATCTTAATTTGTTGTGTACAAAATATATTATATATTAAATAACATATAACGGGGAAAGGGAGGGACCATCAGGGCACCCAAGTAAAACGATTTGGATAGGGAGCATGGGACTGCCTCCTCCCTATTGTTAACATTTCGTGGAACAAGGGCGGGCTCTTCGACCCCATCTATTGGGTTTATTCTGTCAATCGAGGGCTCGATTCTAGTGCTGTGAGTGTGAACTTGCTTTTGGAAGGAGATTCTCTTCCCTATATTCGCGGGTTTCGCGTAAGTGTCTCTGCTTACGGGCCCGCCCAAACGTTTTTGGCCCTTCATACAGGAGCTTGATGATCACAAACAATAATAGAATCCTGATCAAATCGTTTTTCAGATTATTCCACTGCTATGGAAAGTTTCCTTGCTGCAATAGATGGTAGTATTACATCACACACAAAGCGATACATGTGAAGTGAATTTATTACTAACCATGGATGTTAACGCATGGTAAAAGCTTATTTTAAGAACACTATTATTTACATGTGAAGTACAGTCATGAAGATTTATTCAATTTTGATCATGTGTTGGTGTATTTAGTGCCTTATTGTACTACAAAATTATGAGCTATGCTGTTTTATGTAAACAGTGATAAAGTATCATTCCATTAAAACTATAGTTTTGAAGAATTGAGCACATTTATTGAGTGGGTCGTTCTACCTCACCAGTGCATTTTGTACTGTTCTCCCCTACAGCTTCCATGACTTCACCCATGCCGATATTGTGGAAAAGAATAACTTTCTCGCCGGGGTGAATTGGAACACGACCCTTGCAAACGGGGATGCGGATTCTGCTGCCTCGACTTTGTTTGGTATTTTGCTGTAAGCCCTTTATCATCAATTCGTGCCTAAGAAACTCAACCGTAAGCCTCCCAAACCTGCTTGGTCTAATTCCGACCTCAAACATTTGAAACGAGTTAAAAGGGCTGCTCGTAGGAAACACAACTAATATCGCACTGAGTCTACGAGGACAATCTATGCACCGCCAATGACGATTACAAACACCTCAATAACAGCTTATACAGCTCTCATCAGTCTCAATTGCAGAGTCGTCTCGAAACAAAACCGAAAAGCTTTTGGCGGTTCGTGAATGAACAATGGAAGGAAACCGGTTTACCCTCCACTACGGCTGACGGCATACATGAAGCTGACTCTGTCGCGGATATAGCCAACTTGTTCCGTAATTAGTTCAGTACTTAGTGTCTGTTATAATGAAATTCTCGATGCTCAGGGCCTCGGAGCTGCTACAAACAATGTTCCCCGCTTGTCTGTATTTGACCCTGCACTCACTATCCATAGTGATATGGTGATGTTAGCCGTGAAGCAGATGAAAAACTCAACTGGATGCGGTATTCCTTCAATTGTACTGAAGCGTTGCCTTAACATACTCGCTGAGCCCCTGGCTGCGGTGTTCAATTTGTCATTAGTTTCCGGTGTATTTCCAGAATACTGGAAAGAGTCGTTTGTTTTCCCAATACACAAAAAGGGATGCAAACGATCCGTCGCCAACTATGGGATTGCTGCACTAAGTGCGGTATCCAAGATATTCGAACTAATTGTTCTTCAAAGGCTGACTATTCACAGACTATTTCTTCTGACCAACACGGTTTTATGCCCAAGCGCTCGACGGCGACCAACCTCACCGTATTAACATCGTTCGTCATCCGTGAAATGGAACGCGATCATCAAATAGACGCCATATACACAGGTCTCTCTGCGGCCTTTGATAAAATGAACCATCAGCTTGCAATTTCCAAATACGACAAAATGGGGGCTCACGATCAATTGTTGTACTGGCTCCGCTCATACCTGACTGGTAGAACTATGTCTGTGAAGATCTCAGATTATGCCTCGACCGGCTTCCAAGTAACATCCGGGCGTTCCGCAAGGCAGCCACCTTGGTCCATTCCTTTTCCTGTTATAAATGAACGACGTGAACTTGGTCCTCAGAGGCCTGTAATTATCCTACGCGGACGACCTGAAGCTGTACTACGTCATATTTGAAATGTCCTAAAGACGCCGATTTTCTTCAGCAGGAACTACAAGCGTTCGACGACTGGTGCCGGATCAACAGAATATCCTTAAATGTATCAAAATGCCCATGGCTATCTCCTTTGGCCGAAAACGTGCGATCTATCTCCACGACTACATCCTTCAAGGAACACGCTTGAAACGTGAAACAACATTCAAGGATCTGGGAGTAATGCTCGACTCTAAACTGTCATTCGAGAACCACATTGCCTACTTTGTTTCTAAAACCTCATCGAAGTTAGGATTCATGTTCCGTTTCGCAAAAAATCCAAAGGCGTTCATTGTCTGAAGGCACTAAAGGGCGATACGGTCAAAATTTGGTCAATATCAACTTGACGTATTTCTTTCAATTTTGCATTTAAAAAACCTGAACACCCCTCATTTTGAAGGTGTGTGTGTGTAGAATGTTGCTCCTATTTTGATTTTGGAATTCACTCTTCAGTTGTCAAACCCCCCCAACCAAGAAGAGCAGCGAAACAAAATTTGCCCCCCCCCCCCCCAAAACCCAGCCTCCCCCCCCCCAAAGTTGGCAAAACCCCCAAAAAGTCCCAAACCACCCCTTCAAAATGTAATTAAAGTATTTGGGGAACGTTTGTCGACAGCCAGGAATAGACGCGGCTGGGTAGCTCAGTGGTTACCCGTTCTGCTTACTGAGCAGATTGTCGGGAGTTCAATCCCAGGCCCGTCCCCTTCCTTGCCATTTTTCACTTGCCTCTTTCTATCACCACTAGATTTAAAAAATAAAAAAGCAGTCTACTGCGCTTTCTTTCATTGATCGCATCACTTACCACAGTGCATCCATGATCTAAAAATAACCTACCTCACTAACACAACTATCCTTCCCTTGGCAATTGTAGAGATGCAGTGGTGTTCACGGTCTCTAATAACAACGATTGTCAAACTAATCATCCTTCCCCCCTCCCCAAAAGACCGTGAGGACGTGGCCGGCGCCGGTACTGATCTATAAATAGAATTAGTGAACTTGTACATTGAAGATGTAAAAAGCTAATCTCAAGCTCCATCTATGTGGTTCTCTGTGCAATTACACTAGTTCTGTCAGTAAGGGAGTAGCAACTACGAAATTGCACGGTCTTTTTAAAAAAAAAAAAAAAAAAAAAAAAAATAATAACGACCACCGACAACCAGGAAGGGGGGAGAAAACCAAAACCCGAAGCCGCCACCACAAAAAAACCAGAGGTCCCCCACCCCAACCCAACCCCCCCCCCCCCCCCCCCAAAAAAGAGGGGGGCCCCCCCCCCCCCCCCCCCCAACAAAAAACCCGCCCCACCCCACCAACAAAGAGACCCCAAACCCCCAGAAAAACAAAAAACCACGCCCAACGCGCGACCCCGGAGGCTGTACACGACGATCTGACGAAGTTTGACTGCGTGGTAATGGACGACGAAACCTACGTCAAAGCCGACTACAAGCAGCTTCCGGGACAGGAGTTTTATACGGCAAAAGGAAGGGGAAAGGTAGCAGATATTTTCAAGCATACGAAACTGTCAAAGTTCGCAAAGAAATATCTGGTTTGGCAAGCCATCTGTACCTGTGGCTTGAAAAGCAGCATTTTCATAGCTTCCGGGACTGTCAACCAAGAAATTTACGTGAAAGAGTGTTTGAATAAACGTCTGCTGCCTTTCCTGAAGAAACACGGTTGTTCCGTACTGTTTTGGCCGGATTTGGCATCTTGCCATTACGGTAAAAAGGCCATGGAGTGGTACGCCGCCAACAACGTGCAGGTGGTTCCCAAGGACAAGAACCCTCCCAACACGCCAGAGCTCCGCCCAATTGAGAAATACTGGGCTATTGTCAAGCGGAACCTAAAGAAGACCAAAAAAACTGCTAAGGACGAGCAGCAGTTCAAGGCAAACTGGCTTTCTGCGGCGAAGAAGGTGGACAAGGTGGCTGTACAAAATCTGATGGCAGGGGTCAAGCGTAAGGCCCGGCAATTCGGATTTGGAAAAGCGGAAGCCTAACTGAATATTTTTCCTGAATTTTATACTAACTGAACTTTAAAAAGAAATTTAATTTGATTTTTTAAATAAACGATTTCACCGATTTACACGCGTTTTCCCTTGACCAAATTTTGACTGTATCACCCTTTATACTGCTCTTTGGTTCGTCCTTTTTTGGAGTACTGTGCTGTCGTTTGGTCCCCTTTCTACCAAAATGCAGTCCAGAGGATCGAAGCCGTTCAGCGAAGGTTTATACGCTTTGCTCTGCTACATCTTCGTTGGCAAGACCCTCGCAGATTGCCAAGTTATGAAAGTTGGTGTTAGCTCATCTGCCTGGAATTGTTGGAAGGGAGGCGTATGGTGTCCAAAGCGTGTTTCGTTGATGACCTCCTTCAGGGAAACATCGACTGTTCCACTTTACTTGGTCTCTTGAACATCAACACTCGACGACGCAACCTACGTTTACAATCATTTTTAATAAATCAGCACTCAAGGACCAATTACGGCAAACACAAACCTCTACTAAGCATGTGTCGTGTTGTCAACAGCAAACGTTTGCATTAAAAAATGGACTTTTTTTTCGGATGGTGTTAAAAAAACTAAGGCAGATAATTGCTTTTGATAAATTTCCCATGGAAGGTAATTATTTAAGCTTACTTGCAACAAAATTCAACGCCCTTGCGAGCGATCTTCCGGCAGTTAATCGGAACATTCGCCATGGCGGACGAAAACATGCGTGTAGGCATGTTTTAGTTCTTTATTCGTTTTATTTATCAATTCCTTCTCAGTTTTAGAGAAAAAATGTTGGAGTAGATCTTACGCTTCAGGTTGGCCCAGAAATTCTCGATGGAACGCAGCTGGGGTCGTTGGACGGATTCGCCGACTTGAGTACCACATCGATATTCAGCCGCTCCATCTCCTCGAACGATCGCTTCGAGTATTGGGCCGACGCCAGATCCGACCAGAACACCGCGTTTTCGCCCTTATGGTATTTCTTGATGAACGACGCAACTTCCGGTAGGCATTTCGTACTATAAATTTCCCCGTTCACGGCCAGTCCGGAGCGAAAGAAGAGCGGCTTTGAAATCCCCTTCTCGCTAATTGTCAGCCACAGCAGCACCTTCTTGGGGAACTTGGTGTGTGAAATGAACTTCACCTCGGAGCTCACTGCCTTCGTGAGGAAGTAAAATACGAAGTGCCCTGCCAGTCGTTGCCATCAAGGGTGAGATAGGTCTCGTCGTCCATCACCATCGCCACGTCACGATTCGCCGGGAAAATCGAGTTGGCCATCTTATTCAGCCGCTGCCGTGGCGACATTGCCTGCACCTCCGAAACCAGTGGACGCGACTTCCGCTTCTTGACATGTATGTTCATGTTCGCCAGATACTTTTTCACTGTTTGGCCGGTTGAAACGACCTCCCGGCCAAGCGCACGCAGCGATGTAGTTACTTTTCCCTCGGCCTTCCTCTTCAGCATCCTTTGGAGCTTCTTGCCGCTCAGGGTCGTCGGCCGTCCGGAACCGGGCATTCTTTCGATGCTCTGATTGTTGTCTAATAGTGCCAAGATGTTGTAGATGCCGGAACGGGCGTATCCGGCGTCCACAAAGTGCCGCACGATGTCCGTTTTCGACGCGGCGGGGTGCCGTTATTTGAACGCGCACACTTCTGACCGGAGTTGCTTTACTGTTTTTGCCATCATGGTTAGAGTTCGACTGATAGAGCTGTCAAATTTTGTCTGCTGACGCATGGGTTACTATGATTGATGCTGCATGGGTAGTTTTGTCAGTGCGAGTAAACCCATGAAAAATCGGCAATTTTTGTCCATTTTTTTTAAATGCAAACGTTATTACAACGTGTTTAATTTTAATGTATCCCGTGATGTTAATTAGCGTTTTTTCCGAAGATATATGTGTTATTTATTGTATGTAACATTTTTATCTGTTGACGAATCAATAAATAAATAAAATAAATAAATAAATAAACAAATATAATTCAACAAACATTTCATTAACGGTTTTTGAAAAGGAATTCCATTTAAAATTGCTGATAATATCTTGCAAACTTTCATGATTTTTCATGATTTTTGTAATATTTTGTAGTTGATATGATAAAAAGATATTTTTTATGGTAATTTTAAGACATTTCAAGGTCTGGTATTGAAAAAAGCTTTACTTTATCTTGATGTTAAATTACTGTTATAGTTAGAACCTTTTTTTAAAAATAGAAAATGCTGAAGATCATTCAAATTGTGTAAGAAAGATAATACTTTTTGATTTGACAGGGCATTTTCTTAAAGTTAAAAAGGAAAGTTAGTTTTAGAACTTCTTGTAGAAATATGTTTGTTTGTTAAAAATAATTTGTATTTAATGATTGTTATGTAAGCTAATAAAAAATATTATTATTTAAAAAAATGGTAAATATCATTCTGTTTCAGTAAAATCACCAACAAATTCTTCCTCAATTTCATCAACATCATTCAGTAGTTCTTCTAATGTATTAAAGGGTGTCCCACATCAAATTGCATCACGGAATAAACGCCGTAGAAAATTACATAGTTGACCGATCCTTTTTAAACTTTCAGACAATAGAATCTAACTCATTAGTAAGCTTTTGGCATATTTATTTCATTCAACTTCAATAACATAACCGTACGCTCGCACCTTACGCTTAACTCCACTCATTAGGTTCTGTACAACATCTGGCTGCAGCTTCTTCTGTGCGGAAACCCACTTTTTCTTCATGTCTTCCTCAGATTTGACCTCCTTGGGATGCTTCCGTAGTGCCTGCTTCATAATAGTCCAGTATTTTTCGATGGGCCTTAGTTCCGGTGCGCTAAAACCCTTTCCGACCCCCCTGTGATTCTGATTACTAAAAGAACACCCATTTTGATTTCTCCTTCTGTTCGATGCTCAGAGTTTCGTAGCAACACGACTCACCGTTGACTGCATGAATCCGAGTTGTTTTTCCGATGTCCTGATGAGAGAGTTGAGAATTTTCCAGGGCTTGCACAAAATCAATTTACGACGTTGCTTTTCGGGTGACGTCATTTTTCCCAATTTTCGAAAACTGACAGCGATAAAAATACAAAAAAAAATACTCTAAACTTCTTCTACCCAAATTTATATGAGAAAATACCCTATGGGTAATTTTCCACAGTGTTTTTTCCGTGATGAAATTTGATGTGGGACACCCTTTACAGTTAGTAGTATCTGCCATTGAACTGTCTGTAGAGTCTTCGAATATCATAAAACTTTCCACAATGTCTGGATAATCCTGAGATATCTTTTTCTGCCGCCTTTTCACATTCCAAATTGAACTGATATATGGGTCTGATTCATTCAGGACACGAATGAAGACATCATGTAAGTTGTCTTCTCTTAATCGTTTCCAAGCATGATGGGTTAGAACTTTTTTTAACTGCCAACATAAGCAGTTCTGCTGCCTCTTCTGCTAATATGCCAATTGGTGCTGGTGAATGCATAATTATACCTCTGTGTGAATTCATAGTTGAAGGTGGTGGTGAATGCATAATTATTTCTCCGGCAAGAGCAAGAACTTTATGTACGGTTGCGGAGATCTTATAAATTTCTCGATGCCAAAATCTCCGTCCAACCAACTCCGAGAACTTTTCTTAAGTGTTTGTATGTTTCGGGTAGCTTCCTACCACTTTGTCTAGTATTTGGACAAGAGAGGTTAAATTATTGTAAACAAATTCGAAAGCTTTTTGAACATTTTCCTCATGCACATTTTGCGTCGAATACAGAAATAATAGTTTTATTATCCATCTTTACACTTGAACCTTGCCGTAGCTTATTCTAAATGAATAACAACACATCAGTTTAAACATTACAGGAGGTATGAATCACATAACCGTTCGCTAGTTTATACCTAACGCTGGAAGTACGTCGCTGTACTCGCATCACTGTGCAATACCTACCAGTATATTACATCGACGTTAGGTATAACCTTCAGAACGTAGGTAAGATAAAATGTCGTTGGTATTAAAAAAAAACTAGACTTAAAGATGATTAACCCTACCAAATGTTGACAAGTAAGCAAAAAAAAGAAAATTGTGTTAGGTATATGTCTGGACACTTTCGAAGTTTGTAAACAAACAATTCAATCGCCAAATTCTCATAAATAATAGCTTGATTTAAAAAAAATATCATGCAAACTACAAACAGAGAAAACTTGTCTCTACCTTAATGATATACTAGTCTTCGATATAAAACTGTTATAGACGCGAAATCATCAATTGAAATGTGTGTTTACGAACAAAGACACCTTTTTAGAAAATGTGTTCTTCTATTTTTCACTATTTCTTTAGAAAATAGTTTGTTAGAAAAATTAGCCCTTTTCAAAAGTTGGCCGTGATGTATTTAAGTATGTTTATATGCAATATTCTATGCTTATTTAACTTACAAAAGCCTGCTCATAAGGTTTAAATAAAAGAAAAAAAAATACACTTCGGGCCTTGAAATTTTCCACAGTATTCGAAAATTTTCAAAATGTCATGTCCTTGGGTGCGAAAGTGACCCCGTTGGTTCCGTACCAGGACAACATTTGAATAGTGGCACGAAGTTAGATCCGACCAGAAGATTGTAAGGCCCTCGTCTTGCTTTAACAGAGGAAGCAGACGCTTTTGTAGACACTCCTTGAGGTAGATCTCCCCGTTCACAGTCCCAGTAGTCGCGTGCACGGTGCACTCAGTTTGTCACATGAGCAGATCGATTGCCAAATCATGTTTTTCTTGGCAAACTTCGAAAGTTTCTGCTTCATTACTTCTTCCGGAACATCAAACTTGTGCTGGGCGGTGAAGAACCGTAGCCCCGGAAGCTGCCGGAAGTCCGCCTTGGCGTAAGTCTCATCATCCATGATGAGATAATGAGGCTTCGTCAGCATCTGGGTGTACAGTTTCCGGGCCCGTGACTTTCTCACCGTATTTTGCCGTTCGTCACGATTTGGAGCATTTTGTACGTATGCAGTCCCTCCCGGTCCTTAGCACTCTGAACGAAAGACTTGGACATATTTAATTTTTTGGCGACATCCCTGACCGAAGCATTGGGATTACGCTTAAACGCTTTTACGACACGCTTGCGATCCTGATCACTAATAGAACAGCCATTCTGACCGCATTTCTCCTTCCGTTCGATGCCCAGAGTTTCGTAGTAACGTTTAATCACACGACTCACCGTTGACTGCACGAATCCGAGTTGTTTTCCGAAGTCCCGATTAGAGAGTTGAGGATTTTCCAGGTGCTTGCGAAAATGCAATTTGCGACGTTGCTTCTCGGGTGACGCCATTTTTTCCAAGTTTCGAAAAGCTGACAGCGATAAAAATATAAAAAACCAGCATTAATCCACCGATGGTGAGACTGAACCCTTTTTACACTTCACCAGAATTACGAACTCAAATATGGTCAATATGGTACTGGATACATATTTTCATCAGAAATTCCATGAAGATCCAGGAATATGCGATATGTCATACATTGAGTTTATATAATGAACTATTTGTCAATCCTGAACGTTTTGTTCATCGATGTGATTAAAATATTGGCATTAATAGTCTTCAACGACCTATTTATGTTAGTTACATAAAAGGGGAAATTACATAAATATTAGAAATTTCATATAATCAGTCCATAGAATGAATTATAAGACAATGTTAAGCGTCAATTTTGACTATCGATATGGATTCAAGATGCTTAATAAGTACTTGTTCGTTGAATATTGTGTAGTTATAGTAAATTGAGACTTTGTGTAATTTTCGAATATACTCGTTGCAGTTCAGAACTGGACCACTCGAGCCAATCGATCCTGCTCTATTTCTATAGAGTCGCATAGTGTGGCTAATCCGCTATATGTGCTATACAACGCACCAGATGCACAACAATAGAATACAAGCGGCATCGATTGGGGTGAGTGGTCTTGTTCGGTTTTGAACTGCAACGAGTATATTTTTATCTCACAATTATGTGCTCTCAGGTATTGTTTTGGTTCTATCTCCATGAAGGATTATCCAACCATAATGAAATTTTGACCAGTTATTTAAAGATTTTATAACTTTAATTTGGCGCTAACAAAACTAAAATCGGTACACAAATAGCTCAGTATGTAATCGGAGACTAAACTGTTTGATAATAGGCCCTCAAGTACTGTTTCGTTCATGTCTTCGTAACGAAATGTCCGAATAAAAAAAAAATCAATAGCAGTTCTATGGGAATGTTGTAGCTTTCATTTGCCGTCAACAGAACTGAACTCGGTTCACATATGGCTGAGAAACCGATGTGACATTATTTGTAACGCACACACACACACACACACACACACACACACACACACACACACACACACACACACACACACACACACACACACACACACACACACACACACACACACACACACACACACACACACACACCCACACACACACACACACACACACACACACACACACACACACACACACACACACACACACACACATACACACAGACATGTGCTCAGTTCATCGAGCTGAGTCGAATGGTATATGACACTCGGCCCTCTGGGCATCGGATAAAAAGTCGAATTTTCAAGCGATCTTAATACCCTTCTTTTGGTGTAAGAAGGGTAAAATGGGAAGTTGTAGAAATATACTATGCTTCAAATATTCAATATATAAAATGAAGTATTAGACAATTTTTACCGTCAGTTCTGACTATCTCATGCGTCAATTTATTCTGCTAATTTTCCAAGATGCTTTCTCGTACTGGCTGCGAGGATGATTGATAATATTAGAATCGATCAGATTAGATAAGATTATATTACAATGTGTCTCACAATAGGTGTCACCTTTTTTTCAGTCAAATCATGGTATAGGGCGCCGTATCACGAAAGAGAAAACTTTCTCGTTTTTTCATAGAACCTAACGTAAAAATCAACACTGAATATTACATCGAGCAGGTTTTGAAGAACCATCTGCTTCCTCATCCTTCAACGCTGTATGGGAATACACCATATTGTTTCCAACAGGACTCAGCTCCAGCTCACAAGGCAAAGAAGACACAAGCGTGGTGCGCGGAAAATTTGCCCGATTTCATCACAAGCGAAGAATGGCCTGCATCTACACCGGATCTCAACCCACTTGACTACTTTGTTTGGGGTTATATGCTTCAACATATAGGCCCTACGAAAGGGCTTACTTTAGATCGATTCATGAAACATTTGGTTGATATTTGGGACCAAATTCCTCAGGAAATCGTGCGTGCCAGCTGCGATGGGTTTACAAAGCGTTTGCGCAAAGTCATCAATGAAAAGGGTGAGAGATTCGAATTTAATATGGTTCATTTTTTTAACATGTATCTTTCAAATGGAAAATAAATGCTATGATTTGGTTGATTTGTTTTGCTGTAATCCCATTTTGTTTTAGTGACACCTATTGTGAGACACCCTGTATATTAGAGCATATTTTTTAAAGTAAAATCAGAAATGTCTAAAATTTAAAACAACTCCAATGAAAAAAAAAATATCTTCACGCAACTTTGCGAACTTCAATGGCTTGGTGACGTTAAACAATTATGGATTTTATTCCATTAATTTGAAAATTTGGCACGCGCATATTCAAATATGATGAATTGAAAGAATATCAAAATGAAGGAAAATCTCAAATTAAATATTCTGTTCCCACTGTGCGTTGGCCGTGATTAATTCTATTAACGTCGTGGCTTTTGTGGTGCCGCATTGGTTTTGATCTGGGTTTGTACATTTTTTGCAAACCGGGACGAATGTTCCTTACTCGTCTAAGCCTTTCTGGTAATGTCGGGTCGGTCGTAACGAAGGTGTTAAAGGTTACCGATTACGATGACTAGTTACGTGGCTCTTTTTGTTGTTGTTGTTGTTGTTGTTGGGTTGCGGTTGCCCAAATTAGTCTTCGAAAATTTGCACTCAGGGCAGTCAACCTTTTCCGATCTGCTTTGACTTACTTGTCACTTTTTTAATTATTTTGCTCTTGCTGTGTGTAAATTTAAATCTGATTTATTAATTTAGTCCTCTTTTTTTCCATTGCTCGTTTCCATTACAGACAACATCAATGCTGAGCCGGGTCCATTTTTAACGTCTTGTTTCGCTCCTCCAGTAGTGAAAGGTAAGTAAAATTCGCGCGGATGATTGATTTTGAATTGTGGCACGTTTCGAATCATGATGGAATGCAGGCGAGGTGCGAATTAAGATATTCTGTTTCATTTCATTCGCTCCAATTGGATCTGACGTTTTATCTCGGCAAGGCTGAGTATTGTCAGATATAGATTTATATTCGTGCGCTAAAAAGATAACTTTACGAGCAAAGATTGCCCTTTCGATGTCCACTTGAAGTTCGATTATTATAATTCCAACTCCGTGTGAAGCGGAATCGCTTCAAGTCCGAACCGAGCCATTGCCGTCCGCGTAGGTTCCTTACATATAGCTTGTTGATGGTGGATGAGATCATATCCCGTCTTTAGAATAAACATACTGTATACATTCAATTAATTTCTTCTTACTCTGGTGAGTCTCTGGAACGCGCGCAAAATGAATGCAAACGACAGAAAATCGTAGCGGCTGTGAAGTCGAAAACTTGGCTGCCATAATGTTAACAAGCTCAACAGATACAGTCACAGCGGCGTAGTGGTCGGGCAAGAAGCTCAATCACACATGACGGTGCGTGAAGGAGCTATCATAAACCACCTGAATCAGTTAGTTATTGTTAGTAGCATTATTATTGTTGTTGTTTGAGCGCTATGCCACCTACACAGCTGCGGGTAAAGATTCGATAGAGGCGCGAAAATGGCTGTCATACTTGCCCATTCAAGCGACACTCGCTATTGGATGGACCAGTATGGAATGGAGGGACACAAACACGGGACATACAGCAATTTACGTCCGGGAAACGACCATCGGCGCTTCAGACGAACGCAAATGCGACTATCGCAGATCAATAAATCACACCATTGTTGGCTTATGGTATTAAATTCAATTTTGGCGTGAATTGTATTTACGCGTGTACCTTTTTCTCTTTGTGACAGTTCCGATTGGGAGACGCGGGAGATGATTAAATGATTATTGTTGGTTCGTTTCTGGTTTTTGGTTAAGTAAAAATTGAGTCTTCATTCAGATGAGTCAGAGGATAAGTTGGATTAGGGAAGTGTAATTAATTGTGTTGAGCACTGTTGCTTGACTCTTTTTTATATGGAGCAACTTTTTTTTTTTATTTATGAATGAAACGTTTTTGTCTGAAACTCGCTTATTTGCATTTCGATCGATTTCTACGATACTTTTCGAACATTGGAATGTAAAAAACGAAAGACTGTTTGATTGCTAGTTGTATTTGTGCAACCAAAATGTACGACAATAGTGAATCATCGATGCAGCCATGTCATCGAAAAATTGTATCACGTTAGTAGAAACTCTTTATAGGGGGCGAAGAGATGGAAAAACGGAAATCTCCACGAGGTTGAAACATTGAAATTTGAAAAATAAATAAAATGGGGTGCCGTCTTCGGCATGAACCACATGAAAAGATCTATTCTACTGCTTTCAATAGTGTTTCCTTAGTGGAACCTCCGCGTTCTGTTTCTAATATACATGCTTGTCATCGTTAGTTGTAAGTAGTACTTTTCTATGACTATGTGCTTCATTTCAAACAGTCATTTGCAGTTATTTGCCTTGATCAAAACATTCACCCTCTTTGATAATGATGCAACTACATTCAGGTAGTATACCATGAAAAAACCAGGAATATAACAACATAAGTTGCCACAAAAATGAAACACGTGCTTTTAGTTGTTTCTCTTACATTGAAAGTGACAAGTCTAAATGTGAATTGTGGCGTATCCCGCCAGTATCACACCTAATTTAAGTGCATTTATATAAACGTCCTATGGAGTGGCAGCGAAAAAATGATCAGAATATGTGATGCTTTCACTACCGGTAAAATTCTTGGTCTCACATGTAGGTTTATAGCATTAGATAAAACCGGCAAAGGGTAAATACACCCTTCTTTTTGGGGAAATGCTCCTTAAACTTTGGAAAAATGCTCCTTAGATGCGTTTGCCCGGCATAATGCAATCGGAGGTATTAACCTTCTGGTTAGCGCTTGCCGGGTGTTTTGACGGGTCTTCAGTTTCTTCAAGATTGTATAGTTTTGACGGGTTTTAAGTTTCTGAATTTAAGAGTAGTCAAAACGAAATTAAGACCCGTCAAAATGAAATTAAGACTCGTCAAAATGACATTTAAACAAGTCAAAACTACCTCGAAGATTGCGAAGCGAGGCTCCGCTATACAATCTTAAGGAAACTTAAGACCCGTCAAAACAACCGGCAAGCGCCAACCAGAAGATAAATACCTCCGATTGCATTATACCGGGCAAACGCATCTAAGGAGCATTTTTCCAAAGTTTAAGGAGCATTTCCCCAAAAGGAAGGGTGCATTTACCCTGCTGCCGATAAAACCTCTCACCATCGGCAAGGTGAAAAATTAGACCTTCGAGAGGGTTAATGTTTTATCATAGCTAAGCATGAGCATGAGCATGATTGACCGTCCGAGGTTGCTACTCCGTTATTGCCAAATCAGCTGTAATTACACAGAGAACCGACAGATGATGCATGGGAGTAACATACATCATCAATGTGTAAAAACTGTTGATCAAAGACCGGCGCCGGCCCTGATCAAATGCAGATCAAATAAGGAAGGGGTATGAATATGTTGACAAGCTACTCGCTTTGTTGGAAAGCGAGAACACCTCTGCACTGGCACGAGAAATCACTGAGATGTTGGATAAAAGGGTTGGGTTTGCAGGTTCGTTTTGGTAAGTGATACGCTGAATTCGCGTGACGCTTAGTAAAACATTTATACAATAGGCCGATTTCCGATTTGGACTGGTTTGTATCAGTTGTACAAACAGTTGCTTTGAACCGATTTAAACCAACGGTAAGGATACTGTCCGGGCCACGCACAAAGTGTGATGGTTGTTTTTTATTGGGAAAACAAGGCAATTGGAGTGTACTCCAGCACTAACACATAACAATTGATGGAAGAGTTTTTAGTAGCTTGATGGCCGAGTTGGACCCGGTTACAGTAGGGATGCTGTAAGCCCAATGTGGATATATTGCCATTTCTGAGAGAGGTATTTCTAAGCCATGGTTCAAGCCCTCAGGTTTGGCTATCAATCAAGATCCCTAGTAGCACACATGTTGCCATTTAGTTGTGAAAACATAAATGTGGCTTTGTTAGTCATAATCAAGTTTCTGCAACTAATTATGATCGTGGTGTGCTGCTTGAGTGTGTACCAGAACGAAAGTTTGAAGAATGTCTCTGAATACCCATTCGATCCCATTTGTACCAAAAAACCACAACTCGACAAACTTGCCTCAGTGTCGCCCAATCGAAGATTTCTTCGGGATTTTGAGCTCTTTGGTGTGCAAAAAAACTAGAGAGCTACAAATTGCAAATAGTTGATTGGTAGAATCAATAGATGCATTCGCAAAGTTCCAACATCAAAAGGAAGCTTCGGCGAACCGTTTTCAAAAGTTCACTAATTTTTTTTTTCAACAATGGACAATGTATCTTTAATTTCAATACAACAGAGTTTCTTCAAGTATATTTGTCTTTTTTTGACAGCTTGAGAAAGAAATTCCAAAATTATTGTTGCCTCCCGTTATGCTTCGCTTGTGTGGTGGTCAATAACAACAGAGGCTATTGCCCAGAAAAAGCTGACAAACCTTCAACGGCTAGTGTTCATTGCTATAATGGGAGCAAGGCGCAGCACTGCCAGTGATGAATACACAGAAAAAAATAATTAATTTTTACAACCGCGTAAAATTTCCCCTCGTTTAATTCTAAGCCAAAAGAGGCGTAAACAACGAAATAGTTTGCAATCTTTCATGCGCCATACAACAATGATTTCCTTCTTTCATGCAACAGGCCGGATGCATGCGTTATCTGGCTTAAATTTACATGAAATATTCCATTATTTTCTGCCAAATCTAGCATTCCCTTTATGTGCATTAGATAACGCGGAAAATTGAATGTTTCTTTTTATCTGTGTACGAATAGAGACTTTATAAAACCTGTCGAAAACTTTGACATCCCTTACAACATATCTGAGACGTCACATATAGATTGAGAAGTTGGAGTCATGGCTCCATACAATTCTTAACAGATGGTTCACAAACTGGACCAAAATTTTCCGCCCTGGGGTAGAAATCTCAATGACGTTGGGAAACTGTTCAACGGTGTTGCAAGCGTAAATTTTTGATATAATAAAATGCGTTAACGTTTGTCCTGAAGAGGAAATAAAGATATGCAAAGATTTGTATTTTTACAGACCGCCAAGTGGCACACAAACCGTTAAGCACAATTATAAATGCACATCCAAACTTGTCCGGGAATGCACTTTTTTACTGCAAAAGGTGTGCCAAGAGAACTACGTAAACTTACACTGTGGCATTGAAGGTAATGAAAGGACAGACACGCTTGCTATACAAGGTTCAAATGCACAGTTTATTGGCCCAGAACCATTCTGCGGTAAATCATACTGGTCCATAAAAATGGAACGAAAATCTTGGGAAGGACAAAGGGAGATGACCATCTGGTTTGTCACCACAGAGTGTGTTTAATCGTAGAGGTTTATAATTCCAAACTCACTACGAGAGTTCTCTGTACCTATACTGGCCTAGTAACCGGACACTGCCAGAGTAGATATTATTTGAAAAACATTGGCCAGGTTCAGATTGATATCTGTCGTTTCAGTGGAACGGAACGTGAAACCTCGGAACATCTGCTGTGCAGTTGTGATACTTTGTACAAGCGCAGATTTAAATTTCTGCATAAAGGGTGTCCACGATGAAATTGCCACACACAAAATTGATTCGCAAAATTCGAGTTTTCATCCGATTGCCATCAAATTTTCAGGGATTGAGAAATAACTATTAAACTTCATTTTACCATTTTACTCGTATTTTATTTACAGTCCATACGCAAATGCCCGCACCTTGGCCTTAACCCCGGCCATAAGATTCTGCACAACCTGTGAATCAACCGTTTTTTGGATGTAAACCCATACTTTCTTCAGTTCCTCGACTGTCTTCACTACCTTAGGTCGTTTAAGAAGGTGCTGCTTCATAATCGCCCAGTACTTCTCGATGGGGGGGAGCTCCGGAGTGTTGGGAGGGTTGAACATTTTCGGCACGAAATTGACCTTATTGTCCGCATACCACTTCAGCACGTCCTTGGAGTAGTGGCATGAGGCCAAATCCGGCCAGAAGATTGTTGGGACGTTGTGGGCCTTCAGGAGAGGAAGCAGCCGCTTCTGGAGGCACTCTGTTATGTACACCTGTCCGTTCATTGTGTCCTGGGTCACAAAAGGTGCACTCCGCTTCCCGCACGTGCAGATGGCTTGCCAAACCAGGAATTTCTTCGCAAATTTGGACATCTTCTGAGTGCGGACATGCTCCGGAACGCTGAACTTATCCTTGGCCGTGAAAAACAGGTTGCCGGGGATCTGTTTGAAGTCGGCCTTCACATATGTTTCGTCGTCCATGATGCAGCATTCAACTTTCGTCAGCATGTTGAGGTGCAACTTCCTGGCACGGGTTTTGGTGGACTTGTTCTGCTTCTCGTCGCGATTAGGGGCCTTTTGTACCTTGAACGTTCGAAGCCCAGCCTTAGTTTTGGCCTTCTGGACAAAACTTCGGCTTAGGTGCAGCTTCTTAGCCACATCCCGAACGGAGGCGTTCGGATTTCGGTTGAAGGCCCCAACTACGCGGTTGTGATTTTTGGTGTTGTACGGAATACTTTTTCCTTAACTTCTGGGCTTCCGATCGGTGGTCAACCGTTCCTCGAACCGCTTAATCACTCGCGACACCGTGGAATTCGCGATTCCCAACGTTTTAGCGATGGAACGATGCGAGAGATCCTTGTTCTCGTGATGAATGCGCAAGATTTTATCACGCACGAGCTGTTCTTTTGACTCCATTTCCGCGAGTTTTGATTTGACTTTAAAACTTGCAGGATGTAAATAATGCACTATGAACTAAATCCACCCAAATTTTCATTAAATTCTACCCAACGGTTAAAAAGTTAGAGCAATTTCATAGTGTGGCAATTTCATCGTGGACACCCTTTAGTGGCTATATGCAACCTAAAGAAACTTGGACTGTGAATCCTGGAAAGGTGGTGAATTTTATAAACTTAATTTTACCTGACTGGGAGAAGACGTGTCTTAGACTGTTCGCCTGACAGACGGTGATCAACTTATGAGTTGCGAAAACTTAGCAGAGGTATGCCACAAAAGTGCAACTCATTGGACGCAGTGGTGCTAGATGCTTAGGAGACTCGATGAACTATCTCTCCCTGAATCCTGGAGAGTTGAGCTTTTTAGTGGAATACCTGTAACTACCTGTAACTGTAGCTATCTCTCCTTATTTTTTAAAATTTTCAATTGTAGCGAAAAAAACAAACGTCACGTCCGATCACAAGCACAGCCACCTACATCGTACCAAAAGTTTAGGATTCAATTACCTAAATTAAATATTATGATAACAATAATCAATATTTCAAAATTATCAACCTGATGGCACAATGGCAATGGTGTTCTTGAAGTGTGTTTTTATTTATTTTAGAAGACATACTAGGTGGGGTGAAAAGTAACCTCCTTGACCGCAAAAATGCGAAGCTACTGCAAAAAAGGTTAAAGTGCCTTGTAGTCCGTTCATATTTAGGCATACACGTCAAATTTCAGTGCGATACTGTCCTTAGTTTTGTTTTGACAGCTGATTGTTGTTGACGTGTTTGGCATCACGAAAAAAAAAAAAAATTTTTTTTTCCCTCACACAAAATTTTTTATTAGAAAAAACAAAACAAAAAAAAAAAAAAAAAAAAAAAAAAAAAAATATAAAAAAAATGCCCCCTCACACACCACCCAATATAATTTTTTTTAATATTTGTGGGGGGCGCACCCCCCCCCCCCATCAACCCCCCCCCGCCAGGCCCCCCCTTCGGGTTTTTTTCCATGTCGGGTATCTTCATCACTGCGACCAATTTTTAGATCTATTGTGATATATCCCCCTTTTTTTTGCTTTAGATATTGTCAGCATGACGCATCACTATTGCTAGAAGTGATCGCCAATGTTTGACTTAAAGCGTTGTCCCAGGGCGGTATAACACACCGAATAAAGTGCACTACCGTACTGGGGTTTGTTCTCCAGATCTCAGAGGGTTCTAGTAGCCCTTTGCTGAAGAACTTAAATCTTTTGTTGGAGATTGCCGGGCAGTGGCATAACAAGTGTTCCGAGTCTTCTTTATCCATGTCACAAAATCGACATGAATCATCTTGAAGTTTTCCTATCAGCTTCAAGTGATATCGGCTCGGACAGTGGCCAGTTATAAGGCCTGTATATAAGTTTAAATCTTTTTTTGGTAAGATCAAGTAATTTGCGAGTCATTGAAATGTTTGGAGTAATGAACCGCTTTGATTGCCTAGCTATGAAAGTGTTGTTCCAGTTTGCCTCCACTTTCAAGCATTCCCAGGCTTTCATCTCCATTCTAAGTGAAGAAGCAGATAAACCACAAAAGGGTTCAGGTCCTACGAACTGATGAGACGATCCGAGTCTTGCTAGTTCATCAGCTCTCTCGTTTCCATCAATTCCACAATGGCCAGGAACCCAGTACAAATTGACTTGATTACTACAAGACAACTTTTGGAGTGATTGAACACATTCCCAAACATGCTTGGAATTGCATGTTGCTGACTTTAAAGCATTTAGAGCTGCTTGACTGTCCGACATAATGCATATATTTGAATATCTATAGTTTCTGCGTAAGCATATAACAGAACATTCCAGAATTGCTTGAATTTCAGCTTGGAATACAGTTGGCCACTTACCCATTGAAATTGATATGTTAATCCCTGGGCCAGTTACACCTGCTCCCACTTGATTGTTCATTTTTGAACCGTCTGTATAGAATACAATCGATCCTTGACGGAGGTTTGGACCACCTCTTTCCCACGAATCACGTCCAGGATCAATAACTTGATACGAACAGTCAAAGTTGTATTTTTTCTCCATCCAATCTTCGTTGTTCATAACTAAAGGATTAAATCTAACACTGCTAAAGGATTAATTCTAGAATGCTAAGATGTCCTATTAGATCACCTTCGAAAAGGTTCACAAACCTTCTGATCCTTTGAGCGCTCTTTTCAGCTTCTAATTGTATGTATTGATGCAATGGTAGCATGAAAAGCAATGCATCCAGTGCCTTTGTTGGTGTACTTCTCATTGCACCAGTAATTGAACTAGTTGTTAGCCTTTGAAGTTTTTCTAACCTTCTCTGTACAATAGTTTCTTTTGTTTTTGGCCACCAGACCAATGCAGCATAGGTAATTTTGGGTTTCACAATTTCCGAATAAATCCAATGGATCATTTTTGGCTTTAGTCCCCATTGCTTACCAAATGTTTTTTTTAGCTATCCATAGAGCATTTGTCACTCTGTTGATTGTCTGCTCTAAATGAAAGTTCCAGTTTAGTTTACTGTCAAGGAATACTCCAAGGCATTTGACTGTATTTGAAAGTTCCAAGTGCGTACCTGTCAATCTTAAGTTTTCAAACAAATATTTTTTGACAAGTTTTTTTAGGGTTTTTTTTCCCCCCCCCCCCCCCCCCCCCTTACTCTTCTTTTACCACCACTCCCCCCCCCCCCCGGGCCCCATGGGCCGCATTTTGCCGTCGTTTTCTGGTTTCGCCATCTTCGGACCCCCCCAAAAAAAAAAAACCACCACCGCAAATTTTTCTGTCATTTTTGAGCGATTGAAGGCCAAAAATGCTGCAAAACGGCCGTACATCAAGAGAAAAACAGTTTTGTTTTGCAAAACAATGCGCCGGCGCACAACAGCATCACAACCGAAGCTAAAATCAAGGACATACGGCTCCAATTGCTTCTGTATCCACCGTATTCATCCGATTTGTCTTCCTCGGATCTGTTCCCAAACCTCAAAAGATGGTTCATCAATAAAAAAATCAACTCACGCGAGGAAATCTTCGACGCCGAGGAGGAGTATTTTGCAAACCTTCCGTCCGAAAAGTACGGATGGGATCAAGAAGTTGGAAAATCGCAGGAATAAGTGTATCGAGCTGAAAGGGGACTACATTGAACAAATTTTTTTTTTTTTTCATTTTCAAGGAGGTTACTTTTTACTCCAAATAGTATAATGTCTTGTGAAAATAATTTCGACGCAACTTTGAAAAATGGTGATGGTGGAAACATCTACAGTCGGAAGCTAGCAAGATTGGATTTGTCATTAATGCATCAAATACGATACACCTGAAAAGAAGAGGTTAATAACAAGACAATGCTAGCCTTCCACTCTGAGTTCAGGTTGTCGAGGTGATAGACGAATTCGTGTATCTGGGCTCGGTGGTGACAGCCGACAACGTCACCAGCATGAAAATACAGAGATTATGGCTGGAACCCGTGCTTTCTTTGTTGACCTCTACGACCACAAAAAATGGGCTATGCTCTCAAACGCGCCTCACTGCATGGAAGCCGACTTCTATGAAAGTAAATCACTATGAGACGATTTTCGGGAATGGCCTTACCATTCCTTCATCGATAGCTGTGGATGAACACCATCAATACGTTTATTGCTTGGATACTTCGGAGATGGAACTTGGCTAGCTGGAAGAGTGCACTCCTTTGAGGGTTGGTTGGGTTTTACTGGGAAGTCTGCATTGGATTCTTTCAACTTCTATACCTAAAAAAAACCATTGGAGTGAAACAACATACTCAAGTTATCGCCATCAGCAAGTAGTTAAGTTGGGGTGAATGCCTCATCCGCCCGACCTTCTAACTGAAATCTCTTTTGCCTACGAAGCGAGCGAGCCCCAACAAGGAACAACAATCGAATTGATGATTGCATTGTGTCCGCTAACATCACCACAACGTTTCTTTCTATTGGTAGAATCGTTCTTTGAGCCGTAGCCTCTGGCCAACCACCACAGTTCCGATCGTGACTGCGCCCACAGGCCGTACAATGGCAAAAGACATCCATCCCGCGCTTTGGTAGTATTATTAACCAACTAAGCATTCCAGTTCTTGTCCCACTACTCTTGAAAACAAGTTTCCTTGATTAAACCTCGCTAATATATTATTCCAAAATTCTCAATCCAAAATGCGCTAACGACCGAGTAGACATCGCGGTCCACCACCACTCGCGACAAGGAGGTGACTCACTGTCATGCCCATACCGACCGAATCAATCCGACCCGTGTCTGACCGGCGTGCGGTCGTCCAACGCACAGGGTCGTTTTATTGGACGGGTCCATCGCGTTCAAGGTCCACCTCTCTTGATGCTTTCCTTCCTATCCTTCCTCTGCTGCCGCTACGTAGCATTTAGCATTCATTAATAATTCTGACTTGAATGTGCGTCGCCGGGTATGCGTAAAAGTAGTATTGTAGTGTTTATACTCAGTAGCAGTAACCACCAACGACGCACCGTCGTCGGTCGGCGGGTCAAAAAGAGCCAATAATGAATTTCACATTGTTATCCCTCCGGCGAAGCGTTACTCGGGATGCTTTTGATCTGCCGCGAATGCGATTTATCAATTCGTGTAATCCAACCGTTTTACACCCGGGTTGTATTTATCATCGTATGCTAGTTTATACAGCTTGCTTGCAGGGGAGCGGGTGGGAGAAAATTGCGTTATCGGTGGTAACAATTGACCACTGTCGGTAAGTATGAAAGATGAGGTAATACGAACCGTATTCGCATTTTGAAGAAACGTTAGGGTGGTTATAGTTTAAGTTCGAAGGAAAAGGCGAAGAAAACATTTTCAACTATAGAATACAGAATGGCGTTGTCCAATATTGAATCACCCTAATGCACCATTCATTGCCAATACCAAGTTCACCGTCATCATCGAGTGAAGTCATATTTGAAATCATTATAAGAAATATGTTTCAACTTATTGTAAATAGCGGCATGAGTAAATGTACAAAATGAATAGGTCAGCTCAACCGTACGCTAGAGCGATAATACCATGGTGTGAGGGGAAAAAATAGACAAATGAGTATTGCTTATTATGCAGACAGATGCTCTCCGTAGTATGCCACAATCACCCTCAATAAATTGAATAATTGTAATTTTATTCGCGAATGCTTAAATCTGACGATGGTAGTACAAATGAGAAGCTGTGAATTAAACAGATACATCATAAATTATACTCCCTAGAGCGACATGAAGCTCTATCCAAACACCGCAATCCATGAGCTGGGAGCGCCTCAATCAAGAGGCCGAAACGTCATTGAAATATCATGCAGATTGAAAATGCAAACATAGACGTCAAATCAAACACCGAAACCATGTGAACGCTGAACATTGACGAACCTAAACGTCACTTTTTATACGACATACCAGCACTGCACGGTTGGCAGGCATTAAAAAAAAACGATCAAATCATGCCTGATGGCATTTCCTCGCGAACATTTTTGATTCTCAATTTATTTGTTTTGGGGACAACAACCTATCCACGCACAGCTCCGGCTTGATGAATAAGCGTGGCCCCGTATTGAATCAGTCAACGACGATGACGACGACAACGGCCACGGCGAATGATTTGCAATAAAAGCAAACACGCCGGAATTCAAAAATCATTCCAAACATTTCCCATAGCTTTGCTGCCTCGGATAGTTGCCTTCTGTGCGAGAGCGCAAAAAAAAAAAAATGCAGGATGGAACGCAATTGAATCGGGATGGAACCTTGGCATCAACCCTGTCCAGCTGCGAGCCATGATCAATTATTGCCTAGCAGCACCCCCGGTGTATGCACCCAATCGAGAAAACCCGTCCCGAACGAAACCTTGCGCTCAAAGTTCGCCGAATTCTCGCCAAATGTTTACTCTTGGTCGTGGCGTGAGATTCTTCTCTTGTTTTTGTTGTTGTTTTTTTTTTTTTTGCAAAGCGGTATTGCGCCCACAGACATATGAGTGTTTCCACGCCAACTGACAAATCGATCCGACTGGAACTACTTTGATTTTCAGTGAAATTCATAGTGGGGATATTGATTCAGGATCCTGGAAATAATTGAGTTAGATGACGTCCAATTATTTTTCTGTCAATATTCATGCTTGTGGGATATCAAAGACATGATACTAGCGTCAAAGCGGCCAGGCCTACTGCGATGCATTAACCGTAAAGAGTACTCCCGTTACTGAACAGAACTAGTGTAATTGCACAGAGAACCACATAGATGGAGCTTGAGAGTAGCTTTACATCTTCAATGTACAAGTTACTACTACAAAAATTGTATTTTATTTTTCATTCTTTGTCTTATATACTAAATTACAATTTTAAGTGTTTTAGCCCTGTGGGCTGTTCAGCTTTGTTTAAGTGTTTTATGTGTTTGGTGTGTTTTATGTTTTAATTAATTCTTCAGATCAGCCCTTGGGGCATTGTTTGCTAAAATTTGATAACCTACTTAACCAACAACTACAACTACATTTTGAAAAGGGTGGGGAACCAGATTCCGGATGATCGGGTGATTCGATGTCAGGCAGCGTGCCCTGTACTGATTGATAGACTCACTAAAGCGATCGTCGAGCATTTTTATCTCGGCCAGACGGTGGACCTCAGATGTTCTTGTCCTCGGAGGGTTGTTCAGGATCATCCTGAGGAACTTATTTTGAAAACGCTGAAGCTTCAGATGATGTGTTTTTGCGCAACTCTCCCAGATTGGCATGCCGTACTCGATGACTGGAAGTATCATGTGCTTGTAGACAGCAAGCTTGTTTTTCAGGGATAATGTAGGCCTTCTGTTGATCAATGGGTACAGTAGCTTCAACAGAACGTTACACTGTTCCCTGAAAATAAGCTTGCTGTCTATGGTAACGCCAAGATAGACAGCTGATTTGGCCCATTCCACCGTTGTGTTGTTCAGGCTTATTTTACAATCCTCAGGCAGAACAAGTCTAGGAGAATTGGTGTGTGGGAAGAGGATGACCTGGGTTTTTGCTGCGTTGATACAGATCTTCCATTCAGTGAAGTATTCTGACACGACATTCAGGCTTCGTTGCAGTTTCGCGGTAAGCGCTCTTGTCACCATAAAGCCCGATTCAAAGTAAATTTTGACTCATTCAAGTGATTATAACTCAAGAATTAAACAACATACACGGTTGATCAAACGTCAAACAAAAGGTTATTTATTCAACTTTCAAACGATACATAACAAGTTATTACATTTTATCTTTTCGAACGAATTGTTGCACTTTACTTGTGATCGATGCCATCATGATCTGCACAGTCGCTGGTGACACTGTACCGGCGAACTTATTCCACTTTAAACGCATTTGTTGTGCATTTGTCACTTCTTTACCGCATCCTCGAAGTTTTCGCTTGACAATTGCCCAATATTTTTCGATCGGTCTGAACTCAGGGCAATTTTGAGGATTAGTCTCTTTGGCGACGAAATTAACATTGTTTGTAGCATACCATTCTAGTACCTCCTTAGAGTAGTGGCAGCTGGCTAGATCCGGTCAAAACATAACGTTGGTCTTGTGTTGTCGAATGAAGGGTAAAATCCGCTTTTTCAGACACTCTTCAATGTAAACCTTCGACGTCATTGTGTGAGATGTAAGATTGTCGTCCGGGGATTTGTTTATAATCCATTTTGACATATGTTTCGTAATCCATTAAAATACAGCCATCAAATTTCGTCAAAACTCGTTCGTATAGTAATCGAGTAGTATCCTTGTAACGTTTGATTGCAAGACACACTGTTGACTTTGGAAATTTTAACACTTTTGCTATTTTTGAGGCAGACCACGAAGGATTTTCTAGATGTTTGTGCACAATTAATGTTCTTTTCTCAAGTTCCATGATTCGTAATTTCGAGATGCGTCGATTAATCGAGAAAAACTTTTCACCAATTTCTTCGTCAATGAAACATCAATAAATGCCGTTTGTTTTTTCAACCACCAGGGACGCGGTGGTGTATTAAACCGTGAGTACATATTTAGTTTGAATCGAGCTTTAGTCCACTGGGCTCTTCAGCTTTGGTTAAGTGTTTTTTTTTTGGTGATTGATGTGTTTAGTGTGTTTTGTGTTTTAATTATTTTTTCAGATCAGCCCTTGGGGCATTGTTTGTTAAAATTTGATAACGTACTTAAACTACAACTACAACTACAATTTGAAAATCCTAGGGGTCGGAAACCAGATTCCGGATGATCGGGTGACCCGATGTTAGGCAGTGTGCCCTGTACCGATTGATAGACTCACGGAAGCGATCGTCGAGCATTTTTATCTCGGCCAGACGGTGGACCTCATATGTTCTTGTCCTCGGAGGGGTGTTCAGGATCATCCTGAGGAACTCATTTTGAAAACGCTGAAGCTTTAGGTGATGTGTTTTTGCGCAACTCTCCCAGATTGGCATGCCGTACTCGATGACTGGAAGTATGATTTGCTTGTAGACAGCAAGCTTGTTTTTCAGGGATAATGTAGACCTTCTGTTGATCAATGGGTACAGCAGCTTCAACAGAACGTTACACTTTGTGATAGTTTTGTCCACCTGCTCCTTGAAAATCAGCTCGCTGTCTAGGGAAACGCCAACGTAGACAGCTGATTTGGTCCATTCCACCGTTGTGTTGTTCAGGCTTATTTTACAATCTTCAGGCGGAACAAGTCTAGGAGAATTGGTGTGTGGGAAGAGGATGACCTTGTTCTTTGCTGCGTTGATACAGAGATACAGAGATCCATTTTTAGGGAGCGGGGCTATGTCCGAGGTGGAAAGTTTGAACAGAGGTGGTATACTTCCTTGCAGAACGCCGGCGGAGATCTCTTGTGTATCGGACCCCCTTTTTTAATTTCTTCCCGGGATGGGAAGTTATATCTTGAAGCTTTACACCGGCCCTCCCCACGTTTTCTAAGGTCTTCTCGATGTCGCGAGTTCCATGGCCGATGTTTATTTTCAGACTTGTTCCGTCTGAGGGTGTTAATGACTCCATTAATGAGGTGAATTGATGAACGACAATTCACCTAATTAATCGGCAAAATTGTTCGTCGAGCAAGATGTTGAGCTCGTCGGTAGATGAGAGAAGCCGACGGTAGATCGCTTTCTTAAACAGCTTAGATAATCCTGAAAGAACGTTGATTGGTCTGTAGCTCTTGGAAGAGGAAGGTTTCTGGATGGGGATGACTTTGGCTGACTTCCAACACGAAGGGAAGTAGCTAAGTCACAGGCATTGGTTGAAAATCAACGCCAGATGAACGTAGAACAGGGGTCTCAATTGCTTGAGCTCCAAGTTCATGATGTTATCGAAACCTGGGGCCTTCATGTTCTTAAACGCTTTGATATTCGTCAGCTGAGATCTCCAACTCTTCCGAGAAGTCGTTGGGACTTAGATGGATGTTTTTTACAAGCTCGCTAACGGCAGCTTCCTGCGGACTGTTTTGACGATGTTTTGTCCAATATTGTGGGAGCTGATGAAGTGTTGACCTATCTCAGCAGCCTTCTGTGCAGGAGTTATCAAGCGATCCTTGGAGCCATTGGTGTCTAGTGGGACTAACGGTGGAATGGGCCTTGGTTTAGTCTTTCAAATCTTTGTCAACTTTCAAAACGGCTTTGCACAATCTGGGAGAGAGCGGATCTTGTCGAAAAAAATGTTATTTCTGAGGTCCATCATTCTGGCCATAATAATTTTTGTCATTCGATTACAATGACTTTTGAGAGTAGGCAGACCAATTCGCTGGTATTGCCTTCGAATGACGTTGCGCATTTGTATCAGTTCCTTAGTGGGTCTATCAATGGGTATGCAGTTGCTCACCTGATCTATCTCTGGGACATGTTGCTCCCGGGCCTGGGAGATCGCTTGCTTGATGCTCTGCAGCTGCCGTTCGATGTCATCAACCGACTCAAGGTGCATGTCGAAATCGATGTTGTCGTCAACGTGTTGTCCGAACCTCTCTCATCTGGCGCGATGGTAATTCCTTCTGGTGATTCGATGCCGGTTGATCGAGGAGCCAACTTCGGCCACCACTGGATAGTGGTCCGAGCTCTTCCAGATCCTCCTGTATAATGATGCCGTTTCGGTTGCACCGGTTGTTCCCCCAGGTTTCATGTTCCGCATTCAGGTCGCCGGTGATGATAAACTGCCCCTGCCTTCGAGTTAGTTTGCGGATGTCGTTTCGTAGCACCGTTGTTGTTCCGTTGGCGGTGCTGGCTTGCTTTGGACAATAGGCCGCGATGATGGTGATAGGGCTGACGGCAGATTCGAGCTCAACTCCGATGGCTTCGATAAACTGCAGCTGGAAGCTCGGAAGCATGTGGCAGTTGATGTTGTTGCGCAGGGCGATCGCGACTCCTCCTCTATCAGAGCCGCAACGATCAAGTCGCACAATCCGATAGCCTGGAGTGGAGACGCTAAATTCAGGCTTAAGATGCGTTTCCGTGATGAAAGCGATGTCGATATCCTTCCTGTTGAGGAAGTCACCGAGTTCGATGATTTTGTTCCGGATGGGACAAGCATTCCAATTTAGGATGCTGATGGTGCGTTTATGGTACATGCTTGCACAGGAACTGAATCGTCACGGATGTGGCGGCTTTGAGCTGTTCTTCCTTTGAGCGAAAACCCTCGACTTGGTCACTGATTCGGTGTCTTCCTTTTCTCTGGCGAATGATGCTTTCAGTTTCTTCGGCTTCTCCATCTGAAAGTTCTTCTGGGATGCACTTTACGACAACGGTTTATATCTGATGGTATTGTATATCAATACTGCAAACTGATCCTCAAAATCAAAATCATTTCCACCCGAATGAAAACGAGTATTGACTTTGACAGCAGTGAACAGCCAAATAAAATCGAACGAGTGAATAAACCAAAACCAAATGTGATTCGAAAATAGGTGTTTGCACTAGTTAACAGAAGGTTGTCACGTCAGAAATTAGTTTAATTTGTATAGTAGTAATACTATATCATGTTGTCTTCACTTTCATCCAATTTGAACCTCAAGTATACTATGAGATATTACTAAGTGGTGATAGTTTAAAAAGTAATCAATTTTAGGAGTCACGTAATTTACAAGTACTGTAGTATAAAAAGTATACTAACATTTCATATAGTTTAAACTTAGTCCAAGTTGTGATAGAAAATTGTATACATAAGATTATTTTCTTAACTTTAGCGCGACCATGTTGATGATGTCAAAATTTCATCGACCTTGGTAAAAATCGCTAGGAGTGTTCGGTTTGTGATTTTGTCAATCAAAAAAGTTTTACTGTTCAGACAAGTCGAAGGCGAAGCAACAAGTTCCTTTAATTTGTGTGCTGAGTGTACGTTACTTTTACGTCAGATGAAGGAAAAATACTACATAGAATTGAACTGGTGCCTATGAAAGAACCTGTTGGTGTTGGTCCAGCAAGAAAAGATAATTCCCCGATCGGAGATGCTCGGTTGCATAACGACGAACTTTGCGGCCCTGATCAGTTTTGTATGTTTTAGGTATGCCTGTATGTTCAACGTGAGCTAATAGTTTTGATCTCCCAACCACATAGCACTCAACTGCAAGACGAAACAATGACTGAGTGCCTCTACGACATCTCCCAAACCAACCTTCTTGCGGTGAGAATTAGTCGGGGCAACCCCATGCAGCTGGTCAATAACTACCGTGCCTTTATGTTGCTGCTGCTTAATCCAGAATGAGACGACTCTTCAGGGTATGTATGGTTATGTCATCGAACTTCATTCCAAATTTTTAGCTTACAGCACCATCTAAGCGATCTGGTCGTACGCGTTCGATTTACACCGATATTTACTCGAGCTCCCTACGATCTGACTACTGGCATATCCAGCAGAAACGACCCAATATCTGCTGCAGAACAACTATTCCAAGTCGATCCCCTACCCCCGAATGGTGACGCGAAGTGTCCATTATATTTTTCTACACCTCAAGGACCAAACAAATTGACTCCCATTGCAATCCATCGTTTGTGTTTCTCATTTTCCAACTGTTGTTCGATCGAATCCTGGTTTACGACGCGTTATGCTTGTGAGATAAGTGAGGTCCAATCTACCGATACCAGTCAATCGGATCTTTATTTTTAAGTGATAGTATGCCATAGCGTACTATTACGTAGAAAGAGAAAACCAATTTGCTGCCATTGCAAAGACAATGCATTGGTTTACATCCATTAATAAAATCTTTCATATAATTAGGCGCTATGCTTCCAAGTGGTTTTTCAGCGTTACTGTATCCTTAAGTTTCAAATTATCATACCGAAAAAATCTGATAACCCACTCGACCAGAGTGTATGCAATCATTCGCTCAATCGGTTTTTATTAACACCGACAGATTTTAAATTTCCGTGTTAGTAGTTTTATAGTTTTGGAAAAAAAAACAAATCCGTATCAGGTGCATATTTTATTCTTGATTTAGAATAGATTACCATTAAACGATGCTCTTATATTTGAAAGCTAAACTAAGGTCTGTATCCACATTAATCCGGACACCTTCAAATCAATGTAACTTTTGAAATATTGCACGTAGGAATGAAAAATTTCTCTGTGGTATAGCTGAGGGTCTATGATGAAAAATACTATGATTGATGTTTACATTTCATGTTTAGTATTCACGATGGAGACGAAAGAAAAACAAGTACGAAAAATTTTGTACGGGCGTACGGCAAATCCTGACTTGTCCATACGGGACCTTGCAAAAACATTGGATTTGCCTAAATCCACTGTTCACGATGTGCTCAAATCATTTTCGGAACGTTTGACGGTGGGGAGGAAACCGAAAAGTGACAAAAACACTGGACGCGCTGATCCTGTCATGGACCGAAAGGTGAAAAGGATATTAACGAACAACCCAAATCTCTCCATTCGAACGGTGGCTCGTAAAATAGGGATGTCGCCTGGTTTTGTCCAAAAATCAAAACAACGTTTGGGACTTAAGTCGTATAACGTAAAAATAGTTCCAAATCGCAACGAGAAACAGAACTTGGCACAAAATCACGGGCTCGACGTTTGTACTGCGAATATTTGACGAAGTTTTCATGCGTTGTTATGGACGATGAAACTTATGTCCTGGAGGATTTCAAGCAGCTTCCAGGGCTGGCTTTTTATTCTGCTATGGCCAGAAATGCTACAGCTGAGCATTTCAGAACGAAGAAGGCATCGAATTTTCCCCAAAAATACCTTGTGTGGCAAGCAATATGCACGTGTGGCAAAAAGAGTAAATCTTTCGTCACTACAGGTACAATCAACAAGGAGATCTATCAGAAAGAGTGTCTGCAGAAGCGATTGCTACCCTTCATCAAAAGTCACAAAGAAAAACCTTTGTTCTGGCCCGATTTGGCATCAATACACTATGCTAAAACTGTGATGGAGTGGTACCAAGCAAATCAAGTGAACATTGTACCAAAAACCTCAAACCCGCCAAATTGCCCAGAGCTACGACCAATCGAGAGATATTGGGCTCTGATGAAGCGGAAGCTTTCTGGAAAGAAGCAAGGAATCAAAGCAGCAAATCCAGCAAATTTGGGCAAAGACAGCTTCTACCATTTTTGAAGAGTCTGTACAAACCCTAATGGACGGAGTTAAGCGCAAAGTTCGAAAATTTTATGCAAATACCGAATAACTATGTTTTGTCGTCACGAATTGTTAAAACACATCCCATTTTTTTGTGGGCGTAGAACCACTGCGTCCACTGATTTGAACTTTTTTGGTATACCCCTGTTTACTATTCTAATTCGCATCTTAAAACTAGATCACCATTTGTCAAGTGACCAGCCCAAGACGCGTCTCGCAGTCAGGCAAAATTGAGTTTATAAAACCCACCACCTTTCCAGGATTTGCAGTCCAAATTACTTTAGGTTGCATATAGCCACTGTACAGAAATTTAAGTCTGCTCTTGTACAAAGCATCACAATTGCAAAGCAGATGTTCCGAGGTTTCCCGTTCCATGTTACAGAAATGACAGAAACACATCCCATGAATCTGAAATAAACAACTACGACGGAAATATAATGCGAAATTTATGTTTTATTCATGTTTTGAGGTGTCCGGATTATTGCGGGTACAGACCTTACTTTCCTAATACTTCAAGTTTATGCTAAGCGAGTATAGTTGCCGTTTATACGAAACTATGCGTGAACCCAGGTGAATATCGATTTAGAATAAACTTTTAACTAGTTAGTTTATATTTTTTTTTTTGAGTGTAGGTGATTTTTTACAGTACTGCCTAGTGTACATTGCCGCTTGTTCTACCTGAGAGTTCATGTCACCGATAGATTTGAACGTCTCGTTATGGGCATCCGTTACATTCTACGACGACCCACTCCATCTACGCAAAGGGCGCTTCTTTTCATCATCGGGTCTCTCTTTGTGCAGGCATTGCACGTTGATATTGCTGTGGTTGAAAAAAAACGGCCCTTGATCCTCGGCTTACACATTTTACCCCAAGGTGGTTCCTCTGCTCTGGTAGAAAATAGCGACCGATACCATCTTTTCCAAACCTTCTGTCTTGTTCAGCAAAGTTCCTGCAGTGCTACGACCTGGAAGTTGCGTAGTTGAAGCTTGCCCCAGATTATCCTATCGCAACCTGGGAAGTAGAGCAACTTGCAGTTCAGTGTATCGAGTTGCTAATCGTAGTCCTTGATGATTTCTTCTGGGCAAATCAAATGGAGAGTCACATCACCGTAAGCAGTACTGTAAAAAGTCATTTCGTGCAATTGGTTACATTCACCGATAACTTGGATCAACAGCTGAATTTATGAATATGGGGTGTGATAAAATTGTTGCTCTTGACAAATTCTACAACTTTGTCTAACAGTGCATTGCCCTAACTGGTATATAGAAAGTGTTATATTCACTCTTATATTCAAATAATATTCTATGATGAATATCATTTGAATATTGAGATATTGCGCTCTCACGTCTTAGGTTTTACAGTTAGAACAATACATTGTGAGCCAAATTTATGAAAATAATCAAGCACAACCATTTCTTCATACAAGCTACAGGGTGCGGCAGAAAATAATGCGAAAATCTGTTCTATTTCTTTCAAATCCCATTTTCAACTAATTCAAGCAATAATATCAACATTTTAGAGTGCAGTTATCTTTATAAAGTCCTTTTAAACAAATTTATTCAATGTGTCCTCCATTTTTATTAATAACATCCTCGAGCCGACGCCGGAAGCCAGAACACGCCTTTCAGACGTAGTCCTCCGACATTGACTGCCATGTGCGTGTTATGGTTGACTTCAGGGTTTTCACCCTAGGGTGTGATGTTTTGCAGCCTTGTGCTTCAAGATATGCCCAAATCGAATAATACAACGGATTAAGATCTGGACTGCTAGGGGGTCACAAATCTTTCGGCCAGAACTTCATGTTATCGTTCAACCATTGTTGGGTTCGATTGGACGTGTGACACGGCGCTCCATCCTGCTGTAAGACAACGTTTTGGTCCTCGGAGAAGTTGGTCTTCACCCAGGGAAGCACTTGGTCCTTTAAAATACCGATATACACTTCGGTATTGATTTTAACTCCAGCATCAATGAAAACAGGTGGCATTTTCAAACCGTTGGACGCCACCAAGCCAAACATCATGACACCAGCCGGATGTTTGGTTTGAAATTTGAATTTCACTTTTTCCGGAACTTTCTCCATTTTCTGCGGTGAAATGAACCGGTCCGTGCGGCTGTTGGCCACAGCATCGATGCTGAAAAGCTTTTCGTCGGAGAACAGGATTATCATTTTTTCCTTCTTCAACAAGGAAAGCAATCTCTTGGAACGAGTCACTCGTAGTTCCTTGACCCGGTCCGTAATCAAGTGGCGTTTCACTCTGGCTCTGGAAGATGCATGCAGGTCTTCTTTGACGATTCTCCGCATGAATTTCTCCGAAATATTGGCTTCCTTTGCAAGTTTTCTTATGGAACGCACCGGGTTGCGAGCACTTTTTGCACGGACCGATTTGATCACATTCGGCGTGCGTGCAAAGCGCGGACGTCCGCTTCCCGGCTTCCGCTGCTTAGGACCATCCTGCAGGGACTTTTTTATGCGGTAAACTGTTGCCAAATGGCACCCTAGAACCTTGGCAATCTCTTTCGGCTTCTTCTGGGCGAGCAACAAACTGATGATCACTTCTTTCGCGAACATTTAGACGAATTTGCAATAAAACAAATAGAATGTTTGGATGCAGCACTTGAAAGTAAACATAAACAAATACACTTTCGACAGAAATAAGTCACTAGCTACACGAATTAACCCAATAGTCAAGTTTGAACATTTTCGCATTATTTTATGCTGCACCCTGTATTGTGAACTTCAGCTTCTGAAACGAGTTGCTGGCAAATTTAGCGCATTGGGTCGAAATGTCTCTTTACAGCACTGACTGTAAGTGACTTTTCTCACTTCACGAAGTAACAAATGTCACTTTGACTCTCGGAATAGCCCGTCTTATTTCGCTGCCTAGGTCTTTGCCGTTTGTTCCGGTTCATATTAACTGTATTATTTGCTTGTTGGGTCACGAGGACGATGATCCATCGCCCCTGACATGGAGAACATACGCTCAGATAGGTTGAATCATTCGAAGAGAACAGCTGTCAGTATTGGTTACCCGATCTTTCCTATGGTTACTCCTACTCCAATCGGCAGCACGGATAGGAGTTACTTGAAAAGAGTGTTGTTGTTGTTTTTTTTTTTCTAAAAGTTTGGATGCACGGAAAAAAAATTGTACCCGGCTCGACCATGAACGGCAGTCATGAATTCGAGTGCATGCAAAACAAATCGTAAACTTTATCGCATAATCGGCAACAAGTTCACGTTTATGAGTCAACAACCGTGAAAACGTGAAAAGTTTTTGTTTTGGAAACAGTTTTGTTTCCGTGTAAGTTTCGGCAGATTTTAAAAATTTCGCAAATTTTCACAGAAAGTTCAACTCTGAAATTCGTTTATGTTTCGCTAATCGGCCTGGATTCTCTCGGAATCGGACGGTGTTTGCGTTCGCTCAGTCGAAAGAACACAACCCGTATGTGTACACACAATTTAATAATAATTTGCTGGGTTTTAAATTTGGCTGACTTTGAGCCGACACCCACGCTCAGCTTCGGAAATAGAAGAAACCGTGTCGCGTAAAGTTGAACCGAAACAGCCATCGGCAGCACACAAATACACACCAATAGCCGTGCGCCGGCTTTGGAAAGGCGTCAAGTGATCATGGCAGTCAGGGTGATCGGATGCCACTTATTAACAACAAACGACGATGGTGGTGGCCTTTCGGAAGGTAAAGTGTCGCTTTGGGATGCAGCACATCCGTGAGATTGGGGCACTGGATTGGAAAATTGTTATTGCTTCTGCTATTACGTGTCTACTACATACATAATTGATAGACATAATGCACTTACTATTGTGCGCTGGGAAAGGTAAGAAGCTTTTACGCTGATGCAGCTCCAGGTACCAAGCAAACTAGATACTATTTTGTAGCAAGCAGTTATTTATTTAATGAAATTATCAGAACATATATTGAGATTATATTTTACTTGACCCTATCATGCGCCAAATTCGCACACACTTGCACACGCACAAGCATACACTGGACATTTTTGCGAGCAGTGACAGTATCAACGAGATAAATATTTTGATCTTGTCTGTCCCATTTGTCCCGATTCATTGGGGTGTTCTCTTTGGCGGCACTCAATGTTAGAGCTCAATAAATACGCGACACGTTTCTCCCCGCGACGAGGTAGGGGCATGACCCCTCTGGACAACATGGAAAGAGTAAAGCAGGTTTCTCACTTCGCCGTGCAGTGTCCGGGGCGTGCTTGTTTTTGTGTTGGTTTGGACTAACTGTCTATTTCATTCCAGCGTGAAAAAGGCTCGTCCCGGACACGGCACGGTCTAATGGGCACCCTGCTTAAACGGCCGTGAATCATTGCTAAAGTGGGGATTGCCATATTCTGATTGGCCCGTTGCGCTGTGTGAGTGAGTGATGGTGGGAACTTGACAGTTTATGCTAATAGATAGGTTCTGATCGAGGAGAAGGTCATAGGAATTTTAATGACCGAAGAGGGTATTCACATCCACAGTTGGGGTTAGACGCTTCCGTTGATCATCTTCTGCTCGTTTTGTGATATGAAGATTTTCTATTCAATTAATCGACAATTCCTACACATAAAGGTGTTTTGAATTTTCACACGTGAGTTGGCAAGCGAACCGACAATCTCGAACGCTACATAAATCAATTACCCAACTGCTGCAGCAATCTGCTACCGCCTCTTGCCGGTCGCTTTCTTCTGAAGCTGAGAAAATTGATTTTTGATGAATTCCATGTCACTCAGCCTCCTCCTTGGTCGCTTCGGAAAGTCGGAAGAACAATGTGTCTTATCACTTTCTACGATAAAGAAGCAGCGCACCAACGTTAGGGGAAATGATATGCAAAAATATTCATAGTCACAGTCACATCCCGCCCTGGTGCACGACAAGAGCACGCACTCAGCCGTTGACAAATATTCTCCTAGGCTCATGTGTAAGGAATCACATTCATCAAACGCCCTCCCTCATCGCCGATCTGGCCTCATCTCCGCCCTTCGCGACGCGAGACGCACACCATCAGTGCCATTTCTCAGAGGAGCATGTCATCGCGCTACTTGAAGAATGAACCACTCTTGACATTGCTCTGCTGATGGCCTCTACCCCGCCTTCAGAGCACGGAAGAAGAAAAATTCACCCTCAGTCACCCCAGCAGGAACCGTTTATGCAAGTTATGCTGTAATCATATTTGAATTATTGTATTCATGAATATTTTCCCTCATCCCTCATCCATATTCAACTGTCCATATAATCATACTAGAATTTATATCGTCCGCCTCATGCCTTTGATCCCACTTGTTCCGCACCATTCTAGGCGAGTTGATTTATTTCCTTCCAAGATTTTCCCAATTTACCGCCCATCTCATACGTTGTGTTTTCCTGGAGAAAATCCACCCCCACGTTCAGTTATGACGATCAAACCGAGAGCAGAAGCCACTTCCGAAAAAAAGGAACGGCTTGGAAATATTCCTAGAACACTTGTTCGAAAAAAATAAGAAAAGTAAAGAATCTTCAACGTGCAATTCCGTATTATCAGTGGATTTTCACAGCCAACCAGGGAGCGTCACTGTCTCCGGGTGCAATATGTTTATGGACGGTGGTAAACATTTTTATGTGATTGGCTGTAAAAACAAGTTTTCCCATTTCCCGAAGAGCGGTGGGTGGACACTACATACTGATGGTTATGAGATTGTTGTTTTTCTTTCTTGGACTTCAGGTGAACAATGATGGCAGCAGTGGTAAGTAGATACTTCATTGTGTTGAAAGTGTTTTAGTTTGAAACTAAACGATGGTGGCTCCCGGCCAGGCGGAACAAATATAATCAATCATTGTAATGAGATTTCTTCGGTCAAACGAATGGAAGTTATCCTTTTGTTAAGGTTACGTTCGCGTAGGTGATTGATAGCTGACGGCAAAGCGAATGGGTTTTGTTTTGTTTCTGTTATTTTTGTGTGAGTTTTTTGGGCGAATTCGGCGCTTGTCAAATAACTGCAACGAACAGTGACCTTTACATAGGTTCAGTTTACGTTCCTCCCAAAACTTCCATTAGGCGAAGTCAACTCGGGAATTCAGTTTCCAATCTTCCGGCCTCAGATTCTGGAAGATACAAATTTCGATGGATGACGATCTATAATGACGGTTAAGTGACACGCATAGCAAAACCTCACTTTTAGTTGGACTGGGAGCTCTCGCTCAGAGTATAAGTAAAGTGTGGAGTGAAGCACACATTAGTAATAGAAAATTTTGACGAATTTCTAGGGCTGAACAAGAAATCTCTTTTTTTGAAAATTAACCATCACTAATTATCGTGAGATATGTGTCTTCATGGGTTACTACAGATCATGCTCACTTCACTTATACAGGGTGAGTAGATGATTATTGCGACACATTAGACTGATTGGCAAATCGGCTATAGTTATCGAAACGAAATCAATTTTTTACAGTAGTTCAGTATATGAATTTATTTCAACTTACCATACGTTGGTTAAATTATAGAATGAGCTTGAGTAAAATAGCCGTAGCATAGCCGATTGACGCTATCCATCCGAACCTGTGCAGTTGTTTCCGGTACGCTTTTCTCAGTTTTTTATTCACTTTTTCATCCTTCACTTTTCATCCTTCGCCTTTACTTTGGTCTTTCGAAATTCGCACTTTATCATGGTCCAACAGTTTTCGATTGTACGGAGTTCAGGACAGTGGGTTGGTGGGTTCATGTCTATCGATAAAATCCACTGAATTAGTCGCATACCACTCCTGCAACGAATTTGGAGTAGTGGCATGAAGCCAAATCGGGCCAAAACAACGGTTGTTATTCGTGCTGTCTAAAAAATAGGCCGTTTTTGTAGGCATTCAGTTTTGCAAATGTCACCGTTTATGGTGCCTTTGGTCACGAATGGTTCCTTCCCTTTGCTACAAGTGCATATGCCCTGCCAAATCACTTAATCCGAAGCGAATTTCAACAGTTTCTTCCGTTTGAAATGGTCAACCACAGCAAACATGTCCTTACCCGTGAAATAAAGGGTGTGCACAGTTAAATTGCATCACTTTCAATAAGTTGTAATATCTCGCCCTTTGGGTTGATTTCAACGAATTTTTGGGTGAACCTCAGCGTGTATTGTTTACACTGCGTGAGTTTCACTGTGAAATGTGTCGTAGTTTGAAAATGGAGTCAAAGGAACAGCAAGTGCGCGAGAACATTTTGCACACGCACCTCGACAACCCACTTCTTTCGCACCGAGCCATCGGAAAGATGTTGAAAATTCACCACTCTACAGTGTCTCGTGTCATAAAACGATTCGGGGAACGTTTAACTGTCGATCGGAAGAAGGTGAGTGGTAAAAAAAGTGTACCGTACTGTGTGAAGGATCACAAGCGAGTGGTTGCCACTCGCTTGTGATCCAGCAAACCCAACTGTTCCGTTCGGGATGTCGCGAAAAAGCTGCACTTGACCAAAAGTTTCGTGCAGAAAGCCAAGAGACGAGCCGGGCTCCGTTCATTCAAAGTTCAGAAAGTTCCAAACCGCAATGAAAAACAGAACAGGACAGCTAAACTGCAGCATCGTGGACGATGAAACACACGTAAAAGCGGACTTTAAACAAATTCCCAGCAACCAGTATGCGACTGCGAGGGACAAGTTCGATGTTCCAGAGTCTCTCAGGAAACAGCAAGTGTCAAAGTTCCCCAAGAAATTCATGATTTGGCAGGGGATTTGTTCGTGTGGTAAACGGAGCAAGCCTTTCGTGACAACTTCAACTGTAAATGGTCAAGTATACATGAATGAATGTCTGAAAAAACAACTGCTTCCGTTTCTCAAAACACACAACGTTCCTACAATTTTTTGGCCGGACCGATCCTCTTATCACTACTCCAAGCATGCTCTGGAGTGGTAAAAGACGAATGGTGTCAATTTCGTGCCGAAGGATCTTAATCCCCCAAACTCTCCAGAGTTGCGGCCAATTGAAAAATATTGGGCAATAATGAAGCACGAACTTTGTAAGCATCCTAAAGATGCCACTACAGAACAGGAAATATTGAAGTCATGGTTGAAAGCGGAAAAAAATGTCGGCTCAGGCGTAGTACAAAATTTTATGCGTGGTATTGAGAAGAAAGTTCGGGCTTTTGGACTTGGTAAAGAAATACAGTGAAATAAAAATACCTGAACCAAGATTATACATTGTATTTTATTCTCTGGATATTTCATGACAATCGGTTGAGAGACTTGTTTTTGAGGACGAGTTTAAAGTGATGCAATTTAACTGTGGACACCCTTTATTCCCGGCAACGGCTAGAATTCCGCTTTGATAAAGGTAACATCATCAATGACGCAGCACCGGTATTTTGTTAGCAGCTTCGTGTAGAGTTTCCGAGCCCACACATTGGCAACACTCTGCTGGCATTCGTCCCGATTTGGGAAGATCTGCGCTTTGTTCGTTTTCAATCCGCATCGTTCCTTGGCCCTCTGGACGAAACTTTGCGAAACATCAAATTTTTTGGCCAAGTCTCGCGACAAAATTTTCTGATTCCAGATCAGCGCTCTCTCGTGGATCCTGCAGGTTAGGAAATTGAATAGAAGTAGTTTGAAATTGAGCGTAGGGCTTTGTTTTGGCAGTATTTCGAAGCAAACACAGACACTTTTAATTTAAATTTGGCGTACTGTATGCATAAAAACATAATTTATTAGTAAATATGTAATTATTATAAATTCACTGACACCAGTTTCACCCTTCGATCAAATGCATTAGGAACAATCTGTGAGCATCAATAGATTCAGGGAGGTCCATTTCATCAAATTCAAACCCAACATTTAAAAGGCGAATTATAAATCTTACTTTTCACAACAGGAATACAGAATTTCTATACAAAATTGTAGTTTTATTAGCTAAGCTTAGCTATGTTTGCCTTGATTGAGTGCACGTATCAATATTTGCTACTCCGTGATTGATCAGAGTCAGTGGAATTGCATAATGAATCTGAATGGGGCTGGGAGTAACCGGTCACTTTCAGTGACTCAATTTCTTTAGTAATCAATAACGGCGCCGAACACGTCCTTGCAATCAGGTGGGAATAGGGAAGGCATGTTAGTGTGACCTTTGCTGTTCAGGGATCGTGCTTACCTCTGCATCCACACAAAGGTCACAAGAAGGAGTTTTTTATGTTAGTAGAGTAGGGCTCGATGGATCAGGATTCACCTTGATAAGTGGTGTGAACATATCTATGATTCATAATATGATTAAATTTTATTTGATAAAAAAATATCCCCTTTTTTTTTTTTTTCCATTGATTGGATTTCAGCACACTTCAGGTAATCCCGAGTTTTTAACTCCTCCCTTCCAGCCCTTACACACTCCCCCACAGAATTAAAAATTGTAGTTATGTAAATAAAAACAAGTTTTACTCATCAATCATAGAAAAAGATCGCAGCAAGCTCTGCCCACGAACGGTTGTGTTTTCGAGAGCTGTCACGTTTTTTCTGCAATTTTTTTTCTCGGTTGTGGTTTTTAAGTTCAAGAATATTTAGTGATGGCACAGGTTTATACAGGCCTGAGAAGAAACAAAATCAGAAGCATGGCAGAGTATTTAGAAGCCAGCCAGGAAAGCTGCGGTGGTGTTTTTCGATTGAATTCGCAGCGCGAGTGGTGTCAGTTGGGCATGTGAAAAACAATCAAAATTCGTCAGAACCGCTGGTGGCCGTCAGGTGTGGTATTTTTTTCCAGTGCGCAGGACCATCGGATCGGGCGCAAATCGATTGCACAGAGTGCAAGGAATCTGAAATTCCAGAAAGTTTACAGCGGCACCAACGGCCCTGACGGCAGGACAACCGCGCCGCCCCGCGTTTGTTGAGATTGAGAGAAAAGATAGATGAGTTTAGGTGCACGGGGTTTGGCTTGTTTGATTTAATTTGTAAAAAGCAAGAAAAAAAAAGAAAAGAAAAAAGAACATTGGTGGTTTTTCTTCGTTTGCCAATCCCCCCCCCACACACAGGTGGGTGCCCGCAACGAAACCCCGTAAACCCCTGGATGAAACCACCGCCTCGGAAAACAATGGGGTGAGACCCTCCCATTATATAATATACATGAACATACGTATAGATACGTTTATGTATATGTTTGTATGTGTAAAGGATTATGTGTGTGTGTATGTGTTGAATATGTGTGTATGTATATGTATATATGTGCGATATAGAAATCATTGAGTGTAGGGCCGGGTCTCCTCCGGTCGGTGCGGATCAGTCCATGCGGAGGGAATGAGCTTGGAGGTCAGTAGTGTAGAGTTGCCGGTGGGCAGGTGGTGCTTCTGGAGCCTCTAATTTCACCAAGTTCTCCAATCGCTGTTTTGGGTGGATTACCATAGATTGTTGTTTAAACAAGGAGCAGCAGGACTAGCATTAAAGTGTATTTAGTTATTCAGCATTTCAGCATAGCGTGTACATTGGAATTGTATTTTTGACCTTCAACTGCTGTTACCATGGAGGATTGGCATGCACTTATAAGTAGTGTGAGTTTATTTTTGATTTTTTTTGCTTTTGTGATATTGAGTTTAAATATTCCATTTGATTCAGAAGTCTCAGGGCTGTGCCCTTAATCACTCAAATTGTTGTCTTTGAATAGTTACATTTCTGTATGAGGAGGACTTTTGAAGTGTCTTGTGGAATACTCTGTCGCTTTTCATAAAATCGCGCGCGTGTGTGTGTGTGTGTGTGGTGGGGGGGGGGGGGGGGTGCGCTTTTTACAATAAATCTCTTACTGACCGGCAGTGCTTTTATGGAAGAAACTGCATTTCTTCAGTAATTTATATGTGTTCACTAGGTGCAAACATTTTTTGCCCTGGAGATTGAAGGTGACAGCTCTTTCGAAAATCCAACGACCCGTTTCAAGAATGCCTGTTCATACACGTACATTCTGAGGTCATCCTCATATACAATAAGCCCCGCATGAAAATCTTCACATATCAAATGGATATGTGAAGAGTTTTCACATTTCCAGAATCAAAAATGGAAATTCTTGATCCTGGCGTGTATATAGTTAAGGTATATTTTTTGATAATATAAAACGACCTCACCAGTGTTCCTTATCTGATGCTGGAGTGTAGAGTTGCCGGTGGGCATGTCGTGCTTCTGGAGCCTCTAATTTCACCAAGTTCTCCAATCGCTGTTTTGGGTGGATTACTATAAATTGTTGTTTAAACAAAGAACAGCAGGACTAGCATTGAAGTGTATTTAGTTATTCAGCATTTCAGCATAGCGTGTACATTGGAATTGTATTTTTGACCTTCAACTGCTGTTACCATGGAGGATTGGCATGCACTTATAAGTAGTGTGAGTTTATTTTTGATTTTTTTTGCTTTTGTGATATTGAGTTTAAATTTTCCATATGATTCAGAAGGCTCAGGGCTGTGCCCTTAATCGCTCAAATTATTCTTTGAATAGTTACATTTCTGTATGAGGAGGACTTTTGAAGTGTCTTGTGGAATACTCTGTCGCTTCTCATAAAATCGCGCGCATGTGTGTGTGTGTGTGTGTGTGTGTGTGTGTGTGTGTGTGTGTGTGTGTGTGTGGGTGTGTGGGTGTGTGTGTGTGAGTGCGTGTGTGTTTTTTTACAATCAATCTCCCACTGACCGGCAGTGCTTTTATGGAAGAAACTTGTCTGAATTTCTTCAGTAATTTATATGTGTTCACTAGGTGCAAACATTTTTAGCAGTGAGATTGAAGGTGACAGCTCTTTGAAAATCCAACGACCCGTTTCAAGAATGCCTGTTCATACACGTACATTCTGAGGTCATCCTCAAATACAATAAGCCCCGCATGAAAATCTTCACATATCTAATGGATATGTCAAGAGTTTTCACACTTCTAGAATCAAAAATGGAAATTCTTGATCCTGGCGTGTATATAGTTAAGGTATATTTTTTGATAATATAAAACGACCTTACCAGTGTTCTTTATCTGATGCTGGAAAGCTCGTCCGGACTCGGGAGCGGGGCACAAAAACAAAAAATGGGGGAAAAAAAAACTACCGACGCACATTCCATTTAAAAAAAATACGACCATAACACACTATGAGAGGTCTTCGATTCACAACGTCCTACGCAAAGCTCTATAATTTCACCATTTATTTTAGTTGAATGAAGGAATTTGATTGATTTTGTTTCCGCGAAAACGACGCAGCAAAAGCAAAATACGTCATTTTCAAAGCACGGCTTGCTGCGATCTGTCGCTTTTCATAAAATCGTCATGTCTTTAAATTGAAAATTTTATATATGAAGGTTGTAGTGAAGTACTGTATTTTTCGGCTTTCTCTGGACTATTGAGATGTTGATGCATGACGAATTTTTGTTTTCAGTGATGTCAGATATATTTTGTACATACATACATATATTATATTCTCTAACTATTATTGTAAACACAAATACTAATCTTACTAGATCTATAGTAACTACAACGGCTGAAGTCTTTTGATGATAGGGTGAACAGCTAAGTTGCAGATAAACATGCTACCTCTTCTACTCCTAATTATAATTAACTGTCGTGCTCATATTTTTATTATTGAATAATGAATTGACTAATTAATTATAATTAAACATAAGATCCTTATTTGAGATCCACTACAAATGATTATAGCGATGCAAGAAAACAAAACAACAAATCGAAATATTAGATATACTGTTATATATATGATGTTTAATTTCGGATAATCCATGGAATTCCCGAGTTTTGTAAAATAATTTCCAATTTTTTTCTCGTGGCTGTGATATATTGGCTAAACGTTTAGGTTCATAATGGACACGCTATGGATTGCAGCAGGGCAACAGTCTAAAGACAAGTATATTTGTTATCAGCATTTTGCATTATAATATCTCTTCACTATATTTTAGACATTATGCTGTAAGACAATGCATATTGATTTAACATTTTTATCATTATTATTTTCATTTTTATCATTATTCGGTTTTCAGGATTTATTTCAACATTATTTTATTAAATTTACCTCGGAGCGTATGGTACGTTTGTATTAGATTAGATTAGATTAGATTAGGTTAGATTAGACAAGTTTTACTCATCAATCATACATGTAAGAAAAAAATGGATTCTGAATGGTCCATTCCATAATATACAAGCCCAATATTCAATCGTCGGAGCCGAAATTCATGTTTTCATAATAGAAAATTCATGTTTTCATAATAGGAAATCTTAAGTTTCATGCAAATTACGTACTAGAAAAAATCTATGTTCACGAATAAATTCAGGAACGTCCATTCCATAAAATTTAAGTGCAACATTCAAAGAGCGGAACCGAAAATAGAGTTTTCAAAACAGGATATCTTAATTTTCATGAAAATTTGTATTTTTGTGCATAAAAAACCCGTATTTTCTCACCAATCTTACGTATTAGAAACAATCTGTGTTCAAAAATGGATTCAGGAAGGTCCATTCCATGAAACCCACGCCCATTCATAGGATGGAGCCAATATTCGTTGTTAAAAGGAACATATTTGGACGTAAATTCGTATTTTTGTGACTTTAAATGTCCTTTTTCTCGAAAACAAGAAGTGTTGCAGCAATTTTGAGCTCATTTGGATTCTGCTTGGAAAAATCTTCAAAATTCAATATATTTACTCGATGGCATTGAAACACTGTCGACTAGTATAATAAGATGAAAACCATTATGATGAACCAAAGTATGTCTTTTTTTCTGTCTTTAGCATTTCAAGCTTGTTCTCAACTTAGTGTTCGTAATGCACTTCCACTATTATTAATTTAGAGCATTCGATGCCAGGTGCCATTTTAGCATTAAAACATGCACAAATGTTTGTCATCATACCCTATGCCCAGGGAGTCGAAAATTTTCCTCAACGAAAAACTTCTAGACCAGACCGGGAATCTAACCCAACCACCTCCAGCATGGTGTTGCTTTGAGGCTGCGCATTTAACGACTGAGCTAAGGGAGGACCCTTAGGACCAAATTATTTCTGGAATACTTAAAAATGATGATACTTTCTAGAATCTGTTGATACTTTCTAGAATCTAATTGTAGAACATACAGAATCTTTTTCTTTATTTATTGATGACTTCATTGAGACTTTTTTCGAAGAAAAACTAATATTTAACTATAAAAACCTAGATAAATATTAAAAAAATAAATAATTATCAGCATTGAGAAATTCTTTTCATCGACTTCCTAATTACTTTTTCTTATAACTACGGCTATTCAATATCCATTACTGCATACTTAGATGAACGCAGTTCTCATCCAGCATCCAAAAAGTCGAAAAGTATTGAACAATGTTTGTATGTTTTAAAATTTACTCTTTGAAAATGTTATAAATTTATTAATGTTGTAAAAATGGGGAAAATGCAAGGTTTCTGGAATAAAAACCTGTACCTATAGACTGTTCCAGAAAGTATAAGCACATTTTCAAAATAACAAAAAAGTCATGTTTTTTTAGTTTTAATAATTTTATTTGGCAAATCATATTTGTATTTGTGTTTTATATGATATTTTACTCTCGTTTAATAAAAATATTTAATCATAAGCAAGACTCCTAACTTTTCCTCGAACATGACCCATAAGCTTCTGCACAATGGTACTTGCAACCACTTTGACCACTTTTGGCCAATGTTTTTTAAATTTTTGGATGTCGTCCGCTGGTTTTAGGAATTTTTGAAGCTTTGCTTTGGTTAAAGCCCAAAAAGTCTCGATTGGCCGTGCCTCCGGGCAGTTCGGCGGATTCATGTCTTTCGGCACGAAACGTACATTTTGACTTTTGTACCATTCTAAAGTGTCCTTTGCGTAATGACATGACGCCAAATCAGGCCAAAACACTACTTGACCTTCGTGCTGTCTGATCATCGGCAATAATCGCTTCTGGAGACATTCCTTAACGTATTTCTGAGTGTTCATCGTCTCCGTTGTGATGTACGGACTAGATGTTTTACCACACTCGCATATTGCCTGCCAAACCATAACCTTCTTACCGAATTTTTCGGTAAAAATTGCCTTCTCCGGTTCGGGGATGTCTTTGTCTTCGCTTACAGTATTGAATTGTGGTCAGGGAAGCGTTTTGTAATCTAGTTTCACATACGTTACATCATCCATTATTATACACCCAGAATTTCTACACAATAACGAATCGTAGAATTTGCGGGCCCGTGGTTCCACGAACGCGGCCTGTTTTGGGTTCCTTTTGGGTTTTTTCTGCTTCCGGTATATTTTTAGCCCAAGTGTTTCTTTGGCACACATGACGTTACTCGACGAGGTCCCTAGTTTTTTCGCAACATCCCGAACGGAAGTCGCTGGTTTTCGCTTGTAGGCATCCCTGATCTTTTTATCGATATCCGGACTAACAGGACCGGATTTCCGACCACTCTTCGGCGCATTTTCAAACGTACACTGTTCTCTATATTTTCGAATCGCAGATCGTACCGCTCCGACGCTTACACCCTCTTCATTGACCAATTTTCTCAAGGAGAGTCCGCTCACAGTGCACCATTTGTGCACGATACTTTTTCGTTGTTCCGGAGTAAGACCGCGCATTTTGATAGGTAACACAAAACTGAGTACTTTTTTGATGCTATGTCATTCAGAAATGTGCAAACAAAAGGACGCAGCCAAAACATGTTGAAATATTTCATTATATTCAAAGTGACCGTTAAAATAAGGTGTGCTTATACTTTCTGGAACAGTCGTTATTTGGCTGTTAAACTGCCCAGTCATATAGTTCCCGAGGAGTTTTGATTGTGTTTCCATAATCTGGAGCAAGGCTTGCTCTCGTTGCCATTCGCTTGAGAGTACCAACAATAGCATAAAATAGACCCATGAGACGTTGCAACGAAGTTCCATTCTGATCATCTATTACCGGTTTATTCGGTTTTTTAGATTGACCCCCGCTACCTCCAATTTTTTGCAAGCTTTTGAGAGTCGGTTTTATTTGTTTCCGGTGCACACCCGGAGAACTAGTAGGCTTTCTTTTACCGGGGGCGTGTACCTCCGGAAATCCACTCTCATCGGCTACGTCAGATTGTTCAAATTCCTCGATAGCCAGGCCGAGGAATTTTTTTTTCTATTTGCACATCTTGAATGGGTACGTAGATATAATATTCCATTTTAATTACATCGTTATCAGGAAAAGTTAAAGCGTGTCCGAAGTCTTTTAATTTTTCGAATCATTATTCCGAGCTAACGCACAATTTTCTACCAGTGTATAGTCTTGCTGTCGCTGGAGACACTCATCTTTGCAATGGCACAGATGTTGTTTTACTTTGAACTTATTGTCTCTCATAACTGAATTAATGACATATTTGGTACATAGCTCGAATCCTGCTCTACATTCCGTAGCCCTACAGAGTTTTTTCGTTTAATTCATAAGTTATTGTAATCGCAACATTCAAGACACAATAAGTAAACATTTATCTGTAAGTGGCTAACTCGTTTGGAAAGGTTAAGATGGTTTGGAATTTGAAAATGCTCCCCATTTGAGTAGGGACTTGTGCGCCATACTCGGGTTTTCGTAAGCACAAAAAAATCTTAAACAAAGTATCCCACAATTCTTGTTAAATGTTTACTGGAGTGAACATAGCAAAAATCAATCTCTTACTTATGTTTGTAAACGTATTCTTAAATTGCCAGAAACGAATATACATATCTTGTACTTTGATTGTAAACCATTTCACCTTAAATCTCTCCTTTCCCCATTTGTTCGGTTGCAACAACCATCGCCGACTGACGGAGATACATCTCTACCAGAATGTGGAAAATGCAAGCACTTTTCTGTTCCCGTCAGTTGCATGTCAAATTATTGTCGATCCGTCAGGTAAAGGAGTCTTACGTTTGGCAAAACAAGTAAGAGTTGTGCGTGTCCTTTTCATTTTCCTCGCAGAAACGTCAACGACAGACAGCTGAGTCTCATTTCAGGCGTTCTGAAAAACGTGCTTCTCCTTGTAGTTTATGTTGTAACAAGATGGTGAAACTGACTTCCCGTCAAAATGTTAAGATTGTTCTCCATGGTCTCAAGCACGCGGAGGCAGCTTTAAATCGGCTATTCGTCTATTATTCAACCGCAATAGTTCAGTTCGTTTAGCATGATTTCTTTTCACTATGACCATTATTCGTACAGACCGGAAAAGGTAGAACATTTTAATTGGAAAAAGAAGCTTATCTGAGTGCACATTGTGCTTCCTCGCAACCGTATTTGTGCGGTTTTCTGCAGCACTGACTGGTGGAGTTCGTCTACCTTTGGGGCCAAATCATTGAAACTTTTCGCCCCCGTGCTCCGGTGGTGAGCCTCCTCCATTGCGCTCAAGATAATTGATTCCAATTCATGCGACTTTTGCTCCGGCTTGTCTCGTCTGCGTTTAATTTAATCCTAATTTATTATTTTATCAAATTTAATTTGTTTTCATTCTGTCACCGGACTTGACGAAGGCAGGGAAAAAAACTCAAATCGTCTGGATGAGCAGAAAGATAGAGCAATACATTTCCAACGGTCGGAACTTGCCAGCTGGTGGGTGAAATTAAAATTAAGGATGAAAATGGCAAAATAGAGCAATGAGGATTCAGCGCACTTGGACGCCGCTGTCTTGGCGCTTAGGACCGTTAAGGCATAATAAAATCAAAGACGACTCGTTGAAGCGCTATAATGTTCATCCTAGAAGTCTGTTCTGGGTGCTTTTTATTGGCGGCTTTGTAGGGAGCTGGAGAATCCTTTAGGAGACATTCAATAATGGTGTTCTCTTGGTTGATAGCTGAATGTTGAGTCCTGAGTCCTGAGCTGTTGGAGAAATAGTGTTTTGATTATTCAATTAAGATTAGCTGGTGCTAGGTTTGGCCAGACGCTAGTCGGATGAGTCTTGTCGGTGGACTAATTTGATTCAACTCGAAGTGGATTATACGCTAGAATGATAATAAACAAATTAAAGTTTGTCAAAATTATAATTTTGTTGAAATCTATTAACGAACCATTTTTGTTCATGCGGATTGTGTTTTATTTGCTTACTAATTGAGACAATTGTAGCATTTTGCCTTTTAACGAAGTATTAATCTTTTTGATTATGAAATGAGTATGAGAATATGCACCTGTGGTTTACTCCGCGGTAGATCGATGTCAACTAAAGTTGCACAGAGAACCAACTCCATTTATAGGATCAATAACAACATCGGCCACGTCCTTGGTGATCAATGAGAAAAGGACTATTACTGCTATAGGGTGCGACAGGAAAAAATACGAAAATTTGTGGTATCTCTTTCGAATTCCATTCTTATTACTTTAAGCAATAATAATAACATTTTCGAGTTCAGTTATCTTTTATAGGTTCTTTCAAACGAATTCATTTGATGCGTTTTTCATTTTTATGAATGACATTCTCAAGACAACGCTGGAAGCTAGAACATACCTTTCGAACTTAGTCTTTCGACATCGACTGACATGTGAACGTTATGACATACTTCAGGTTCTTCACACTAGGGTGAAGTGTTTTGCAAACTTGAGCTTCAACATACGTTCAAATCGAATAATCCAACGGACTGCAGGGAGGCCACAAATCTTTCGGCCAAAACTTCATGTTTTCCATCAGCCTTCGTCGGGTTCAATTTGACTTGTGACATGGTGCTCTATCCTGCTGTAGGACAACGTATTGATCCTCAGAGAAGTTGTTCTTCACCCAGGGAAGCACCTGGTCATTTAAAATACAAATATACACATCGGTATTAATCTAAAAAAAAATGGAGGCATGGTTTCAAAATGCCTGACGTCACCAAGCCAAATATTATGACGCCAGCCAGATGTTTGGTTTAATGGTATGATGATATGTACTACCACCCATTGTAGTACTCTCTGTTTGACTTGATCAAGCTTTAATAACCACTGATTATCCTAATCATGCCGTTCTATGAAGGGCCAAAAACGATTTGGTTGGATCGATAAACAAAATCATGTATACGTTTCCACAGAGATATACAGAATCTCCTTCCAACAACAAGATTAAACAATTGGTCAAACGAGAGCTATCTAACATGAGGATGCCCCAATGGGCAAGAAGAAGAGCCCGCCATCTATTCACTAACTGTTAGCAATAGGGAGTTGGCTATCCCACTCGCCCCATCCAGAGTGCTTCAATCGAGTGCCCGGATGGTCCCTTCTTTTTCCCAGTATTAGCATTAATTGTGTATATAATTATACTTCATGCATCTATTATATTTGATCCTCGCTGGTTTGATTCTAAAATGACTGAAATGTTATATATTGCTTCCTGAATAGTTCTGGGGACATATTTTCTAAATTCGTAAAGGTTGTCCAGAGTTAAATTGCATTCAGGGAATAAAATACAATGTATTATCTTGGTTTAGGTATTTTTATTTCACTGTATTTCTTTACCAAACCCAAAAGCCCGAACTTTCCTCTTAATACCACGCATAAGATTTTGAACAACGCTTGAACCGACATTTTTTTCCGCTTTCAACCATGACTTCATCATTTCCTGTTCTGTAGTGACATCTTTAGGATGCTTACGAAGCTCGTGCTTCATTATAGCCCAATATTTTTCCGCAACTCTGGAAAGTTTGGGGGATTAAGATCCTTCGGCACGAAATTGACACCATTCGTCTTGTACGTGTACGTGTGTACGTTGTGTGTTTTGAGAAACGGAAGCAGTCGTTTTTTCAGGCATTCATTCATACATATTTGACCATTTACTGTTGAAGTTGTCACGAAAGGCTTGCTCCGTTTACCACACGAACAAATCCCCTGCCAAATCATGAATTTCTTGGGGAACTTTGACACTTGCTGTTTCCTGAGAGACTCTGGAATATCGAACTTGTCTTTCGCAGTCACATACTGGTTGCCGGGAAGTCCGCTTTTACGTGTGTTTCATCGTCCATGATGCAGCAGTGTGGTATCGTCAACATTTGTGTGTACAGCTTACGCGCACGTGTTTTAGCTGTCCTATTCTGTATTTCATTGCGGTTTGGAGCTTTACGAACTTTGAATGAACGGAGCCTGGCTCGTTTCTTGGCTTTCTGCACGAAACTTTTGGTCAAGTGCAGCTTTTTCGCGACATCCCTAACGGAACAGTTGGTTTTGCGTTTAAAGGCAGCAACCACTCGTTTGTGATCCTTCACACAGTACGGAACACTTATTGTTCCATATTTCGACTACATTTGAAGGAAAACATGTCGAGGGTACGACTTTAATTCGCAGGTGCAGTAGCAATGGCATCGGAAGTGTTGAATCCCAATGAGTGTCGTTTTCTAGCAATTGCAACCGTTGACAAGCCTCTCGGTATGTCGCACATAGTAGACCATCCATAGTCCGAAACGACTCGAACAAACCTGCACCACGAATATTTACCAAAAGCAGATCAATGAGGACACCTGTGAAATTGCGCAATGTTAGTTGGACTATCAACTTCATCTACGAACCGTGTCAAGGATAACTCGATCAGAACGAAAAAATACCATACATAATGTGTGTAAAATCTATCACTTTCGAAGTTTTCCTTTTTCCCATATATTTGTCCAACTCACCCACAATTTTTATATATATTATATATATATATATATATATATATATATATATATATATATATATATATATATATATATATATATATATATATATATATATATATATATATATATATATATATATATATATATATATATATATATATATATATATATATATATATATATATATATATATATATATATATATATATATATATATATATATATATATATATATATATATATATATATATATATATATATATATATATATATATATATATATATATATATATATATATATATATATATATATATATATATATATATATATATATATATATATATATATATATATATATATATATATATATATATATATATATATATATATATATATATATATATATACGTTATGACGGTTCCCGCCACCATCCAACACCAATACATCGACATGAGCCCATAGCGACAACAACGACATAGATTCAGCCCATTGCACGCGCGACGACAAAACGATGAGGTACGCAAGATTCACCCGCCGCCGGAATGAACGTTGCACCGGAGTCACGCCACATAGGGAAATGCAGATTCAGCAGATCCAGAACATAAAAACTGTTTGACCTGGAAGAACCAGTTTAGTTTTAAGAGTGATGTTGTTAGATTAAGTTCAGTTTCGTGAATAAATGTTTTTTTTATGAAGTCTCGGCAGATTCCTGCTTAGCTGGCGCAGTCTCCGGAAAGTGTAGTGGAAATTAAGTGCAAAAGTGATCTTGGACTAAACTTAGGGAACATAAGAATAGTCGAAGTGACCGCGCGAAAACCGACGAAGCAACGTTCATCGAGAACAACCAAATCACCGGGAAACCGCTACTGAGGGAATATCACGTAGTTTGCGTGGTTTGGAGCAACGAAGGATCCACTCACAAACCAACACTCCCCAGGAACATCGTCAACACACTTTAAACTCCGGGAGGATGCTGTTTATCCTGTCGTAAGTACCCATTTTAACCACCACGGTTTTACTAAGTGATCATTAAAGTGTTTTCCAATAGTTAAATTGAGGGCCGGGCAAGAGGGAATATCGAACCCGAGTAGCATTTTTTTTCTTAGCGAAGCAACAAAAGTGAATCAACTTAGCAGAGAAAAGTGTTTCCATCAGTGATCTAAATAATTAGGAGAGAGGGAAAATCAAACCTAAGTATTTTTATTCTGTGCGAAATCATAAATTCAGGCAAGCACATCGCTGGCCAAAACAGACAAAGAGTGCATCAAACAAAACGCTTTCATAAGCAAACAAAACAAACAGTGCGCAAGAGAGAACATCCCACGCGAGTGATTTTTTTTTCTTGAAGCGAATTGACGGCAGGCACACATCGCCGGTCAAAACTAGAAACGAAACATAATCGTTAGTGCAAGCAAAGTAGCTCAAAGGGTAGAAAATATTCCATCCGAACAATTTTTTTTAGTGTGAAGTGCAAAAAGTAACATAACACCATGGCTGAGGAGAACGTAATAACTCCTGAACAACTTATCGCGCAAGTGAAAACCTTGACAGAAACCCAAAACAGATTGCTATCAACTATTACTGCCTTGGAAAAGAAGGCAAAAGATCCTTTTCTTAACTTTTCGACTCCGGATCCAATTAAAACGATCCCAGAGTTTAGTGGGAACAGAAAAGAGACGTTAGCTTGGGTTGAAGATACCCAGCAAGCGCTCGACTTATTCGCAGATTATGAGCTTGAGCCCTCATATACTCAGATAATGCGGGTAGTGCGATCCAAAATTGTAGGTGAGGCAAGAGAAGTACTTATTGCCTCCGGTAACCCGAAAGAATGGGAAGAAATTAAGGAAGCTCTCCTAAACGCCTTTGGCGATAAGAGAGACATAACTTCTCACATACAAACCCTATTCTACGTAAGACAAGGGAAAACTTCATTAAACGATTATTTCCAGAAATTGAAATCAATCGACACAGCAATCAAGTCGACAGCTGCGCAAATGGACGATTACAGAGGGTCCACGGAAGCAGTCAACAAATTGATAAGCCTGATGACCTTAACTAGGTACATCGATGGGCTTAACGGCGATACCCTGGCAATGTACGTCAGGAGTTATCGACCGAAAACATTAGAAGAAGCGTATGAAATAACCATCCAACATTCTAACGCCTCATTTAGGCAGAAGTTGGAAAATCGTCAAAATACCCCCACAAACAGCCTAAATTCCAAATTCCAGAATGGTAAAAAGGAAAATCAGAACAATAGTTACCCTCAATTGGGTAACCATAAAAATTCAACGAAATATAAGAAACCTAATAATTACGATGAAGACGTTTCAATGAAAACCCACCACTCAAAGATGCAAATCAATAATCATGAAGGGAAAAATTCAAAAGAGATCGAGAATTCTGAAGATGAATCAGAGGATGATTCAGGTCCTCAAAATAAAACTTCAGCAATTGACTCAAATGATGACGATTATTTCGTAGGAGACGAAATAAATTTTCAGCTAGTCGGACCCAGAAAAACAAAGGGATGAACAATTTTATCCCTTACGTTACTATTCAAACTACTAAGGGAGAAATGAAATTTTTAGTAGATACCGGGGCAAATAAAAATTACATTGCACCCGGACATGTTAACATAGAAAATGCAAAAGACGAAAAATGCCTTAATGTAACCAACATTAATGGGACTTTCCAAATTAATAAATCTATTTCATTTGATCCGTTTTCAATTAATAAAAAACTTAAATTCTACGTTTTTAAATTCCATCAGTTTTTCGACGGACTGATTGGTTATGAATCTTTAAGAGATCTAAATGCCCAATTAGACATTGGCAAAAATAGACTCAAAATAGGGAGGAAAACAATCGAATTAAAGAAAAAGTTCCCCGAAAAGCAAACAATTAATTTGAACGAACAAGAAATTCAGTTTATAAAAATCAAAACTGTAAATGAAGGAGATTTCATCGTAGGTGAAGAGAAATCCCTGGGAAATTTTTCAATACTACCTGGGATTTATAGCAGCAAAAGGAACTCTGCCTATGTGGCTATTAGAAATCACAGGAAATGCAATTTAGAAATTAACACGACTGAAATGAGTTTCAGTAATGACGAATTTATTGAAACAAAAGGCCCAGAAAACATAGATAGAAAGAAATTTAAGATTCTAGATGACTCACTAAACAGACGAGAAAAGGAGGCTCTTGAAAAGATTATACAAGAGAACTCAGAAATTTTGTACTTCGAAGATGACATTTTATCATTTACCCACCAAATTAAACATAAAATCCGAACTGTGGATAACATCCCGATTCACACAAAATCGTACCGTTACCCACAAATATTTGAAAGCGAAGTCCAAAAACAGATAAAGAAAATGCTTAAGGACGGGATTATTAAAGAATCCATATCACCTTACACGTCACCAGTGTGGGTAGTCCCTAAAAAGACTGACGCATCGGGAGTCAAGAAGTTTCGATTAGTCATCGACTATCGGAAACTTAATGACAAAACGATTTCCGATCGATATCCAATCCCGGATATCACGGAAATATTAGACAAATTAGGTAGAGCAACCTATTTCTCTACCATCGATCTAGTATCTGGTTTTCATCAGATCCAACTAGATGAAAAAGATTTTGAAAAAACGGCTTTTTCCGTGAGTTCTGGAAAATACGAATTCACCAGAATGCCGTTTGGTCTCAAGAACGCCCCTGCGACTTTTCAAAGGGTAATGGATGCCGTTCTTAGAGAATTTGTTGGAGCATGTTGTCTAGTCTATATGGACGACATAATTATCTTCTCAAGTTCATTTGAAGAACATGTAAAAGATATTCGCAAAATTCTTCGTAAACTAAAAGAGGCATGCCTTAAAATCCAATTGGACAAATGTTTTTTCTTTCGACGAGAAACACAATTCCTCGGACACACAGTTACGAAAGACGGGGTTAAGCCAAATAGTGATAAAATTGATGCCATTAAAAGTTGGCCAATCCCTAAGAACGAGAAAGAATTGAAACAATTTCTCGGAACGATCGGATACTACCGGCGTTTCATAAAGGATTTCGCCAAAATGGTCAAGCCTCTAACAAAGCTATTGAGAAATGACACAGATTTTGAATTTAATGCAGAAACTATCCAATGCTTTGAAAAATGCAAATCTCTTCTTACGATGGACCCAATTCTTGCCTACCCCGATTTCGAGAAGGAATTCATACTTACGACTGATGCCAGTGATTTCGCGATTGGTGCAGTCCTGTCGCAAGGGAAAGTGGGTAAAGACCGTCCTATCGCTTATGCTTCGAGAACACTTAGCAAAGCAGAGGAAAACTACTGTACTACGGAAAAGGAGTTACTTGCAATCATATGGGCAGTCAAACACTTCCGCCCCTATCTCTACGGGAGACGTTTTAAATTAATCACAGATCACCAACCACTGATCTATTCAATGACCAGTGCAAACCAAAAAATAATTAGGTGGAAAATAGACCTGAGCGAGTTTGATTTTGAAACTATTTACAAACCCGGAAGAGAGAATGTCGTAGCCGACGCCCTCTCAAGAATCAAATCAGAACTAAATGCTAACGATCAAAATAGTACAGAAGACGAACAAGACTCAGACGACAACGACAGTGACGGGAATACGGTACATTCAGCGGACACCAGTGACGACCATTACATTTGGACAACAGAAAAACCAACGAATTCATTCAAAACCCAGTTAATATTCAAAATATCTCCAATAGAAATAGATGCGCATGAACAAGTTTTCCCGAAATATCATAGGTTTATAATCTCAAAACCAGAATATAACGAGAAGATTTTAGTCAAAATTTTCAAGGAAAAATTAAATCCAAACGGTATAAACTGCATATATTGTCCCATACAATTAACCCAAGCAATCCAAGAAACGTATCGCAAACATTTCTCTAATAACAAAATTTTCAGGATTTTTATTTCGCAGGTCTTATTACAGGACATAAGACTACCAGAGGAACAAGACGAAATCGTGCGTAAGGTCCACGAGTACGCACACAGAGGCATGAAAGAAAATAAACAACAAATACTTTCGGACTATTTTTTCCCAGAAATCGATAAAAAAGTCAAAATTTTCATCAACAACTGTCCTATCTGTAAAAAGTGCAAATACGACAGAAAACCTCCAAAATTAATACAAAAAACAAATGAAGCTCAACGACCTTTCGAAAAAATTCATATAGACATTTTCTTTATTAAAGGAAGAAAAATGCTTACGATTGTAGACGCTTTTTCAAAATTCGCTAACGTGATCGCCCTCGAAACAAGAACTATCATAGATCTTAAAAGAGCAATCACGGAACACATCCGTGTATTTGGCAGACCGGAGATAATTATTTGTGATCAAGAACCCGGCTTTACTTCAATAGATTTTATTGGATTCCTACAAAATTTAAACATTGAAATACACCACGCGAGTTCCAGTAACTCAAATGGAATAGTGGAACGTTTCCACTCCACTTTAATTGAATTATATAGGACATTGAATCAGAAATTCAAGGACACCGAATTTAACGATAAAATAAATATTTTAGTGGATATCTACAACAACACAATCCACTCGTCAACGGGTCATAAACCTAGACATGTAATCTTCAATTACCAAAATAAAACCAATGCAGAGGATATCTTTCAAAACTATAAGAAAACCCAGTCAGCCATCCTTGTAATGATGAATAAACGAAAGAAGCAGGTAGAAGAAGAAAACAAACAAAGAACATTGCCAACAGATTTAGAACAAGGGAAAAATGTATACGTCAAAGTCACACAAAGAATTACGAAAGATAAAGAACCCTTTAAAATAGCAAAAGTAGAAGAAAATAACGAATTGACATTTAAAGACTCATATGGATTCAAGATACACAAAAAGAGGATTAAGAAATAATTTCTTCGACTTCATTTCAGACTAATACAACTGACCACAGCAACTACTTATCATGACGTTTCAACAAAAAACGGACTCCTGACGATAAACCTGGACACAGTTAAGATAAGAGAAGGCTATGAGAGGATAATGCATAAAGTAGATCTTGAAGAAATTAGGCTTAATATTGACTATATAGAAAATCTCGCAAATAAGTTGAACATGACAGATCATTTGGAACAAACTTTTCAGTTCAAAATTAGGAAAGCACACGAAAAATTAGCTGGTTTCTATCCAAAGAGATCAAAAAGAGGACTTGTTAATGCACTTGGGAAGGTAATCAAATTTGTTGCAGGTAATCCAGATCAGGAAGATCTTGACTTAATCAATCAAAATTTAGAAACTTTAGAGAGTAATAACAACAACATTTTAAGTAATCAAGTTAAACAAATTAAAATAAACAACCTTCTACAAACAACTATTAACAAAGTATCAAAAACATTGAGATCAATAAAACAACAAGTCGATTTGTACGATTCAAAATTCAGAAAAGATTTTGAGCTAATCAACCTTATCCTGAACCTCGATATTTTGACGAAAACGTTAGAAGACTTAGAAGAACAGATAGTTTTTTCAAAATCAAATCACCTCAATAAAAATATTCTAAGTCCAAAAGATAAAGATTATATTTGGAAATTTTTGGAGAATCAGGAACTCAATATCAAATTCGAAGATGAAATTTATAAACACGTCCAATCAATTGTCTCTTTGCAAAACAACCACATAATCATAATTGTCAAAATTCCTATAATTGAGCAGAAGCAATACAGACTGATACAGTTGGAACCTATCAACATAAATGGAACACGGATCGACACAGACATCCGCTATGTGGCTAACAACCAACACACGTTCTACGAGCAAAAGGAGAGGTGCTTTATATGCAACAATAACTTCCCGTTGAACGACGATTGTATCTTTAACATCCTGACCAACCAAAGGGCCAAGTGTCCTATGCTAAAACAACCAGATCAACCAATAATCAAGGAAATCAGCGACGGAACAATTCTTATCGACACGCATAAGGCAGTACACATCCTGGATTCATGCGGAGACTCAAAAATTATCTCTGTACCAACTATTATCGAAACAGGTAACTGCACAATTACAGTGCAGAATCTTACGTTCAAAGGTAATTCTAAAAGCATAAGCCAACACGAATATCTAACACCTATATTTGGTAAAGAGATCGAAATTTTCAAACAGAAAACGGATATCGAAGAGATACACCAAATGAACCTCAACAATTTAGAGGAAATCCAGAGACTCAAACTCCACATGAACAGTTCCCAAACACTTGGAGGAATAGCCATCTTCTCCATCATATTGTTACCGTTAACCATACTTTGCATTCGCAGATACAAATGTCAACACAAAAATCAAGCTCAGCAAGAACAAGAGGGAGACGCAGTTACTCTACGCACCGCTAGAAATATATCGGACCCGTTGGAAGAACACCCAAAGGAAGCAACGGTTAATCTTCAGAAGGACGAACCACCCCGCTGGGCGAAGTCATTTTTTCCAGCATCTAAATTTGTCTTCATAGAGGATTCAAAGAAGTCAACCGAGGACGCCTGACTCTTACGGGGGAGACGTTATGACGGTTCCCGCCACCATCCAACACCAATACATCGACATGAGCCCATAGCGACAACAACGACATAGATTCAGCCCATTGCACGCGCGACGACAAAACGATGAGGTACGCAAGATTCACCCGCCGCCGGAATGAACGTTGCACCGGAGTCACGCCACATAGGGAAATGCAGATTCAGCAGATCCAGAACATAAAAACTGTTTGACCTGGAAGAACCAGTTTAGTTTTAAGAGTGATGTTGTTAGATTAAGTTCAGTTTCGTGAATAAATGTTTTTTTTATGAAGTCTCGGCAGATTCCTGCTTAGCTTATATATATATATATATATATATATATATATATATATATATATATATATATATATATATATATATATATATATATATATATATATATATATATATATATATATATATATATATATATATATATATATATATATATATATATATATATATATATATATATATATATATATATATATATATATATATATATATATATATATATAATTTTACTCCTTCTCCCCTCGATTTTTCGAAACCGAGTCAATTCAATTCCAATTAAATACCAATACGGATATTGATAGTATTTTTATAAACTCAAGCCGTAGCCAACGTCGCCCTCTTCAGTTTTTTGAAGCAACTTTTGGTGAAACTGAAAAGTTGGTTCAACGGGATGTTGACAATTGGGTCCATGGGTTTCTTCGACAGGGCATCACCTTGCGAATATTTGTGTCATCTATTTTCGCAATGGTCGACGGTAAGGTAGCTAATGCCATCGTCAAGAATCGAAATACAAAAGCTTGTCCTCTCTGCGTTTCTGATGATGCTCGTGTTGGACCATCTCTATTTGATGCCAGACTGAATACAGTAGAGTGGTTGATTCGGGTCTCAGCGCAAAAGCAAACCAACAGCAGTCTCGCTCAGGCCGACCCTATTGTTAAACAAAAAGCCCGGGAAATTGCAAACCAACTCGAGGATGCGTTTAAGGTAAGCGTGAATCGACCGAAAATTGGAGGCAGCAGTAGCAGCAACACCGGCAACATGACACGACGTTTATTAGCAGATCCGAAAAAGTTCGCCGAAATTCTCGGTATTTCGGAAGAACTGGCCAATCATGTGAGATTGATTAGCAGCTTAGCCGTCTCTTCAAAGCAGCTCGATGCTCGAAAGGTCAAGCAGTTGTATGACAAAATGGAGGATCTCATCATGACAGAATTCAACTATGTGAAACGACTACCTCCATCTGTACACAAGTATAAACATCTACCAGATCTCATCAACAAACTGGTAAACCATCATTATTATGAATGTATCTAAAACCTGTAAACAAGGTCAACAATTTTATCCTCAGTCCTGTAAAACATAATTTTGAAACTATCTCTTAAACTTATGGTTGTTATGGTGTTAAACTTAAGAACATGGAACCCTGTAATTGTCAAATCCTAAAAAAAATTGTCTGCTTTTTGTGGTTTGCCTTAGTCGTTGGCTTTTGTACAAATATATTAATACATTAGATATATAACAATAAATTTATTATAGTTCGCCGAAATTCTCGATATGAAAATATGATATAAGATATGAAAAGGCAGCAGGGTAAATGCACCCTTCTTTTTGGGGAAATGCTCCTTAAACTTTGGAAAAATGCTCCTTAGATGCTTTTTCCCGGTATAATGCAATCGGAGGTATTAACCTTTTGGTTAGCGCTTGCCGGTGGTTTTGACGGGTCTTAAGTTTCTTCAAGATTGTACAGCGGAGCTTTGCTCCGCAATCTTCTAGGTAGTTTTGACGGGTTTAAATTTCATTTTGACGAGTCTTAATTTCATTTTGAAGAGTCTTAATTTCGTTTTGACGGGTCTCAATTTCGTTTTGACGACTCTTAAATTCAGAAACTTAAGACCTGTCAAAACATCCGACAAGCGCTAACCAGAAGGTTAATACCTCTGATTGCATCTAAGGAGCGTTTTACCAAAGTTTAAGGAGGATTTCCGCAAAAAGAAGGGTGCATTTACCCTTTGCCGATATGAAATTGATTAAAAATGCTTTTATAGCTTATGCTTTTATGCTTTTATGGATTCTATAACGCCCGTTTGTCAAAAAGATAATTTTATTACACTTCTCAGCATATTTTTTTTACTTCTACTAAACTATTTTATATTAAGAATTAACCAGGTACCCTTTGGTACCCAACGCTGAAAATGTCAGGATTACTAGTTCATAAGATAATCTTACAGATACAATCAATTTGAGACGCCGCCAGGACCCGCATTAATATTTTTTTAGTTTGTTGAACATTACGTCACATGTGACACATAAATTGCCTTATAACCTGTACTATTTAAAACTTAGGTTTTACTAGGTACCCTTCAGTACCCAACGCTGAAAATTTCAGGAATACTAGTTCATAAGATAATGTTTCAAATACAGTCTATTTAAGACCCCGCCAGGACCCGCCCACCCTTTTTAAGGCGGTTTATTATGACGTCATACAGATACTTGAATCACCATATATCAAAATGTGGTCATCAGAGAGCATTGGAGAGTTCAGCAAAAATGTGTATTTTAATAATTCCTACAATTTCTTTGAGCATATTGAAATCGTCAAATTTGAACAAAGTACTAATTATCTCAAAAAACCAGTTTTAAGGTAGTGCTGAAAGAAAACCAAGTATATCTCTTTAACGTTAGGCTCTAGAAACTTAGTGTGTTCAGCAACTTTTCTCAAAATTACTTGTCCTACAATTTTGTCGAAGACAATAACCCGTTATCTCGTAGCTGGAAAAAGTTAGAATTTGAAAGTGTAGTTAAGCCCTTATAAAAGGTTAGGCGTGTTTTTTTCAAAAGATGTGGAATAAAATTTTGAGCAACTCTTCTGAAGACTCCTAGTCGATAAAATGATGACAAAAGGGTGAAAATGTGTTTGACCGTCTTTTTTCAGAATTGTTCCAATGTGCGATGTGCTGGTACTGCCTGAGCCAGAAACTATATCCATTTTTTCAGGCTATCCAGCCGCTGTTAGGACTGTCATCTGAATATTGTTACCAACTGGTAAAAGATCTAAAACACATCGCTCATGTTATATTACGTTCCTAATCAATTAAAGACGCTACCACCAGCTATAAATCCCATCGAAAACCTATGGTCAAGCGGCAATTGTGGGATACCAACACATCAAACAGAAACGAGCTGAAAAGGAAAATAAAAGAAACATGGAAAAATATCCCGCTATCTTATACCAGGAAACATATGGATTATTCCAATTAAATAAATATTTCTTTCAAATGTTTCAAAATATTGCGGTAAGAGTGAATTGCTCGATAGGTTAGAATTTCTCCTCCTTTGTTTCGGTAGATAGTATTTATTGCGATTAGTTTTTGATAAGGTCCATGGTCCTTCGTTTACTTATTGATTTGAAGCATTTAGCCATGCAGTGTTTCATCTGAACTCGCTCTGAGGTTTGAGTTTCCGGGCACCCACAAAGGTGGAGCTTGAGCCATTTATTGAAAAAAACTTAATCACTGGAACGCTTTTGAAGACCTATTTTCTTCTTGCTATTAACAATATATTTGGCAAAGCTCTGACAACCAATCTCAATTTAGATATTTCATTAGTTTTCAACATTGCTTTAAGCTACCTATTCAATGTGAGGCTATCAGGCCGTGCGTTTTGAATACAGTTCTTTTTTTTTCATAACTTTCTCTAATTGTCTTCACTAAACTATATACTCTGTAAGACAAAATAGTTAACGCAGGTTTGAGTTACTAAATTATGAAGGCTTTTCATACTTTACTTGCTAAACACTCCGATCCCTAGCATTTGGCATAAACAGGTTGATGAATAAACCCTCCATCGCTAATTTATGACATTTAAATTGTTTACGTGCCAAATAATCGCAACCCGGTTATCAGAAATTATGTTCAAGGTCCTCATTATTAGCAGTGGGCGCTGCCTCAAGTGCAAGGTGTTCGATCAGATTTCCTCAACAACATTGATAGCCATTTATAAGGTATCAATTTCGCTCGATGCATTCATTCCTTCATATTAAAGCTTAAGATCCTCCTCTTCAAATCCCTGTTACAATAATCTTATCTTCCATCGCATCTTCCATGTCAAATGGTAACTTTTCTTGACGCTTGAATGTTAGCAAATCCTCCGTCACCTGCCAACGAGCTGTATCACCATTACCCAAGCCAATGGAGCAGAACAGCATAATTGAGAGCGTGGGTGACAGCCGGCGGCGGGTGAACGAGCGACCAACATCGTAAAAATTATATTTGCAAATTTGATTGCCACGGGAAACATAAGAAGTAAATTTAAAATTAACATGCTTTACTTTTGCCGCCGACTTGCTACCACTACCCACTGCAATTTGGAGTTTCCGAGCGATCACTTCTTCACGACATCATACGTCAAACGCTGATGGAAGCAATGACTGATTTAATTTGGGTCCTCCTCTAGCCTAGAGGGTTTCCGAAGAAGTTGGTTATCCATCAGCTGGGTAGCCAATTTTAACTTAGTTCCAGATGGTGCAACGTTGCCCGAGATTGGGTCAAGAAAAGATGATGATGTATCACCACTTTTGGGGACGGACAGATTGTTCCGCTCCAGCGCTTCAACGAACGTACCACCGAATGATGCTAATTGACTGTACTGTAATCAACCAACTGTCCCAGCAGCTATGATTCTGACGTGTCATTCTCGCTCATTAATTTAGTTTTTTATATTTGATTCCATACTGATGATCAGAAAATTTTCCCCGGAAAAGACGCTTAAATTCGTCAATCGTTTTTCATCGGCCCAAAAGCAATTCATTTATCATTCAACTATGGAGACAACCGATCTGAAGAAGCAATTTTGTGCCAATTTTTTGTCTATTCCATCGCCGTACCGAAGGATGATGATGGATACCGACGGTGAAATTCGCCAGCTACCTGGGAAATTCTTTGAAGAGCGCACGACAATTTCGGCCCCGCTATCCTCGAAGATGCGTAGGTGGAAAAAATATTGATTACATCTATGGGATGTCACTTTCTGCCCGGTTGACGGCGACATGATGGCTACTCAAACAGGTCGAGAAAAAAAATGAATTGGGGTTCTCGGGCTTCCCAGAAGGTGGAGAATTTCAGGGCAGTCCATTTCACTAGTTTCTTTTTATTGGCAATTCGAACCGATACAGTCGTTGGATGATGGAAAATAATAATTGTGGATAATAGGTTCCATTTTCCAACGCACAGGTCGGCAACTTATCACATTCAATCACTCGCCACCAGAAAGCAATAAAATTTTTGCTGGCCAAAAATAAGATTCAAAATGGGTTGGATTTTTTTTCTTTTCAACTCTTTTAGACAAGATATTGGTACCGTGCGGTTTGATAAATCGAATTAAAGCGGCTTAACGTAGATACGAAGGGATACTGAATGGGCCGTTAGGCGTTAGGAAAAAAGGAATCCATCAAATCGCACGGAAAACCAATTCCCAAGGCTTCTGTGTGACGAAGGGAGAATAAATCCTGCTGGGCTGTTGTGTTGTTTGGACAGGATATTGAACAAGAAATTTCTTTCCGTGGTATTGTTTGTTGATTCCGAGTGGTTCCGGAGAAGGCAAATATGATAGGAAACGGTCGATGATAGCCTTGAAGTATGCCTCAGTTGAGGAAACCGTACAAAATACATTAACTTTTCTCGGAGATGGCTGAATCGATTCAAGTGCAGGTTTTTCTGTTTAATGTTGTCCCCTGTGAAACTAAAGGGTGTAAATAGCATCACTTTCAATAAGCTGTAGCATTTCGCCCTTTGGGTTGATTTCAACGAAATTTTGGGTGAAATGACCTCAGCGTGTATTGTTTACACTGCGTGAGTTTCATTGTGAAATGTGTCGTTGTTTCGAAAATGGAGTCGAAGGAACAGCAAGTGCGCGAGAACATTTTGCACACGAACCTCGACAACCCACTTCTTTCGCACCGAGCCATCGGAAAGATGTTGAAAATTCACAAGTCTACAGTGTCTCGTGTCATAAAACGTTTCGGGGAACGTTTAACTATCGATCGGAAGAAGGTGAGTGGTAGAAAAAAGTGTTCCGTACTGTGTGAAGGATCACAAGCGAGTGGTTGCTGCATTTAAACGCAAACCCAACTGTTCGGGATGTCGCGGAAAAGCTGCACTTGACCAAAAATTTCGTGCAGAAAGCCAAGAAACGAGCCGGGCTCCGTTCATTCAAAGTTCAGAAAGCTCCAAACCCCAATTAAAAACAGAATAGGACAGCTTAAACACGTGCGCGTAATCTGTACACACAAATGTGGACGAAACCACACTGCGCATCATGGACGATGAAACACACGTAAAAGCGGACTTTAAACAAATTCCCGGCAACCAGTATATGACTGCGAAAGACAAGTTTGATGTTCCAGAGTCTCTCAGGAAACAGCAAGTGTCAAAGTTCCCCAAGAAATTCATGATTTGGCAGGTCATTTGTTCGTGTGGTAAACGGAGCAAGCCTTTCGTGGCAACTTCAACTGTAAATGGTCAAGTATACATGAATGAATACCTGAAAAAACGACTGCTTCCGTTTCTCAAAACACACAACGTTCCTACAGTTTTTTTGGCCGGACCTAGCCTCTTGTCACTACTCCAAGGATGTTCTGGAGAGGTACAAGACGAATGGTGTCAACTTCGTGCCGAAGGATCTCAATCCCAAACTCTCCAGAGTTGCGGCCGATTGAAAAATATTGGGCTATAATGAAGCACGAACCTTCGTAAGCATCCTAAAGTTAGTCACTACAGAATAGGAAATGTTGAAGTCATGGTTGAAAGCGAAAAAAGATGTCGGTTCAAGCGTTGTGGCAAAATCTTATGCGTGGTATTAAGAAGAAAGTTCGGGCTTTTGGATTTGGTAAAGAAATACAGAGGAATAAAAATACCTAAACCAAGATTATACTTTGTATTTTATTCCCTGAATATTTCTGACAATCGGTTGAAAGACTTGTTTTTGAGGACGAGTTTAAAGTGATGCAATTTAACTGTCGACACCCTTTATGTTGATCTACAGGGGATAGACAAAATAAACAGGATAGGAAAATATATGGTCAACTTAGGAGGGCTCAAACTTCACGAAATATTAACCGATTTCAATTCTCTTTGAAGCATTCAACGGTAAAATGAATGTTATTTTATAATGCAGTGACGAAACTGGGCCATGGTTCCCGAATATCGGAGATATTCCGTGTTTCTGGAGGGGGACGTTTCACATGTCGATTTTCTGGTGAAATTTTGTACAGGATGCCGTTTAGAATTATTTTTCTCTAGTAAATACTAGCTCTATCTTCATAATTTTTCATAAATAAAGTTTCGGTATACTAGAATAGGCCATTGTCCGCTGCCGGGACCACCGGAACAAACCCGGGGAACCTGTAGCAGATCAATGACATTTATACATCCAAACATGCCGTGCGACAGCTCTACGAGCTGAGTGACTGTGGCAGGAGATGAACCAGCCCGAGAGGCTGAATATCTCTGATAATCAAGAAACAATAAGCAAAAAAAAAGCTCTACCTTCATGATTTTTTGATAAAAAAAATCTTTAGATATACATGCAAAAAAGACCATTGGCCACATTGGCCGCTCCCGGGATCACCGGAACGTCCTCGGGGGAATCTGTAGCTGGGGCCAATTACCCATTTTTACGCCAAAACATGCTGTCCGACACCTCTTTCTTCTTTTTTTTTCATCACAAAGCTTT
>JAHHFK020001530.1:0-63549 GCA_024533555.2 Aedes koreicus | reverse complement strand
GGAAGGTTCATTAATTATGTCACGCAGTAGGGTGGGAGGGGGGTTCGAGAAAACGTGACGATCCATACAAAAAAAATTGAAGGTCCATACAAAAAACGTGACATGGGGGGGGGGGTTACAAAAAGTCAATTTTTGCGTGACGTAATTAATGAACGTTCCCTTACAGGGCCTACCGTTTGATGAGGTTGGGGAAAATATTTGATCTGATACCATATATGTTTCAAAGCAATTCCATGTATATTAATATTGTTTCTCTTTTTCGGCTATTTCACAAGATAATTCAACCTTACTCTTGATCAAGAAGAAAGAGGTAAAGGGTAAAATTTCGGAACGCGCCCTAACCATGAAGGCATCCATGGGATTTAAAATCAAGAGTGATATAGTTGTTCTGGATAAAAATATTATTGTCGAAGCACAGGCGTCAATGCACATCTATCAGGCACATAAATACATAGTCATTTTTGTGAACAGCAATGGTCATACTGATTACGTCATGCATGAAGTAATTCTTAATGAATCGTACTTTAAAACAAAAATTGAGAAAAAGTACAGTTATTTTTTAAAACATACGTGCTGAAAAAAGTGGCACATGATGAGATTTCTAGTAAAACATAGAGTAAATACATACATTAACTTACCAAAGCTCCACATTGAAATAAAGTAAAGCAAATCAAATCTATTCATTTTTATTAACATCACAAAATAAAATAATATCTCTTTGTGTTTGTGGTATGTACGCAAGTAACTTCAAAGTATTCCAAAATAAGAGATCATTATTATGAGTAAACAACATTCAACTGGATTCGTGTGAAAAAAATTAATAAAAATGTGGCAATCGAATTATGTTGTATAACATGAGCTGTCGTTGGTTGTCAGAGTTCAGTATGACGTGAAAAGGTCCCTGGAATCGGTTTTCAAACTGTAAAAATCTCATTTATTATCTCAGATGCGTAATTTAAAACATTTTTAATACATTTTATGTTTCAGCAATCTCAAAGACTCATTCGATAGTTTATGACTGAAATAAGAACTGAACATTAACGTTTAAAATTCACCAATATTTGTATTCAACTAAATGTATGGCTTAATATTTAGCTTGTTAATTATGCCCCAGACTCCCCCAACCTTTGAAAAGGATTCTTATTTTGAGGCTTTATGCTTTTTTAAAAATGTGAATATTGTAGGGAATAATTAAATGGATGTACTGTAATTCACAAAGAAAAATTAAAATTACTGGCAACCATGACCGTTTTCTTCTTCATTTTCTCAATACTATCATATGAGAGCAAAAAGTGTTTGCACTACTACATGCATGTTGAATACTAAGGATTCGAGGGAGTTTCACCTTAATCGGCACATTTTATTTTTGTGAGCCATCTGCAGCCATGTCCAAACACTACACTGCACGCCGAGCTATTTTTTACCACGCTAGCGCGTGTATTGAATTCACCACTTTGACTTCGTGCTTCCAGACTTACACGCAACGCGGTGGGTACAACACCAATGACAGTGCTCGTGTTTTGGCTTCAGACACCGTGTATGAGGATTCGGCAAACACCACAGCCGAGTGTTTCCGATTGTGTCCGATTGCGGAATACACGCGGGGTTAATTTATTTTATTTTTACCCATGCCGTGCTTGTTAAACTCAACCAACTTCTGCGCCCGTCACCCAACGGCCAAGAAAACAAACCTATAAGTCAAATTATCAAATTTTTAGAATCATCCGACGAGCAAGGCTCTATTCGTGGTAACCAGTGTCATACTGGGTGTATGTTGAGGGCTTTCTTATGATTGTAACCACTCGGCTCGGGTGTTTTCCCAAAAATCAAGACACGGTGTCTAAAGCAAAACACGAGCGTGTACACTCGTGTCGCGTCCATTGCGTTGCGGGTTCATCTATAAGCACGAAACTGAAGTGGTAAATTATAGCCACATGGTGTTGTGTTTGCAGTCAAGTTCAGTTCTCGTGCAGAACGGTTTGGTGTTTTCACCAAGGCTGGCCATCTGACTTTCGGACACTCATCTCTTACTCACAAACTAAATATCACTGCGCACAACCTCACGCACATGATCAATTTTTCATTGCGAATTGCATTTGCTTTTTTGCCCACAACTGATGTTAGATTTTTCATCCAAGTTACGATCAATAACAAAAATGGAACAAAATCAAGCGAAATTGCGTTACAATCTTACTTTCTAAGTTTAGGTGTAGAATTACATCTACACATTACCCCAACCCCCCCAATTTCCCACAAAATTACCCACCCCCCCACCAAACAGGTTGGGAAATATTCTTTTTGCAAAAAACAGCCAAAGCCGGGGCGGGGGACCGACCCCCCCCCCCCCACAATAACAACGACCGGCGCCCCCCCCCCCCCCCCCCCCCCCAAAATATTGTGGGGGGTTTTTTTGTCGTTTTTTTCCGGGCGGCGCTTTTTTCACCCCCCTTTTAACCCGCTGGGGGGTAATGAAAATTTCGATGAGCTCAAAAGAAATTTCTTACAAACATACTCCACAGAAAACAGACGTTCATCTTCAGTCTGCTACTTGTGTAAAACTTTTAACCGATATTTCAAGTGTATGTCGTTATGCTCCTGATAGGCGGCGCTGCAGTTGTGCGATAAATGTCATGTAAATGTTTATCAATAAAAAGCCTAGCACATAATCTGAAAATTTTTATTTGTTTTTCTCTGCACTTGCTTTTTATAGCGGCTGCTCATATTAACTTTTACACACGTTTTTCAAAAATAGGTATATGGACATCAATGTCTGTTCTCTGTGCATACTCTTTAGTTGACAACTTGATTTGAAAGTAATGAAAAGGACGGATTTTAGTTGATAACATGGTTCGCGATTGAAATTTTCTTCAGTCTTCATGGGCTGCAGGACACCACTCTGTGAAATGGTCACACCGGAGAAAAGTTTGTTCAGCTCCTCGTCGTTGCGGATGACTAGCTGCAGGTGACGTGGATGGTTCTTCTTGGTTTGGTCTTCTTGTGTTCACGGGCGGCGTTTTCTACCAACGTGCTGCGCAAACACGTCTGTCGCATGCGGATGCACAGCGAGAACTGACGATTGGTCGGTCGTCCCCACATGTTTGATCATCGCTGGTACGGTAACTGTGGCAGTATGAACTAATCAGAGCGAGGCGCAAACATGATGTCATTTTCGACCAATAGCTTTGTGCGCTTAAACATTTTTATTTGAAGTACATTTTAATTAGTTTAAACAAACGTTATGAATTAAGTTTACAACAGGGATTCAGCTTTGATGTTCTACCTTGCGAATGAAATACTTATCGTACAATTTCTGTGGGCCAGAGAGGAGATATTATCGTTCAAAGTCTCCAACCCCGCGTAACGCTTGCGATTTCAGAAATTTTAGAACGGCGCCCATATACAGGAAAAGAAAAGAGAGACGGAAGTCCTACGTCAAAGCAAAAAAAATAGTAATCACGCTCTTGAGTTGACGTCAAAATGTCCAAGGTTGACATCAAAATTTAAAAAAAAATGTTCCCGTATCTATAATGCCTATGTAGTGTAAGGAAAATATAACTCACCATAACATCATATGATATTTCAGCATTGCTCTTCCTTCCCGGTTCAGTGGGTTAGTATAGATGATCAACTTGATAATGCAACTCGTAGCACGATCACTTAACCGATTTTCTTGTCCGAATTTCACCTTTAATTCGCTAATTTCAGTCACCCGCCAGAAATGTATTTCTTCGCGCACCGGGCTCCTCTTGATCCGACCGCTGTCACCAAATAAACGAGCCTCGAGCGGGAAGGCACTGTCACTTTTTTTTAATGTACGGTTGAAACCGGAGCACGCACTCGCGCACAAGAATGTGATATATATATATATATATATATATATATATATATATATATATATATATATATATATATATATATATATATATATATATATATATATATATATATATATATATATATATATATATATATATATATATATATATATATATATATATATATATATATATATATATATATATATATATATATATATATATTTCTTGATTAATTGCACTATTTTCTTGTTAATAATAAACTTATATTTATGAACTATGTCAATCTTCACGTCGCGGAACACAAACGGGCAGCGTGACGTGGCTGCGTCAAAAACTTACTGTAACTCTGTCCATCATAATTCCTACTTGCGCTTAAATATGGGCCCTCTCTGGCCATGTTCTTCAAAAACACCCTCTCGCCAAAACGCGGGTTCTGGTCACTCATTCTCATCGCAACCTATGGACTTTTCGGTCGATAGCATAGCATAGCATAGCATAGCATAGCATAGCATAGCATAGCATTTTCCGACCATACATAATCCTGGGTTGGCTGTTGTAGAGACGATGGAAGCGCCAGAAGAGCTGCCTTGGGTGTGACAGGCTCCTCATCCATCGTTTTCTTTGCACAACACCTGGCCAGGTCCTTATGATCAGCATGGGATGGGAGGGAAGTGTTGATTAGATGTCTACCTAAGAAGATGCTGAGAACTCATGCTACCTTCATAGACATCTGGAGTTGGAAGTTGGATGGGATTGTGAGGGAGGCTTTCCTTGGCGAGAAAGCATATTTCTTTTTATATGTATATAGGTCGTTGGGAGTGACGAAGCTAAGAAAGTAAATGCACTCCTTTGCTGTCCGCTTTTGTGGGCTGCAACACAGGCAATTCCTACTTGTATCCAGGCTCTTATTGCGTGGGAGCTTGTCTGTCGGTTGGGGCATGAGCACTAACTCTTGTCCTAGCCTTTTTGGCATATGGTTATAGCGCCATTACTCGCTTTCTGAAAAGAGAAAAATGTTGCATAGAGACCAAATCACGCAACACACACGCAAACACACACACACCTCCCCCCCTCGAGCACACGCACACACACTCGGATATAGTCTTTGGCTCGGGAAGCAATTGCACATCGGTCCCAAGCTCAATCCGCCCCAAATAACGCAACTCACACCACCACACCCTCAAATACTATGTCTCAACCACCCTGCGAATCAAAACAAAAACAAAAACTCCAGCACCGAAATGCACAACAATGTATTGCTGGGTGCAGACTGCAACGCGCACTCTAGATCGAGGGGCTCTACAACAGTGAACCAATGTCCAATCGCTACTTTCATATTGATTGTTGATATCATCTTATTAGGGTTTCTTATAGACATAATTTGTGTACCCAGGTTTCCTAGAAATTTGGCGTATCCACGACTTGGGGCATGGCAATTGAAAATTGTTAATGTGTGGTATGTCTGCCCAAAGGACATGAACCCTTCTAATTGCTCGCAAATTCGACCAGTTGAAGATTTTTGACGAAGGCACATCTTAGGAAACATGTCTCGACAGCAGATACCATTCAACACTTTGAAAAAGACAGTAAAAAAGTGTCAAAACTTGTCGCTAAGAAGTTTGTGCTGAATCTTATGAAGAATGTCAGCTAGCATACAATCGCTAGATTGCAAATATTGAGAGCACTAACCAGATGTGTTAATTAAATGTTGAAAGTATATCTAATAAAAATTGAATTTCCAATACTTGTGTAATATTCTTACTGAGAACTGGATGCGTTCATACTGTCTGGGGCAGTCTTTAAGGCAACTGTAAGGATGCTGCTGGAGCCACTCACGAAGAGTAATCGTGGCTTTTTATTGGGAAGACAAGGAATTTTTCAACACTGCATGGACACCAATTTGGAAAGTTGGTGATGATTTGTCAGGAGAAATTTAGCTGACCGGACAGAAGCTGATTTCCTTTATCTCCGTTCGAAGCTGCATCTGTTCAATAAACCGTGAGTTTGAACATCAGATCTGAGATCAATGGGTCCAATGTGGATTGGCTATTCACGTGAAACCAAAAATTGCAGAGTTTTGGTGAATAAATCAAAAATTTGAAATGGATAATATACATTTAAAACACTTTCTGCACTACGATTGAAAACTTCAAACTTTACGACGTCAACGCGGTATATGAGAGTGAGACAGAGGCGAAGCTCGCCAAGTAAAATAAAACCCAAAGTTGGGCCTGAACTGCATCAATATATTCAGACCTTCAATTCCACATGTTGTACAGCCCAGGTAGTCTGGATTATCTATGTACATCTTAAATATAATACTTAGCTGAGTTTTGCTGGATCCTGTATACCATTTATGAGAAGCAAGCAGACAACCATTTCCATAACACTGCAAAGCCACGAACTTACAACGTCATCCGTCAAAGAAACACACGAATTGGGTCGATGAGCCACAGAAAATTTGCACAAGTTAAAAAATGGACCGTTTTGTTCTCCGTGTTTTGTTCTTTGCGACTTTTTGATAATGTTTTTCTCCAACCACTCAGTCAATGTTAGCCCCGCTATATTTTTCACCATTTATAGAATGTTATTTTCACGATCCACAAAATTCAACGACTACGACTATTTTTTATCGAATAGAGAACGCGACCGGTTTTGGTTTGGTTGACTTCCAAAACATTGCTTCATCACAGTTAACCTATGTTTTTTTCGCTCGACGAAAAATTTTTCAAAAAAAAAAAAAAAAAAACCCCCCCCCCCAGGAGAATTTTTTTTTTTTTTTTTTTTTTCCCGGGGGTTTTTTTTTTTTTTTTTTTTTTTTCTTCTCATGCCCCTACCGGTGGTTTCGTTTTCTGTGGTCAGAAAGATAATCGCGCGCGCATGATTCCCTAAGCAAAACGCGAACCTGTAAGGATCACAATCACTGAGGGCTGGATTTATGCGGAAAAATAGGCGCTGCAAGTGGACCAACGATACGAAAAGGTCGTGGAAGTTCATCCATTGATCGAGATTTCCGGCGAAAATTGGCAGTTTGATATCAGGCAATCGTACGTGCGACGACATTGGGCTTTGCGTGGTTGAAGAAGAAGACGAAGAAGGGCGTGGTGACATAGGAGTTTAAGATTTATTGACGGCGAGCACAAATCCCTTCACCCTGAAGTACGATGTCTCGAACTCGATGCGCTCCTTGAGGTGAGCCTCGATGGCCGCTTCGTCCAGCGTTTGGAGCTCAGCTTGCATGGCGTTGAAGTCGTTCCAGAAGGCCACGAGGGTTCCAGCCGGACAGAAAACTCCCGAGCACCAGTTTCCTCTTGGTAGCCATCGACGAATGCCATGATCAATCCAAACGAGGTTAGCAGGCTTTTCTGCCTGTTTTTCAGCGATTTGATTCGCCTATCGTTGGACATTGAGACGGAAACGGTGTTGAATGGTTGAGCTGAATCTGAAAGCCACAGACCGCGTAGCTCAAAAGGGTAATGATAGAGGGATTGTAAATTTAATTACCTGGTTACAGGCAAAGCAATGCTTTGTATGATTTTAATCAACGTGGAGCAGGTAACCTCAACCTGACCGGACACGTGTAGAATCCATAGATCACTGGTTCATATCCGGTTCGAAGGAGCACTTTGTCGGTAGCACAAAGACGAGCAGCAGGTAAGTAAGGTTCACGGGCGCAGGTAAGTAGGTTTCTTCCACAGGTTTCGATTCCAGGTAAGTTCAATGTATCTCACTCCTTCTCGTTTCTTCTTCTATTTATTCACTACTTCATATAGTTTAATTAATTACATTAATTCACCACTTTATTGTTCATCTTATTTCTCTGCTTATTTCATAAAATACTTTAAAATGCTTATACTTTAACATAATCTGTACTGCACTGGTAAATTGAACCTAACACCGATGACGTTCCATAAAAACAAGAGAGCCATACCGACGACGCATTGAACTTTTAGGCCAGGTGCCCACTGATGTGGCGGAGGTGCGGCATCTGCTAGCATGTCAAAATATCTTGTCGACGTTCACCTCACGCCACAAGACTTTGACTCGATATGTTGACATGGTATGTGATACCACACCTCCGCCACATCAGTGAGAGCCTCGACTTATAGTTAAAGTTGTACGGAAGTATGTTTTTCGCCATGTTGCCATTTCCGAAAGGCCGTTAACGTCATCCGACGGTTGTCGGAGTTGGTTGACCTATCGCTGTACGAGGGGTCGATGATGGAATCGATGCGTTGGTTGACATAGAGATGACGCTGTGCAGTGGCGAGTTGATAACCTCGATGTGCATTCGTACGAAGTTTGGTTGATGCACGAACAATGCATATAATAATAAAATGCCGATATTTGCCTCCTGCGCTGCGGTGTAAGATGATTGAACTTTGAAATTACGAATGTTTCCAAAGTCTGTTATTGATTCTTGGATCAAAACATTTGTTGATATGAGCCATCGACGGTTGTCGGAGTTGGTCGAGGGGTCGATGATGGATTCGATGCGTTGGTTGACATATAGATGACGCTGTGCAGTGGCGAGTTGATAACCTCGATGTGCATTCGTACAAAGTTTGGTTGATGCACGAACAATGCATATAACAATAAAATGCCGATATTTGCCTCTTGCGCTGCGGTGTAAGATGATTGAACTCTGACATTACGATTGTTTCCAAAGTCTGTTAATGATTCTTGGATCAAAACATTTGTTGATATGATGGAAGAAAATTGATCACCTGGCAGCCTAGCAAAATAGCAAATAAAATTTCAGCAAACAATAAGGCGACATAAATTTCATATGAGTATGATTACTGTCCAAAAACGAAAGACCGTACGCACAAAAGAAAGAAATAAGGAGTCTTCGATAGCTCTTGTTTCCTACTGGCCCCATTAATGATTTTTGATGTCTGTGAAATAGAAAATGCATAATCATAAACAATGTTAGTTTACATAAATACAATGGGAATACTAATTTAAGTGACATGACCACAATGGAACTGACTCTAAGCTTCAGGTCTTGACAAAGAATTCCTACTGAGCCCTTGCGGCACGTCAAGCCGGCCAGTTCAGCGCAAGGGGGTACTTAACTTAGTGTTATTTGAGCTTTTAATTGATTTATTGTACAATCACTCTATACGTCATTTAAAAATACGAAGCTTAAAATATAATCTTTTTATACGAAGCTTAACACATAATCTTTCAGAAAGGCATTTGAATACAGGAAAACATGTAATTAATTTAGGGACGTGAAATTAAATTCATTATTGATTTGTTTATTTGTTTCACTTTTGTCTAAATGAAGTTTTGATGGGGATAAGCCTGAATGATTCGGCTGCATACAGATACCGTATCACGGAGACGAAAAAAACCCATATCTTTTCAAAATTATCAACTACAACTACAAGCCTAAACAGAACACATAGTATGGACATAGATTAAAATTAAACATTTATCATTTGCGTAAGCAGTAAATAAAACCATGAATTCACTCTCCCCATAAAGATGTTAGGAAACACCAGAAAGCATCCTAATTTCTTCTTAGCGCCTTTCCGAAAGTTTACGCTTGAATGTAGCAGCAGAAGCGATAAAATCAATAAGCATGTACGATTGGTTGAAGCTAGCAGACATGAAGCGTATTGGATCATGCTGACCATACATAGCATGACGAGACTCCAGATGTAGAAAATCTCGTTGGCAAAGGATTCGTTCTGGTGCGTAAATGTTTAGCTGTGCGAGGATTTCCGACGGATCTGTATCTCCCAAAAGGACTTTAGCTACAAATACTGCTTGCACGGAATTTCTTCTTTTCTCCAATGTCTTTATGCCCAGTTGGCTTTTTATAGTCTCTATGCGCATGTTGGCTTTTTATAGAATTCCCAGCGAAATTGCCAAATATAAAAATATGGAAGTATAAAAATATGGAGCAACCTGCATAAGAACCTTGAACGATTAGGTCATGGGTCCAGTGACTTGACCACTAGTTTATATAAACAATTGTAAATAGGAAAGCTTAAAGGCGAACAATAACAACGTCGTGTAAAACAAAATCCATTCATACGTCAACCTTATGAAATTTAAAGCATCGTTCATAAGTTGAACCTTATGAAGTTCTTAAGATTATTTGGCTGAGTGTAGGAGTGGTAGCAACCTTTCATCCGTTGCATAAGTTTCTGTAATTCGAACCAGCCTGACCATAATTGAACAGTGTTTATAATCATGTTCTCTATTTGGTGAACTGAAGAGGGATAATAACATATTTTTATATAATACTACTGCTCCCCGGTTATGGGTTTCCGGCCTTTGTTAGTGGTACCGAAAAAACCTATTGGTATTCCTTGCCATTTTGCATAAACAATACAGTCAACTTTCGTTCGTTGCACGAAGCCCATAGCCCATTGATTAAACCGCCTTCGCCTTTCACTATATAGGCTAGGGGCTCTCTGTTCGGGACATAAACCACTGCGTCCACACTGGCTACGGGCTTTCGAATCTTCCGGTCCGCCTCTAAGCATCTTAATATGAGGTACCAGGGGGTTACACACCGATTTTCTGTCGATGTGCCAAATTTGGAAAACGTCTGTATTGAGTTATCTCAAAATATAATATTCCACTATATTACAATAATATTCCACTATATTACAATAATATTCCACTATATTACAGCACGGAGAAAAAACAGTCCCGTTTGAAACAACAAACTTGTTGGTTGACCTGCAAACTAAAAAACAAGTTGTTTTAAACATCCATTTTGTTTTTTTAACCAAACGATTTCGTTTTGAAACAAACTAGAAGGTTGGTTGTTTTTACCCAAAGATATTACCACAATACAACACAAATTATGGTTGTTCTAAACTAATATTTTTGTTGTTTCCACCTTGAAAGGGTATTATTATTACCAAAACACAGGTTGCGTTGACTCAGGGAAACACATTAAATTTTAGATTGAATCAACCAAAGCGGTGGTTAAATCAAACTGATATTTTGTTTGGAGAAAAAATAACTAAAAATTTAATTAGAAACAAACTATTTTTTGGGTTATTCCATTTTCCGTCATCCGCACAGCAAGCGCTGCAAAACGAAGAAAATATAAATTTGAGTTTGAAATATTTATTTGCTATTTTTCATCGAGATAGTTGGTAAACCGGATAAAAGATAATTTAAATGTGCTACTTCTAGTAAATAGATTGAAAAGAGTGAAACATGCACACTTAAAAAATTTAACAGTACAGTAACTGTTCGCTAACTGGGTGCTGTTTAACTGGGCTGCTTTTTAACTGGGCGTTCGGTAACTGGGCTATAGCCCAGTTAAAAATCAAATGAACTTCAAAAATCAGCATTTGACATTTTGTTGTCAAAATCAACAAGGGGCATATAAAAGACATATAAGGTTCGTGGAGGAGTGAAAAATGGTTAAATTGAACGAAATTGAGTCGTAATTCCATACAAACTGAGTCAAATATTTTGCACAATGGGGTGCACAATAAGCTACATCACAGTAGCGTATAAAGCATTAAAACATTATTGAATTTATGTATTGTGCAATGTAATATCCGTACCGAAATCTGATCGAAAGTCCCCTCGAAATTTATTTTCATTTGAAATGTCTGCCCAGTTACCGAGCAGCATGCACTAACTGGGCTGTGCACTTAGCCCAGTTAGCGAACGGTTGCCTTACTCGGTCATTTTTTTTTTAAATTAAATCAATGACCGAAAGTTCGGTACTCGAATTTTTTGATGAACTGTCAAAAAATACCGTAAATAATTAAACAATATTATATGTGTTGTGATTTTTTTACTAACCTATTTATTCAATATGGAATACGTTAAGAAGGGACCACCAACGATGAGTGTTGGCTGCATCGGATGCTGGCCAGTGAAGTTGTTTTCTACCTGTAGATGGATACAATGAAGAAAATATATTTTGGATGCACCTGGTATCCTGCTCCATCACCATTGATTTTGGCCACGAGATGAAAACTTTTTAAACTAAAACATAGAAGTTTGGTAAAATTCATAAATTTGAAGTTATGATATTATGGTTTCAGTTGAAAACCGAATTGATCGAATAGCAACAATTGATTTTACTCTCGTTCTGTACGTTAAGTAGTGCGCTGTATGGCGCATCAAATGCGCTATACAGCGCACTACTTCCAACATAAGGTATAACGTACAAGCAAAAAAAAAGCCGCTGGTAGAAACTACCATTTCGAGGGTTAAATTAAGCGCAAACACCAACAATTTTCAGCTGACTATAAATGCGGTTGATTTTACCATGCCTGCGATTAGATCAACCATGGTACGGTTGATATCAATATGAGGTCTGTCAAATATACCACAAATGTTGAAGGTTTTACCATAAACTTAGTAAATTTGTCTGAAATTTCATGCTAGTTTTAAAGATAGGCATAGTCGGGTAAAATGGTAGTTTTTACTACAAGAATTTTTTCTGTGTACAGAACGAGCGTAAAATCGTTTGTCGCTAGTCGATAAATTCGGTTTTCAACTGATATGATAATAACATATGTCAAAAAAGTCGTTTTGGACATACCAATTTCAAAAATACGTATTTCTGTGAAAAATTAAGGTAGCATAATAAAAATATTACCCCAGCCTAAAAAAGTATAGGAAATAATGTGGACAAAATTTGAACTGTTTCCATCGAGTGGTTTGGGCCATAGCTGGCGTCAAAGTTGACGCACCATTATGAGTATTTCCCTTTTTCACGCGGTATTGACCATGCTGAAATATCGGTGCAAAAAAAAAGCCAAATTCAACGTGAAATTCCGATTAAATGAAACTAGAATATGTTTGCGTTTAGTAATCTTTTTTTCTCAGTTGCGATTGGTTGAGCGGATTGGAGATAATGGAATCATTGGGTATAGAGAGAGTATCCCCCGGACGGTACTAAACAGATTAAAACACAAAAAAAAAACACATATAAATATTTCACATGCACAGTGGGAAAAAAGTGCCCGAAACGCGAAAGAATTCTATATCTCAGCTCGGAGTGGAACGATTTCTGTAAAAATAACCTTAACTTGAAGGAAAATTTCCAAGGAATCGAATGAACGTAGTCTCATTGGCCGCACGGAACTGCTTGGGGAGCAAATGAGCTCATTTTACCCTGGTTCCCCTAATATTTCCTTGTTGTTTAGAAAATTTCTTTGCTTGGTGTGACTCAAGATCAACAAAATGATGCTAGTCCTATGTAAAATTTCCAGGAAAATCGATTGAAGTTGGTTTCGTTCACCGCACGGCACTGTGAATGAAGATATGGCTGATTTTACCCTGATTTCCCTAATATTTTCATGTTTTTCACAATTTTCTTTGCTTGGTGTGACTCAAGATCAATACAATAAGGCTGATTCTTTGTAAAATTTGCTAGGAAATCGATTGAAATTGGTTTCATTAACCGCACGGCTCTGTGAACGTAGATATGGCTGATTTTACCCTGATTCCCCTAATAGTTTTGTGTTTATCATAAATTTCTTTGGTCAGAGTTACTCAAGATCAACAAATTAAAGCTAGTCCTTTGTAAAAATTGCTGAGAAATTGATTGGAATTGGTTTCATTCACCGCACTGCTCTGTGAACGAAGATATGGTCGATTTTACCCCGATTCCCCAAATATTTTTGGGTTATTCAGAGATTGCTTTGTTCGGGTTGACTCAAGATCAACAAAATAAGTCTAGTCCTATGTAAAATTGCCTGAAAAATTGATTGGAGTTGGTTTCATTCACCGCACGGCTCTGTGAACGAAGCTATGGCTGATTTTTCCCTAATTTCCCTAGTATTTTTGTGTGATTCAGAAATTTATTTGTTCGGTGTGTTTCTACAGCAACAAAATAAGGCTAGTCCTATGTAAAATGTTCTGGTCAATCGATTGGAGTTAGTTTCATTAACCGCACGGCTCTGTGAATGAAGATATGGCTGATTTTACCCGGATTCCCCTTATATTTTCATGTTTTGCAAAATTTTCTTTGCTCTGAGTGACTCAAAATTTACAAAATAAAGTCTAGTCGTTTGTAAAATTTGCTAGGAAATCGAATGAAATTAGTTTCATTCACCGCACGGCTCTGTGAACGTAGATATGGCTGATTATACCCTGATTCCCCTAATATTTTCATGTTTTTCACAATTTTCTTCACTCGGTGTGACTCAAGATCAATAAAATAATGCTAGTGCTTAGTAAAATTTTCTGAAAAATCGATTGAAATTGGTTTTATTAACCGCACGGCTCTGTGAACGTAGATATAGCTAATTTTACCCCGATTCTCTTAATAGTTTTGTGTTTATCATAAATTTCTTTGGTCGGAGTTACTCAAGATCACGGATGAAGGCTAATACTTTGTAAAAATTTCTGAAAAATCGATTGGAATTCGTTTCGTTTTCCGTACAGCTCTGTGAACGAAGATATGGTCGATTTTACCCCGATTCCCCTATTTTTTGTGTGTTGTTCAGAGATTGCTTTGTTCGGTGTGATTCAAGAACAACAAAATAAAGCTAGTCCTATGTAAAATTGCCTGACCAATTGATTGGAGTTGGTTTCACTAACAGCACAGCTCGGTTAATGAAGAGCTGGCTGATTTTACCCTCATTTCCATCATATTTTTGTGTTATTCAGAAATATCTCTGCTCGGTGTGACTCAAGATCAACAAAATAGTGCTAGTTCTTTGAAAAAAATTCTGGGGAATCGCTGGAGTTGATTTCGTTAACCGCACGGCTCTGTGAACGAAGAAACTCCTGTTTTTTCCCTGATGCCCCTAATATTTTCGTTATATTCGGAAATTTCTTCATTTTTGTATTATTCAGAAATTTCGCTGCTCGGTGTGACAAAAAAAAAGCTAGTCCTAAGCAAAATTTGACAAAAAAGAAGCTAGTCCTTAGCAAAATTTCCTGGTTAATTGAATGGAGTTGGTTTCATTGACCGCATTGCTCTGTGAACGAAAATATTACTGATTTTATTCTGATTCCCCTAATATTTTTGTGTTATTCAGAAATTTCTATGCTCTGAGTGACTCAAGATTAACAAAATATGACTAGTCATCTGTAAAATTTTATGGAGAATCGATTGAAGTTAGTTTCATCTACCGCACAGGCTCTTATAACGAAATTGTTATCTATAAGCTGATTATGCCCCATTTATCCATTTTTGTATTACTTTGGTTTCTTTCGTCACTAAATTTTTTTCTTCTTCAAATAAAACATATGGGAACTTTCGGACCACTTCAAGAAAAAGTTTATATTGTTTTTATTTTCACCAATTCAACAACCTTCATCCTCACTGCCACACTACTCTTCTTCATCACTGCCATCGTTTCCACTGTCTATTAAAATATCGTATTCGTGAGATACACAAAACTTCAACATCTGTGCTTCAAAGTCCTGGTCAGGTTTCCAGTGCTGTTTTTTCCCACTTAATTTAACCGACATATAGGACATCTTGAGATCAGACCAAGTCAAGCTTCCTTCATCATGTCTTCAAGATTGTCCTCTGCAGAAGTTTTCCGTGAGAAATGAAGCCGAGCGAACTTGTGCTGTTTGTGGCTTGTTTCTCCAGGTTGCTCGTCCACGAAGTTCATCGTTAACGGCTAAAAATGAAACAAAAATTTATCTCTACTGATTGCAAATTTTGATGATTAAATTATTCTTCAATTTCTTAAACGGTCAACCAGCATCGGCAAGTGTTCATACTTGTGTAGGCAAGGAGGAAGTTGCTTCACAAATGGAAATTGCTGTCGGTATTGTTGCTCGATATCAGAGTACAAAGTTTTTATTTTACTGGAGTCCAGCTTCTTTGAAGAGAGTGCAAGGCTGCTTATGAGTCGAATATTGTTAACCAAATCACTACTAGTTCCAAGAATTGCTGCAAACTTCTGTGGTTCTGCTAGGAGCCTCCTAGCCATGTTTCCGTTATTAGAGCTTCCGCATCCTCCAGCGTTTTGGCGATTAACTTTCATTTTAAAATGCTCTTCAAGCTCATCACCCATCCGGCGGGCTTCTTTCTTAACATCTGGATGTGACAATGCCGGATTGTTGGGAACAGCTTTCTTAGCAGCATTTCTGATCAGGTTTTCCACCAAATTTAGCCGTGAATGAAAGTAAGATGGTCCAACTCGTTCATCATCATTCACACAGATCGGACACGCCTTCGTGTTTTTGTTCCCTACATTCGCATTTGCCGCCTTACCATCAATCAACGAATAAATTGCGTTAATATTTACTCGCAACTTCAAAGTTCTCATGTCGATGATGATTGGGAAAGCATTGACCTTATCTACTTCTTTAAAAACGAAAGGATGAGTTATGTCAGTGACATAACTGCAAAGTTGACGTAGGACTGCTTGTTGATGTGAAGAAATTGATGTCGCGAATTAATAAATTTCTACTATATTTTATTCAGTCTATAGAACCATAAAACCCTATGCTATTGGTGTGTGAGGCTCCGGTTCTTCTTCCGCTATTTGTTCTTCACGAAAATTTATAGAAACTGCAGTTCGGCTCGAATTGACTGTTAATGATATTTTGTTTGTTAAATCAGCGCCAACATTAGATTGGGGCGAATTTGATTTTGTAAACAATGGCTTTCGTAGTCATTTTCTCTTGAACAAAATGTCACAAATACAAATTAAGCACTCTTTAAGGAAGAAGAGCTTTATTTCTATCCGCTGATATATTCAATTTGAAGGGATTGTATTCAACTTCCGATAAATTAGCAGACAAAGTGTTTGTTTACAAAAGCAGATTCGCCCTAATCAAATGTTGGCGCTGAAATGTCCAACGTACTTCTAAGTGTGAAATGGATCCTGTGTTTACGGAGGGAACTTAGTTCGCGATTGAAATGTTCTTATCAGTTTTCTTGGGCTGCAGGACTGCCTTAGTGTTTGGCGGCACGTGATACTACGATAAAAATAGGCATTTATACCGCCTTCAACTCGAGATTGTACAGACTGAAGATTGAACATACACCCAAAAGTTGAAAAGGTGGCAAAAAATGCAATGGCAGTTTTTTCAATCATATCTTGAGAAATCCGCATGATTCAGAAATGGCAATTTTGCCCATTTTGATCTACAAAGCGTTTTATGGTACAAATGAAGCCATGCTAGAGTGTGCAAGCAACTGACAGCTCGAAACAAATTTATCGCTGTAGGATCCTTATTCAATCATCACCAACATTTCAATATACAATATGGATGAGTCGATATCACAAAATGCCGCCACGCTATTGGCCACTGTTGTATTGCCGCCGTCAAGTGTTCTATTTTGGTTCTCACTGATCATCGACAAAGCGTTTGATGATATAAACAATGCCATGTAAGTTTATTAGCGACAGGTTGCACATAGTTGGGTAGAAAATCTAGGTTTTTTTTTTCATTAGGGCGAATCTACAATTGAGAGATTCTCTTCGGGCTCGCCCTCTTTCATTCATAAACCAATCACCTTTACGTTTTTCATTCTACTATTTGTTGAGTATGCTAGCCAGCACTGTTGTGTTTCGATCTGCACTAAAGAATCCCTCGAAAGTTTTATAATGGCGCTGTTATGAATGAAAGAGAGCGAGCCCGGAGAGAATCTCTCAATTGTAGATTCGCCCTAATGAAAAAAAACCCCTAGAAACATGTCCATTTGCTTCATTGCTGTACCCTGAATTCCCCGCCAAGTGAACTAACTGTAGGGTTCCTATTCCCTATCTCTGAGCTTGTCAAAGTGGCTAAATGGTTGCCATCAAGAGCCGCCGCGCTGATGGTCACGGTTCGTTTCTCGATTTCGTATTTGGCATATTTTATTTTTGTGAGCCATCGGACTTTCGGACACTCATCTCTTACTCATCAACTAAATATCACTGCACACGTTCAATTTTTCATTGCGAATTGCTGTTGCTATTTTGCCCACAACTAATGTTAGATTTTTCATCCAAGTTACGATCAATAGCACGAATGGAACAAAATCAAGCGAAATTGTATTACAATCTTACTTTCTTAGTTTGTAGACCAGTTTGAACATTTTCGTTTTGCAAAAAGTTCCACTGGCTGGAGCGGAAATCGAACCCCCCAACTTCATGTCAACCGCTTGTACGACGGGCGACGCCGCTAACCACTTGACCACGAAGATGTGGGCGATTGATTTGGCCATTTTCTCCGGGACGCGGCTTTTTTAACGCCATATTGAGCCGGTGCGTGGTAATGAAAATTTCGATGAGCTCAAGAGAAATTTCAATCATACATACTCTTTTGTTGGCAAATTGATGTGGTCGTCCTGAAAAGGACAGATTTTAGTTGTTTACATGATTTACATCAGCGTCGACGTCGGGCTTCTTCCGCTTGCCTCGTCTAGCGGACGTGCCTGCCACATTAGGCGGCGTCTACTCGATCTCCAGCAGCAGGGCGAAAAACTCGGAAAAGCGCTTTTTTATCACGAGAGCGGGATACACACGTCTGAACGTGTCAATGATCCAATAATGAATGATATAATGGCATATACCATTACATGACAGGAAGGAGGTATCAACGAAGGCAACGCGAATCAAATTTCACAAAAGGGGACGGGCCTCAGTTGTTACGCCAGACAGCAGCGTGGAAATGAAATCATTAGTTTTCATTAGAGCGACAGGGGTTTCCGAGCTTAAATTCGCATCTTTTCAACTCAGGCAACAAAAAAACAACCCTTGTCAGGGCCTCAGAACCCCATCCAAAGAGAGTTGAGAAATAGACACACTTGCTTCTGAAACTGCAAAACAGAGTTTATAAATATTGGCCAGAAAAATTATAACTCACACTCTAAAACTACCTGCAACTAACCTAATCTATTATCTGCAACTAATCCACTATGTACATATGTACAACAAGAACTACAATGAAGCTAACCTACCCCCTACACTGAATACGTGAAACACATAATTGGTCTGCTGTGTTGCAGTTCGGCTCAAATTAACTGTAAATATTTCGTTTGTTGAATGTCCAACGTGCTTGCTAGTTTTAACATGGCAAATAGAGATTTATATATGGATACTAATAAAAAAAATTTGCTCATTTTCTCCAGAACGCGGCTTTTCAAGCAACACAAAAGAAATTTCAATGAAACATGCTCTTTAGTTGGCAAATTTAATTGTTCGTCCTGAAAGGACCGGGTTTTAGTTGTTAACGGAGGGAACATGGTTTGCGATTGAAATTTTCTTCTCGGTCTTCTTGGGCAGCAGGATGGCCTGGGTGTTTGGCAGCACGTTATACTACGATGCAAATTTACATTTGCAACGTCTTCATCTTGAATTTGTACAAACTGAACATTGAACATAAAACGAATTACAACGAATAACTTAACCTCACACCAAGTGGACCAGTTTGGACAATTTCGTTTTGCAAAAAGTTCCACAGGCTGGAGCGGAAATCGAACCCTCACTTCATGGCAATGAACGACGGGCGACGCCGCTAACCACTTGACCACGAAGATGATGTGGGCGAATGTATAGGCCATTTTCTCCGGGACGCGGCTTTTTCAACGCCATATTGAGCCGGTGCGTGGTAATGAAAATTTCGATGAGCTCAAGAGAAATTTCTATCAAACATACTCTTTAGTGCAACTTTGATTTGATCGTCCTGAAAAGGACGGATTTTTGTTGATAACATGGTTCGCGATTGAAATTTTCTTCAGTCTTCTTGGGCTGCAGGACACCACTCTGTGAAATGGTCACACCGGAGAAAAGTTTGTTCAGCCCCTCGTCGTTGCGGATGGCCAGCTGCAGGTGACGTGGATGATTCTTCTTGGTGTGGTCTGCTTGTGTTCACGGGCGGCGTTTTCCACCAACGTGCTCGCCGAACACATCTGTCGCATGCGGATGCACAGCGAGAATTGATGATTGGTCGGTCGTCTCCACATGTTCGATAATCGCTGCCACGGTAACTGTGGCAGTATGAACCAATCAGAGCGAGGCGCAAACATGATGTCATTTTCGACCAATAGCTTTGTGCGTTTAAAAATTTTTCTTTTAAGTACTTTTTAATTAGTTTAAACAAACGTTATGAATTAAGTTTGCAACAGGGGCTCAGCTGATGTTCTACCTTGCGAATGAAATACTTATCGTACAATTTCTGTGGGCCAGAGAGGAGATATCATCGTTCAGAAATTTTAGAACGGCGCCCCTGTACAGGAATAGAAAAGAGAGACGTAAGTCCTACGTCAAAAACTGGTCGAGAAGTTCCCGAGTTATTTCATCTATTTCTCTGGTCCAGTGCATAGATCGAACACGACAAAACATATCGGACTGCGGGTTCGGATGTTTATAGATCTCATATTCATCTTTGGACACTAGCTTTAGAGACATAAAGTGCTCCGTCAAAAGCGAATCATCCTTACCAAGGAACTTTGCTTGGTTGTAATGGCTGAATCCGGTTGCCGAGTCAGGTCCAGCTGCCACATGCATGGTGCAGTCGACTATCTCCCTCGAATCTATTCCTTTCAGCTTGTCTTTTACATCCTCCAAGTCCATAATGCGCGTGATGTCATTCGAAAGTAAGTCCCGAATCGAAACACTTGAAGACAAGTGTCCCTTATCATGATTGGGCTTTAAAAATTTCGGTAGTATACTATTGCGATGAGTTATCATGTCTACCCATGGCACGAATGCCTTCAGTTTCAGCTCCTTCCGCATAAATGACGTAATTCCGGTGTACTTACTTTTAGTCAAGCTAAGTCTGGTTTTCATAATCAGAGATGATTCTGACCAAGTCTTATTCAGATTTGATTTTCTTTTCAGTGCATTCAGTGCTCTTTTAGCACATGCTTCCTTTCCTTTTCTTAAACTTTTCAGAACTCTACAAATATTCGGACAGGTGGCATTACGTGCAGCTGTTTCCGCCGCACGCAGCAGTTCTTCGACGCATCGGCCCCGAGCCAAATGTTGAGAATACTTTACCTTAGTCTGCTCAGTCAAGTTCGGAAATGACTTCGGCTTTCTACCAAGCTTATTAGATGATGGTGATGTTCCTGACTCTTGAGATTCACGATCAACGTTGACATTTTTGGATGGGGTTGACATGGATGATGATGGAGACGTTACTGGTGAAAGCTGTTTAATCAAAATTCGTATTAAAGTTATTCTCCTCTGCTCTATTTTCAGTACACTCCACACTTTAAAACGTGAGTTTTTCAATCAAATTTCTTTATCAAAGTAGTTGTAGTGTGGAACAAAACACAAAACAAAGCAAAATAAAACTCATAAGTTTCAAATCTTTTAAAATACTACAGTGATTGATGAATTAGATATATCAGGCCTAGAGGAAGCTGCTTTAAAAAAAGATTCCATTAACATCATGTTCGAAGGCAGCTCAATATTGCTGCAAATCCCTCAACTACTTTTTTCATCCTATTTACCTGAACAAGGGGGATAATATCAATAAAAAAAACTTGATTTTAATAATCAAAAACTCATCAGAATATCGATCTAAAACTTTAGTGTTGAGCAAAATTTTTGTTCAATTCCGCTGTAATTACTCATAAGTTTATATATCCTTTGACAGATACGTGTATTTTGTATACATACTTCGTACAGACTTCATCAGTGTAGAGTACATCAGTCCACTTGAACGGGTATCTAATAAGTAATTATAGCGTAATTAAATGGAAATTATTCACGCCACTCAACTTCTGGATCGAAAAAAGGATTCTGCTAAGAGGTTCGACACAATTTCAAATTCTCATCGAAATGCCGGCTTTGGTAATACCACCTATTGTCGTCAGGAAGGTAAATTAAGTCGAATAGTTCAAAATTTTTGGTCCATCAATTCTCTACAACATAGTGCAGATTTATGCATAAATTTGCGCTCTTGGTCTTCATTTACCCCCCCTGACGATAATAGGTACAGATTCTGCCGTTATTTGGCCTATGTCGTATTCTGAATAATGTAATTTTTTTATTATTTAAATAAATATATTGCTTAAATCTCTTTCAGGAAGGAGCTGGTTCAGCGGACAATATTGCAAAATATGTTTGTATCGATGTAATGCTCTTGAGTTCCCAAGTAACCACAAGCATTATATTGTTGCTCTTATTCAACACAAAATCAACACCATTAATGCGGGATCGCATCAATTCAACAGATGTCAAGTAATGAAGCGTTAGATTAGCTTTAAGAATATAATGATGCATTACCAATGCAATGATACATTACCAATGCAATAATGCTACTTTAGCAATGTATTATGGCATTACAAAAGATATAGCATTAGTTCGATCTTAGTGGGGCCCTTTTCAGCTTTAATCCAACTTCAATGATGCATTAGACGTAATGCATATGCCTAAATATGCAAGCTATTGTAGGCTCGTGGTTACTTGGGTTACCTCTTCTTAAATTTCATCCATTTTGATAAATGGGAAATCGAACTTACCTGGAACGACAAATCCAGCCAATCAGCTTTTCGTTCAAAAAATCGATTCTTGCTTCCAACATTTCTCCAATGCAATTTGAATGCACGCATCCATACATCCACACTTCTATGCACTATATCTTCTTTCACTTGCACATTTTGCTGGACAAAATCAAAAACATTCTGTTTATTACCGTTTTTCAAATAAATATCCACAACTTCACGATTTGAAAACATTTTTAACAAACTATCCAAGAAAGATGAAAGATTTGCAGAACAAACTCTTTTGCACCGAATGAACAGAACAAAAGATTTGAGTTTTAATGGTGGTAAGCTAGTAAACTGTGTCGTCATATGCAAACACGTTTTAAGAATTAACTCAGCTTTTGACTCATTTTTTCTTACTCTGGTTTTCTGCGCACTCATTTTTACCCGTTAATTATGAAATTATTATAAATTAAGGAGAATAAGTAAACATGAATAAGGAGAAAAGCGGACTAAGAAATAATAAGTCATAAAGTAAGTTAATTCTCAGAACGTGTTTTTATATGACGACAAGGTACCTCTTAAACTTCAAAATTTTCGTTCAGTTCATTCGGTGTGTTCATCCATTGCCAACTGCAAGGAAAACTAACCTTACTTTTTGCGCTAAGAGTTAAAGAGATAACAAGGAAAGGTACTACCGGTAACTGTCAAAATGTGAGTTAAAGAGACGGGGAGAATCAGGATGAAGGCAAAGGAGTTCGAGGCAATCATTCGTGCCGTCAGCTGTAAGCACTCGAATAGTATAAAGTAGGCAAGAGACAGCATTTTCGCGAATTCATTAGAAGACGTTTGAGCGGTGCCATATTTACTAATAATGATTTGTTTTTTTTATTTCGAAAATATTGGGGGAATCAGGGTAAAATTAGCCATATCTTCGTTCACAGAGCTGTACGGTGAACGAAATCAACTCCAATCGATTTTCCAGAAAAATTTACATAGGACCAGCTTTAATTTATTGATCTTGAGTTACACCGACCAAAGAAATTTCTGAATTACAAAAAAAAATATTAGGAGAATCAGGTTTAAATGTGTCATATCTTGATTCACAGAGTGGTGAAACTAACTTCTTATGTCTCCAGGAAATTTGCATGAGACTAATATTATTTTGTTGCTGTAGGAACACACCGAATAAAAATTTCTGAAAAATAAACGAAAATGTTATGGGAATCAAGGTAAAATCAGCCATATCTTCATTCACGGAGCCGTGCGGTTAATGAAACTAACTCCAATCGATTGACCAGAACATTTAACATAGGACTAGCCTTATTTTGTTGCTATAAAAACACACCGAACAAATAAATTTCTGAATCACAAAAATACTAGGGAAATTAGGGTAAAATCAGCCATATCTTCGTTAACAGAGCCGTGCGAAGAATGAAACCAACTCCAATCAATTTTTTAGGCAATTTTACATAGGACTAGACTTATTTTGTTGATCTTGAGTCAAACCGAACAAAGCAATCTCTGAAAACCCCAAAAATATTTGGGGAATCGGGGTAAAATTGACCATATCTTCGTTCACAGAGCTGTGCGGTGAATAAAACCAATTTCAATCAATTTCTCAGCAATTTTTACAAAGGACTAGCCTTAATTTGTTGATCTTGAGTAACTCTGACCAAAGAAATTTATGATAAACACAAAACTATTAGGGGAATCAGGGTAAAATCAACCATATCTACGTTCACAGAGCCGTGCGGTTAATGAAACCAATTTCAATCGATGTCCTAGCAAATTTTACAAAGAATCAGCCTTATTGTATGGATCTTGAGTCGCACCGAGCAAAGAAAATTGTGAAAAACATAAAAATATTAGGGGAATCAGGGTAAAATCAGCCATATCTTTGTTCACAGTGCCGTGCGGTGAACGAAACCAACTTCAATCGATTCTCCTGGAAATTTTACATAGGGCTAGCATCATTTTGTTGATCTTGAGTCACACCAAGCAAAGAAATTTTCTCAACAACAAGGAAATATTAGGGGAACCAGGGTAAAATGAGCTCATTTGCTCCCCAAGCAGTTCCGTTCATTCGATTCCTTGGAAATTTTCCTTTAAGTTAAGGTTATTTTTACAGAAATCGTTCCACTCTGAGCTGAGATATAGAATTCGGGCGGTCAATAATGCGAATGCTCTAGATTCTTATAAAATAGTTCTCCTGGGAATGGTGATTTGGGGGGGGGGGGTTTGGGCGGTGACTTCGGCGTATAGGTTAACATCCATACCTCTCACGCCAAAGTCACGAGTTCGGATCTCACCCCCGGACAAGTTACGAAAATAATAAAAAAGGTATTTGAGTGACTACGACGGGAGGTGTACCAGCCCAGGGCTGAAAATCTCGATAATCGAGGAACTAAAAGAAAAAAAATTTGGGGAATGGAATTTTGGGAAACGATTTTCTGGGGAATGTTATTAAATATGCTTATTCTACATTTTTGTTTTTTTGTTTTTTTTTTTCAGCATCAAAACGAATTACCTACACGTATAATCAATGCAATACGGATGTTTCACATCGTTAAGAATATTCAATCATATATACCATACCTCTTGTATGCAATTTTTCTACTTTTATTGACAGTAGCAACACACAGAGCCAGGAAAATCGACTGTATCAAAGAGAGGACACATTCCGATCATTTGGTGGGGTATCCCGCAAATTGCAGTGAAAGTCAGAATAATAACAATTCGGATGTAATAAAAAAATGATCCAGCTTATTTTTAAATTCCGTATTTTTATTTACAAAAGAAATGGTACTACTCAAAATAATTCAGATTTTGATGAATACATCATAACAACATAAAAACAAGGTATACTTACAATTGTTTGTTCAAATGTATTTCATACTAAATGAGGGCCATACATTAATTACGTAAGGGTTTATGGTAAGAAGGGGGCATTTTCTCCAGCATTTTCTTACGCCATACAACATTTTTCATATGTCTGTCTAAGGGGAGAGGGGGGAGTTAAGGAATCTAGAAAATAAAAACATCGTACGTAAATAATGTATCGCCCCATAAGCTAAGCTTTGCATTCCTTATCTAGCAAATTTACAAATAAAAATCTTTACATTGACAAATCTTAAAGGCGCCAATCTGATGGTAAGGGATCAATTTAAGCCTCAGATAACGTTCTTATTAACTTTTCTGTATGCTTAAGTGCGAAATGCAATAAACAGGGTTTGCTTATGAGTATTATGCAAGCATTTGTATAGGGGTACTAGGGGCTTAATATGCACCTTAAGCGGATACCCATTTCAAGCGCATTAAATAAAAAAAATCATATCGTCATATATATCCATAGCAGTACAGGCTCAATTGGTTTGTAGCCCTGAAAAGAAATTATTTGTTGCAAACATTAAATTAAAAATGGTTGTGACCTATCCGAGCATAATGAAGGCACCCTTCTAATTGTTAATGTTATGACTCAACTGGTTTCTAGACAAATAACATGTCACACATATACCGTGAAGGTACCATATTCTGCGCACTTAAGACATTTTCGACGCAAACATAGCATAACAAAAATCAATAAGCTTTTGTTAATATTGTTTTTTTTGGCAAATGTGTAGTTCCAGTGAGTAAGTATGAATAAGAAATATAAACGTTTATAAAATATAAAATGAACACACGAAGAAAAGCGTTTTTGGGATATGTTACATTGTTCCTAATTCTGCGCATCATTTTTTGACATGTTCCATATTCTGCGCAATGGGTGCCTAATTCTGCGCATAAAATAAACTTCGTGTTATCTATGCTACTTTATATTATTTGGAATATTGTGTGAGTTTTATTCTTGAAACTCATCATCTTTTCAGTTTCACTCCTGCCAACTTAGCATCTGCTTAGTTTTAACCACTTCCGTCCAGGAGCTCTCTCACCGAAAGGATTATTGGACTTGCGAGTGATACCAAGATAATGTGCCACGGATTTTTTTAAACGTTGGGTATCTACCGGCAAGCCGACCTTTGCTGAATCAATTATCCACTGCACAATACGACTCTTCCTTGGTTAGAACGGTTGGTTTTCCTTGACAACGACAACCGAAACCGCGAGCCAGCGCAGCTCTCAGTGTGCTTTCCAACACGCTTCGGAACATTTTGTGTTTTGGATGCCTTTCGAATAGAATAACCTCTTTTCACCGTTTAAATAGCCGATTCGACTTGCTGAGGAGTTTAGAACATGTTTTTCCTTCTGGGACTCATTTTGTCAACCTATGCGCAGAATAAAGAACACACGGTCAAAATTAGTTCCATATTCTGCGCATAGAAAATTTCATCTTTTTATGCAGAAATCTCTTGAGATGTATGGAAATCCATCAACATTATTTGGAAAATACTCACATCTAGCACTTGGCACAGAAAAAAATAAAAAATCACTTCTTTTTGTACACAAATAATCAATTTTTCACTCATGCGCGTCTTATTGCGGCTGCTAACGGAGACTACTTTGTTAACGTTTTCAGTGCTGGTGGTTAAGCATTTATTTATTTTTTCCACAAGTGCTGTAATTTTCTGAATGAGTTTGTGGTCATTACGAAGTTAATAAAGTTGTAGTTGGTTTCCGCCTATAGTCAGGATATTTATAATTGTACATAATTTAACAAGACATGATTCCAATGAATTAGTGCGCAGAATTTGGAGCTGCGCACAATAAAGGCCTAGCTACAATAGTGAGCGCCGCGCAACGGCACGGCAGCCCAAAATATTAAACATACGTTCCCTCGTTTTTTGTGCTACAATGGGCACAAGCGGCAAGAGCGGCAATGTACTAAAATGCCGCAAATATTCAGATTGTTGCATAAGAGCGGCAGCGTTTGCGCGGCAACTCGAACATTATACTACGAACAGTTTTGGATTGAATACAATCGAGTCGGCTCTTTCACGAGTAATATTTTAAAATGTTCACTGATTCTTGTGAAAACTGTTTGGATGATGATTGCTATATTACCTTTACTGAATAACGTTAAATAACATAATAAAGATCCGTAAATCAGATTACTGAGTGTACCGAATCAAATCTACTGAGGGTTTGGTATTAGATTAACGAGCTGAAAAATCGAAACTGACCGAGAAAACAAACTTGTCGACTTTTGATGAAAAAGTATTCAAGATTTGGTCAAAAACTGGGATTTAGAGAAATTTATAACTAAATAATCACAAAAAAATTGGATTGTTTTTTTTATTGTTTGACCGAAATTCCCCCATCGATGGTATCATTAGTCAGTAGGTGGTAGATGAAAATCGCTCGAATAATATTAAAATTAAATGTTATGTAACTAAGGGAGCGTCCATTAATTATGTCAAGCCAAATGTGACTTTTTATGTAGCTTTATGTATGGACCTTCAAAATTGTTTGTATGGATTGTCACGTTTAACCCCCCTTACTGCGTGACATAATTAATGGACTTCCCCTGAATAAAAAGCCGACACTCCGTGTTTATTGACTTCTTAATAGAACATTTTACGTATCGGTGGTTCACTTTATCCAAAAGCTTCTGAAAAACTTCTGGCGTCATTCGAATAGATCGGATGAAATAATCTTTTGTTTTCATTAAACTCAACGCTGTTTCATAAAATCCTCCTTTTTTATTTGTTAATTTGCTGACCGCCAATGTCTGTTGCCGCCCGTCTTATTTCGAATATTTTTTATATCACGCCAAATTTTTAATAAAATTAAGAGCTGGCGTGCTTTCTCCATGTTCGAAGACTATGAAAATGACAACGCATTGTAAACAAGAAAGCGGCACGCGGCTGAGGCAAATCATTTAGAACATTTTAGTTCAATGCCGCGCTATGCGCACTGCCGTGCCGTTGCGCAGCGCTCGCTATTGTAGCTAGGCCTTAAGGTACCGTCACGGTAGTTAATTCTAGAAAAATCGTAAAACGATGAGTGATATTTTCCCACCTGAAATATGGACGCATAATTGTCCCACTAGGAGCAATTTTTGTTCTAGTGGGACAAATATGCGTCCAATTTTCAAGTGGAACAAATCGACTAGGCATTTTTCCGATATTGATGATTTGTATCATGGGACAATAATGCGTCCACCGGCAGTATACGTCACGTTAATGCAGCAAAACAAAAAATCAAGAACATTTCAAAAAGCATATTTGTTTTGACTTTTTGGTCAAAAAAATATGCTTGGAAGAAATTTGGTAAAACCTTGTTTTGTATATGCACATTAGAACAATTTCATTCGACGACGAACGAGACTTATTTTCCAATATATTTCGATAATTCAAAGCAATTTGCAACTAATGTATTGAGAAATAGTATGTTTGTTAAATTCTTTGGTGATTGACACATCAAATTTCGTTAAAAAAAACTGCATGTTTTGCTCACTATGCCCTTACTAGCCCTATATGTAAATGAATTCTGGCACCTCAGGCTTAAGCAATCTTTATTATTGCATACAAACTTAAACCACACTATTTAACCTCGCACTTAAACGTTTAGAGAAGTCTAAGGTACTTCCATTTTATGCGCTATTGATCATGTTACTTAAATCTTTCCTGATAAACTCTATCACGCACATGTTTATCGAACACTATGCTTAGAACTTCTTCTGTTTTGTGGATACGTTTCCTGAATCGTTCGCGATCTCTCGCAGCCATCTCCCAATCTCCTTTTCGCGCTTGACGGTAAGCGAAGTCCCATGTCCTCATAACGTGCACCTCTGGCTTGAGATTGAATTGTACCTGAAAATAAACAAAAAACCAATTGTTTGTAAACATTCTCATCATAAATTCGTAAAATTATGTTTGGCACTGAAGAAGCTCTACACATAGTAGAGGTAGACGCAAAGTCCCTAATTATTACTTCAACACACACTGTGAAATTTTACTCATTCATACTACTAAAATGCCTTCCGGGTATCCATTTGTGAGTAGTCGATACACAAAAAAAAATGGGAAAATTATATATATAGTCCCACTTCTCATCAGAAGTTTGTAATTATAGCCTGTATAGATATTCACGCATAGAGACTATCAGTTGTAGAACTAGCTGCAAAGTTTTCGGTACCTTCTTGGTTGAAAAGCCAAACTTCACAACCAAGTTTTATAGAAATATCAAAAAAAGTTGCGAGTAATCTTCTATCTTTTATAAAACATAAAAATTAAATGCTGTTCGTCCCTGACCGCATAAATCGAGACTGAATTTACAAGATTGTATTGTTTTGTTTGTCTATATCCCAGACGGTTTCAAACGCTAAACTTTTTTTGGAAATATGTGGAAAATCGAGAAAAACCATTCTGTGTACGAACATTTTAGAAATGAATACGCACGAGTTCGTTAATCGTAGTTTCCGTAGTGTGCTCTTACGATAAATTCAAACAGTGCCTATTGGTTTCTTTCTTTACTGTCGTTATAAGAACAAAGGTTGGCTAAAAGTAAATTGGTGCACACAAAAAGACTTGTAATTTGTGATTCAATAAGTTTAAAAAGTCCATTAATAGTTGCTTTAGTATAGTAATAGTACTCTTATTAAAACTTCAAAGTTACAGCATTCAATGGTTACATTTCTCCAGTTCGTACGAAATCTCGAACCTTCTTTTTGATAGAGCCCATCAGCGTACAGTGGAAACGGACACGGAATCAGCGCATTTCTTAGCAGCATACCACTCCAGAACAACTTTGCCCCTATGCTTGCGGATGAACGGCAATACACGCTTTTTCAGGCACAGGATGTCATCGTCGAGGATGTGACGAATGGTTCCGTTTTCAGGCCAGAGGTGCAAATCGCTTGCCAAATCATGGCTTTTTTCGTTAGCTTATCCGAAAACACGAAATAGAATCTTCCCGGCACATTCCTCGTCCAGTCGCAATGTAAAACTTTTGACCGGGAAGCTGCTTAAAATCGAGTTTGACGTATGTTTCATCATCGATCAAAGTGCAGGAGCCATATTGCGGATCTCGAAACGAAGAACTTTTTCTCACAAGCGTTCGTACAAAAAGTCGTTCGTTTCGAGCTACATAATGCCGAGCTACATAATGCCACTCTTGTATTTCGTTAAAACACGGTCGTACAAGAGCCTGGAACTTTTGTGAACAACTGTTGTTCTCTATAGGAGTGTAAACAAACCACTGTCAAAGATTTTCGATTCCCAACACTAGAGGCGTGCTAGCGGCGCGCGAGGGGCGTACCAATTTACTTGTAGACAGCCTTTAAAGCCCTGTTTACAATGGATACGTTTGCGTTCTGTTGAGATAGGTGTGGGGTTGAGAACCTCGAAAATAGAATATCCCATTGCTTACCCCCAGTACCGAAACATGCATCTTGCAACACCTCTTCTGCAGTGCTACCAACAGACTACAAGCATCATGAATGATTCGGTAAGCCATCGCATCGGATTCGTCGGCATCGCCTTGATCACGACAGCGGTGGTGACGCTGAATGCGTCATTCGTCAGTAATCGGTCGAACAGGTAAGTCCGTCATGCGGGTTCGGGGCGATTCTATGCACCAATTTAGAATTCCACAATGACCACAGTGACAGGTTTGTTTCTGCTATAGCAGAAACAATGAAAACAAATTCTGCAAAATTTTGCTGCAAAGGAGAATCGCCCAATAAAGCATGTTTGGACCGCGAGTGAAAAAAAAAAGAGGGACGTGTATTGGTTTGACGCAAAGTGTTCCTCGCTAGTTATCGTTTTGAATTTTTTTTCTCGACTTTCGTGCGCTGTACCATTCTAAAATATGGAAGAAAAGCATAAATAATATTGGATTACGTGCAAATTGAAAGAGCGGAAGTATTTTATAACCGGTTTCTTTTTTTACCAAGGGCAACCGAGCGTTTCGGAAGCGTGTGAAGTGTAGAAGCAAAAAAAAAATATTGGAGCTGGCGTATTTTTTTTCTAGTTTGCGTTTGCCGATTTCCATGCGCTACGACGTAGCCAACGGAAAGTGTATAAGAGGGATCTTTTTGTGACATTGTGAAACTGACCGGAGATTTGCTAGGAGGTAAGTCAATTTGGAACATATTAATAGATGCTTTTGATGAATGATGATGAATTTTACGGGTAGTTTGGGAGCGTCCTTGCAATGCACATTAATCGATTTTTTTCGCACTCTTTGTGTTGGTGCAACCACCGGAAGAAAAAAAAATGTTTGCATTCACACAAACAGCTACATGTGTTTTTTGTATTACTGGGTAACAAATTCTGTAGTAGAATGCATACAACGTTAACAACAATAACTATGAATCTAGCGATTTGAAATTGGTTCACTGTTGTAGAACCCCTAGTTCCGAAGTACACCTTGCAGTCTGTACCTTGCTATACACTCTTGCGCTTTTCAGTACCTTTCGGTACTAGTATCTTTGGCTTTGTTCTGATTCGCTACACTGTTACCGGCCAGTACCCATTAATGGGTAAAAATGTACCCATTTTTCGATAGTATATGAAGCTGTAAAACAAATGGTACTTTTAAAATTGAAATAATGCATATTAACTACCCATTTTTATTTTCAATGAGGGACCAAAAGATGGGTATTTTTCTACCCATTAATTAGCATTCTCCTGGCTCACTTTGTATAGTTAAAAGTGCGCTGTTCGAAAAATAAAAAAAAATTCACGTCGGAGTCCAGTCCACAAAAACGCGTAGAATATTGAAGAACTGAAGACTAAATTGGATAGCGAAATCTTCCAAAAACTGAGAGGTACGTTAAATATGAATTAATTTATGAATTTATTAATTATGAACATTGATGACTTTAAACCAGAGCTTCCGGTAGTTAGGTTAGTTGTTAGACACACCGTTTTAAGTAATCATGTAATCAAGTAATAATAAGGTATATGCTAAAAGGTTGCCTCGTTTCGAATACATAAATACAAATACCTTAATTGCGATCGATTATGATTGTGCTAATGCTCATTATTCAATATCACAACTAAAAACAACTCACTACAATCGGTACCCACAAAAAAAAAAAAAAAAAAAAAAAAAAAAAATTTAAAAATTTTTCCAAAAAAAAAAAAAAAAAAAAAAAAGGGATTTTTTTACCCCTCCCAAAAAAAAAAAAAAAAAAAAAAAAAAAATTTTTTGAAAAAAACACAAAAAAAAAAACACCCGGGCGCAACCCACACAATAAAAAAAAAACCAAAACCCGCCCCAAACAACCCCCACTGCGCACAAAAACAAAAAAAACCCCCCAAAACTCCCCCCCCGTTTCAATGATCCTCTATGCAACCCAACTTAAGTGCAGAATATTAGCAAATATCTGCGATCGTTGGTTGATACGACAGCTGAACACGAAGAGTTCACTCGTCTCAAACAGGAGCCTAAAGAGTCTGTTGTAGCATTCTATGCAAGAATTGTAGGAAAGGCCGGTATGTGCGGCTATGGAAATGACGAAAACAGGTTTATCCGTTCTCAAATACTGCAGGGAATGAGCAACCGCGACGTCGCCAATGAAGCGAGAACGTACAATCACGATACACAATCCGTCATTTAAGCAGCTACTCGAGCTGAGGCATGCAATATCAACTCCGGCCCTTCCAGAATGGAAGGTATAATGGAAGTTACTAGTAAGCCGAGCAAGGTGGATGGAACTCGCAAGATCGGGGTCGCGCAAATGGCCCACCAACCAAGCGTAGAGACTATCGTGGTGGATTCATCGGAAAACACAATCGGTGTTTTCGATGCGATCGTCCAAAGCACAATGGAGAGAAGTGTCCAGCCCTCTTCGAGAACTGTAATACGTGCAACAAGCGTGGTCATTTTTCGGTCACGTGTCGCAAGAAGCGAGTGAGTAATGTTGATTTCATGAAGGAAAGCGAACAGGTATAATTATCTTCTGTTTCAATTCATTATTTTTTTCAATAACGGCAATAAACATTTCCAATAAATTTGATATTTTATTGCATCAAATTCTGATCCTTGTTTCCTTGTATTTCCGCATCTTGTTTACAGTTAGTCAATTCGATATCCTTTTCCTATGTTCTAGTAAACTGTTACTTGAGTTCATCGCAACCGATATCTTTCCTCATAGATTCAGGTGCAGATGCAAATGTGATCGGGGGTACAGATTGGAAAAATTTAGAAACGGAAGTTACAAATGGCTCGGTACACATATAATGTGTTAATTGTTTGAGTCATCCTGATCTCAGAGCGTACGCCGCTGATCAACCAATGACCGTTACGAAGATTTTTTGGGCAAGGGTAGAGGTCAAAGCACTAAATAAGCCCGTTGTTCGTGCGAAGTTTTTGGTGATTCCCAAGGGATGTAGATCATTACTGGGCCGTGAAACTGCTAGTGATTTAAAGTTGTTGCTAGTCGGACAAGCAGTGAACTGTTCTGAACAAAGCGCAGGCATTGGCATTTTTTCCGAAAGTTCCTGGTATAAGATTTAACTTCAGTATTGACCCATTGGTATCTCCAGTGCGCAATGCTTATTTCAATGTTCCTGCTACATTCAGGAAGGCAACTAAAGTACGACTTGAATAAATGGAAGCTAAGGGTATCACAGAGAAAGTCACGACAGCTCCAGCATGGCTTAGCGGTATGTCGGTCGTCCCAAAAGGCAAAGATGACTTCAGGCTGGTAGTTAATATGCAGGCGCCGAATAAAGCCATAAAAAGGGAGTATTTTCGACTGCCATTATTGAATGAGATGACCCCAGGCGCGCCCCCCCCCCCACCACCCCCCCCCCCCCCCCCCCCCCCCCCCCCACAAACAAAAAACCCCCCCTCTCCCCCCAAAAAGCGGGAGTTATTTTTTTCCCCGCCTTTTTTTCGGGGCCTTCTCCCCCCAAAATTTTTCAACGGGAAATGACCAGCATATTGGAAGGAATCGACAATGTTATCGTTTATATTGACGATATACTAATATTCGCGGACACGCTGGAAAACTTAAGGAAGACAGTCGCTAGGGTGCACAAAGCACTTAGAGCAAATAATCTTACACTGAACGCAACTAAATGTGAGTTTGATCGAGAACGAATCAGGTTCTTGGACAGAGAAGGTTTTCATGTTGACGACGGTAAAGTTGCCAACATTAAAAACTTCCGAGAACCATCGACCGTATCGGAACTCTGGAGTTTTCTTGGATTGGCAACTTATGTAAGCTCTTATATCAAGAATTTTGCTGATCTGACTAGTCCGTTGTGGAAAACAGCCACATCCTACACATGGCAATGGGGCCCAGATCAGACGAAGACATTTCAGGGAACTAAAAGCAAGATAGTAAATTTGCGGATATTTTTCCGAGCACGATAAGACCGTGCTATATACAGACGCTTCTCCAGTCGCGCTAGGAGCTGTGTTAGCCCAAGAAGGTCAAAATGGAACAAGGAGAATCATTAGCTTTGCCTCTAAAGCGCTGACCACTACGGAGAAAAAGTATGCACAGAACCAAAGAGAAGCATTGGCTACCGTATGAGCGGTAGAATATTTTTCATTTTTCTTACTCGGAAGACATTTCACCCTTCGAACGGATGCTAGAGGAGTCAGTTTTATCTTAAACAGGTCCCGGGAAGATTCAAAGCGAGTACTGACCAGAGCAGATGGGTGGGCTCTAAGACTAAGCCCATATAGCTGCGAGGTGGAGTTTTATCGTGGGAGAGATAATATTGCTGATCCGTCGTCACGCCTTTACAGAGGCATTGATGAACCATTTAACGAGGATATAAGCCCTTGGGAAATTGCTAGCCTGGAGGCAAATAGCGTTAATTTGTTGACAAAGGATGTGATTCGCGAGGCTACAGAACAGGATGAAATGCTGATGAAAGTGTCAAATGCTCTGAAATTTGGTGAATGGCCAAAACAACTCAACCGATTTGATTCGGTAAAGGACGAACTTTGCATTAAGAATGGAATCATTTCCAGAGAAGATCGTGCTGTAATTCCAGAGTCTCTACATGAGAAAGCATTGAGCTTAGCTCATAAAGGACATCCCCTAGCCGCAAAACTGAAATCTATTTTGCGAGAACGGGTATGGTGGCCAGGTATGTAAGGGACGCTGAGAAATGGGTCAAGGCCTGCCAGTCATGTGCTGTCAATGGACGGCCAGAAAAACCAACCCCGATGGTGCGTACCGTAATCCCGAAGACTGCTTGGGAAACCATTGCAGTTGATTTAAATGGGCCTTATGCCAAGTTCGGTGGCATCTACATCCTGGTGGTTGTTGATTATCGCTCTCGATACATTATCGTCCGGGCTGTGACATCTACCAGCTTCGAGCAATCAAAGAGAGGTTTTGACGACATCTTCGGATGAGAAGGGTTTCCAGATAGCCTCAAAAGTGGTAATGCACACTTGAAAAATTTTACAGTATTCGGTAATTTATTACCGTACTTTCAACAGCTGAACGTTCGGTAATCCGATTTAACGGATTTCGGTTAAATTTGACAAGTTCCGGTAATTTTTTCTACCGGAATACTGTAAAATTTCACCGAAATCCGGTAAATCGGATTACCGAACGTTCAGTAGTTGAAAGTTCGGTAAAAAATTACCGAATGTTGTACAATTTTCTAAGTGAGTGGGCCTCCGTTTAATGGAGATGAATATAGCCGATATTGTCATGAAAGGGTTATCAAAACCATCTTTTCATCACCCCATTTTCCGCAACCAAACGGCATGGTAGAGAATGATATGAAGATAATTAATATATCCATGGCTATAGCTGTTTCCACCGGATCGAATTATAACGCGCGCGTGTGTGTATGTGTGTGTATGTGTGCGTGTGTGTATGTGTGTGCGTGCGCAGTGTCGTGTACTAATACTCGACTGCTCACGACACTGAAGAAGTCTGCACATTGTAGACGAAATACGCGTATCTGTCAAGATAAGCAATAAAGGTAGTTGGAATTAAATGGAAATTACTAATCATTCTTCTTATTTTCTAGTTACAGGTATTCCACTAAACAGCTCACACTCTCCATAATTCACTGTCGAATGCTTTTTATATGTCTAGAAAAGCAACTCCGGTGGTGCAGCCTTCAGCTTTGTTTCAACGAATTAAATTTGTAACTCTCAAAAGTTGATGCGTAGTTGAATGCCCATGGCGAAATCCAAACTGTTCATCAGCAAAAATTGAGTTTGTATTGATGTGAACCATCATTCCATTCAAAATACTTTTTTCAAAAAGCTTACTTATTGAAGAAAACAAACTGATTGGTCGGTAGCAAGAAGCTTCAGCCGGATTTTTGTCTGGCTTCAAAATAGGTACGACTTTTGCATTTTTCCATTTATCTGGAAAGTATGCCAGATGAAAACATCTGTTAAATAGTTTTACCAAGAAAGACAAAGTACTCTCAGGGAGTTTTTTTTATGAGGATATAGAAAATTCCATCATCACCTGGTGCTTTCATATTTTGAAATTTTTTAGTTATAGTTTTTACTTCATCCAAATCAGTTCCCCAAGAATCATCAAAAATATTTTCTTGTGAGAAAATATTCAGATACTCCTTGGAAACCTGATCCTCAATAGGACTTGTAAGACCCAAACTGAAATTATGGGAGCTCTCAAACTGCTTAACAAGTTTTTGAGCTTTTTCCGCATTTGTGAGCAAAATTTTATCACCTTTCCTAAGCGCTGGTATAGGCTTTTGATGTTTTTATCAAGATTTTAGAGAGTTTCCAGGAAGGTTTGGAACTCGGATCTAATTTTGACACATTATTTTCAAAATGTTTGTTCCTCAGGCCAGAGAAGCGTTTTTTAATTTGTTTTTGTTAATCTCGCAATATGACTTTCATAGCGGGATCACGTGTTCTTTGATATTGACGCCTACGTACATTTTTTAGACTAATCAAGAGCTGAAGATCGTCATCAATTATAACTGAATCGAATTTAACCTCGCATTTTCGCACTGAAGCAGCTCTTGCTCTGCTTATTAAGAAAGCCAGAGATTCAAAAGCATTATTAGTTTCATTTCTTGTTTGCAATGGAACATTAAGATCAAAGTTGTATTCCATAAGTGTTCGATATTGATCCCAATAAGCTCTATGGTAGTTGAAAGTAGAACTGATGGAATTAGAAATGATTTCTTGAGATATTTCAAATGTAACTGGAAGGTGATCAGAACCAAAGTCAACATGGGTAATCAAATGACTACAAAGTTGACATGAATCAGTTAGGACCAAATCATGCGCGTTGACTTCGTTCGTTGCTCCTGACCAGCTAATGGCCGTTTTCTTATTTTTCACTTCCCACTCAGCTAATAATCAAAATCCCCGCTGTCGAATTCCAAAAATGCTAATAATCATTGATTCACTCGCGACAAAGCGGAAAAACACTCTAACTTAATAATTTATGTCCGGGTGTCAGAATACTAACACTAATAAACAAAACTAAGCTGAACTATTCTTCCGGGTGCGAGGGCGAGGCACAAAAAAAATGGGGAAATACTACCGGCACTCACACATTTCGGGAGGGGATCGATTATATTCAATAGTTCTTATACAAAGCACGCGGAGATTTTATGATTTCACTGTTAGTTTAAGTGTAATTACGAAGTTTTTTCGCTAACTTACAACTTTGACATCTAGGGTTACTGCCCCCATATTAATCTCATTGTTCCTATATTCATCCTACGATGAATCAAACAATTGGGCAGTTGAAGGATCGGTTTCGTTTTCTAATAATGTTTGCTTATGTTAAATACCTACAACAAACATTACTAACTAATTCTGTCCCGTGTACATCGTTTTATTTCAAGTAGGATGAATTGCAAAGTGATGGGATTAATATAGGTACATCTTCCCTAATATCTTAGGAATGAAAAGTGCTAGAGGCTTGAAACTTTGAAGTTTTCTTAATTTATATGTTTACTTTTGATAAAAAAAATTGAAAAAAAGTTTTGTTGAAGGTCACTTTTCCGATTTTCGTCCGCCTGATATCTTATAGTGCAATGGCGGTTCGAATATCTCGCCAGCCACCTTGAAGAGTAGCTGCGCCAAGCTGCTCTTCCGTTGGTAGGAGTGCTTCTAGCTGTTGTGCACATCCTGGGCAACTCCGGTTTCCCGTAGTAGCTCCTCGTGGCGTCCGAATTCGACGCATGTTGTACACCGTCGAGAGTTTTGAGCGCATACATTCTGCAACTAGGTAGTGGTTCGAGTCTATATCCGCATTGCGGTAGGTGCGAACGTTGATCAAATCGGAGAAGAATTTCCCGTTAAATAGATTCTCTGTTCGTTGATCAGATGATCTCAAAGTGGATTTGTGAATGCCTTTACGGGGAAAGAAGGTACTTCGGATTACTAAACCACGTGAGGCCGCAAAGTTCATGCATCGTTGGTCGTTATCCTTCGATACGGTATGCAGGCTGTTCGGCCCAATTACTGAGGGCAGAACGCTTCATTTTCATCATCGGATCTCCCTTGGTGTGGTAGATGATGCGAAGTTGATGATGCCGAAGTTTTGATTCTTGCATTGATCGGAAACCATCCAATCACGCGTTGATTCATATTGCTCAGCACTACAAAGCCGGTGCCCTGCTCGTTTGTTGTGCCTCAGTTCTGGTAAAAAGTAGTCCTCGATGCCTGCTTTTCCATATCTTCGTAACTAGGAACTCGTAGTTACGTGGTTGAATCGTGTCCTAGATTGGGAGTCACCAGCTTGGTAAACAGAGCGATTTGCAGTTCCATGTTCCGAGTTTCCAATCGTAGTCATTATTTCTTCGCTTAGGTATTTGCCGATTGTTCAGGTCCGTATTAACTTCTGTATTATTTGTTACTTTGGATTTTTAAGGGTGGCTTGTTGGGCCTTTCGCAACACAGGAGGACCATCCTACACAGCATTGTTTAGAATCTCACGCTGCCACGAGGACGATGATCAGCCGCTTCTAACATGGAGAACGGACGCTGTTTTTAGACGCTCAGATAGAATGGGGCATCCCCATGACCAAAGTCCCACCGGGGTTGGTTACCCGATCTTTCCAGTCGGTACCACGGAGAGGTAGTTATAGGAGTAACTGGACAAGAGGCTAAGACGCGTAGTAGGATATATTTTATACCTGCCGGTACGCATTGTCCAGTCATTTACCAACCTTCAGCTTTGCCTCGTAGCTCTAATTTGTTATTGGTTCAGTTTTTCATTAATACGTACATATAAATACGTATTACACATCAAACATACTTGAAGGGCGTGTATTTCGCAGTTGCTGCTCCGTTTACTGATCAGAGCGAGTGTAGTTTCACAGAGAACCCACATAAATGGAGCCTGGTATTAGTTTCCATCTTCTATGTAAAAACTTACTAATTCATTCTATTTATAGATAAGCATCGAACTCGACTACGTCTTCACGGTCTCCGGGGAGAGGGTGAATGATTAGTTTGATAGTTGTTGTTAGAGGCCTAATACAGTTCTACACCTCCACACTATCACGGGAAAAATGATTGCGTTAGCGTGGAAGGTTTTTTAGATCAGGGATTCACTGTGGTAAGTGATGCGATCAATGAAAGAGCAATAGAAAGGCCTGACAGACTTCTCAACTCAGTAAGCAGAAGCACTGTACTACTCCACCACTGCTTCATATTTTTCTTCATTGAAGCTTCCCAATCCTTTTTCTGACTTTCATTATAAATAAGCCATTCCATTTGACTCTCTTGAGTATGCGTTAGCTTACATCTACAGAACAACGAAAAATGTTTGGCAATGATAAAGTCCTTGGTCCATGCCCTTTCGCTCAATTTTCAATACTTCTATTCTATTTCCAACCTACCGTACACTGACGGAAACACTTTCTCTTCATATCTTTCATTCTAGTAAACATGACTGTCTACTCTTGGTGCCTCATGGCTATGAGCGAAACATCTCCTTCTACATCATAAAAGAAGAGTTAATTAGTTCTGTCTGTTGGAGAATTTCAAAATCTGGTTAAGTAATATTTTCACACGTTTAAACATTTATTATTCTCTTCATCATCCATTCAAATTCGAAACCATTTACCCCACGGACCAAATCTTTCATTTGCTCCTCCAAAATTGCCACTTGTCGTTGAGCATCAGCTAGCAGCATAGCTTTCTTCACTTCCAGTTCATTACCATCCGATCTGCTTCTCGCTTCCTTTGTTTCTCCTTATCTTCGTCGTTTTTATCGCTTTTCTTTTTGTCCAACGATTCTTTGTACCGTCTATGAGCATTTGTCACATATTGGAATAAGGACTTGTTAATTTCGACTTCACTTACACCGCTTTCACTAAGAACGGTATCATACACCAGTCGTTGAGCAACGAGGCTTTCTTCGGCTTGGTTTTCGATCAGGCACTGTTTGTTTACCGAAAATCCTCTTTCAACTGTCCCATGGGATAGAATCAACATTTTTTTAATAGCCGCCATCAGGTAAACATATTCCTTGCCTGATTCTGAAACCACTTTGCACCAGAAGCTGTCCAAGCGCTCCTGTTTTCGGAAGGTCGTTAAGGCATTTTTCAACGAGGTCAGGTTACATACCTGGAAGAACACGGCTTTAGCGTTGTCTGCTACAGATCCTGTTTCGTCTCAGTCGAAATCGAAGCCACCCTGTTAGCAACCGCCGTTGGTGAATGGCAACCACCTCTTATAAAATGGGCATGCAGCGTCATGCACATCATCAGTTTTATTCTACCATCGCCCAACGAGCATAATCAACAGCAGCAAGCAGCAATTTGTTAAATAGAAAAGCAGAAGAGAATTAAATTAAGTTATTGCTAGTGTAGCCAACCAGTGTTCATCATTTGTCGATTCCAGTCCCTGGCAAGGAGCAACGCAAACCCCCCAGCTCTTTTCAGAGCTCACAAAGAAGTGTATAGATTGACGCTTGCCTCATCCGCCCAAACTGCCGAATACAGTCCACTCCGCTGCAAAAAGTGCCCTCCGAGATCGAACATCAATTTGGTCCATCCGGATGACGAGCGGTTCCAAGAAGCTTTCGCCGTGAAAGTTTGCCCCGTGACGATCCTACCAAAGGATCGAATCGCCTGCCGCCTTCCAAGAGAAAAACACGGACGTTACCTAGCAACCTGCCAACCAAACAAACTGCTACTGCTGTTGCCAATGCCAACCCCGTGGGCAAACAAACTGAAAAATTAAAATGAACACACACTCGACAAATCGAGACGGTGCGCAAGATGCCGGTACCGAACAGCACCCAGCTGTCGGTTCACACTCGAATACATCAGGATCGTTCCACGGATTCGACGAATGGGAGACCCAACTGGATGAAGCTACAGCCAAGGAATACCGAGGATTGAGTCGCCAACGGCATGCAGCAAGAAATTAATGCGGATCAAGCAGACGGTGATCAACTCGACGCTAGGATTGGCACAACTTGATGTGCTGTCCAAGAGTCTGGCGGTCAACTATGCCGAGTATAGCCAATTTCACAGCAAGATAATTGCCATCGTTCCTGATGAAGCGCTGGAGGCTCAAGACGATGAATACGCAACCTTCGAGCAACTATACTACGCCGTCTCCAACTCTGTGGAAGAACTACTGCTGGAAGCAAAGGACCAGGCCGCACTGAGAGTTTCTCCCGCCGTTCCAGCAGCGCCCCAGGTAATCATCCAGCAGCAACCATTAAAAGCACCAATCCCAACGTTCGATGGGAGCTACGACGCGTGGCCCAAATTCAAAGCCATCTTTCAGGACCTGATGGCTAACTCGGGGGATACTAACGCCATTAAATTGTATCACCTCGATCGGAGATGCTGCTGAAATCCTGGATGCGAAGGTCCTAAGCGAGGGCAACTACCAGCAAGCTTGGGAAATTTTGTCGGACCGGTACGAGAACAAGCGAGTGCTAGTAGAAACTCACATCCGTGGGTTGTTGTCCCTGAAGAAAATGGAGTCACATAAAGACCTGCGAGCTCTGCTAAACGAAGCCAACTGCCACGTCGAAAGTTTGCGCTACCTCCAGCAACAGATCACCGGAGTTTCGGAGCACATCATTGTGTATCTGATAACTTCGGCCCTGGATAAGTCGACCCGTAACTCCTGGGAGAGTGGCCAGAAGAAAGGAGAACTTCCAAAGTATGCGCAAGCCATCGTGTTCCTGAAATCCTGATGTCAGATTCTGGAAAACTGTGAAAAGCGTCCCAGCCATCAACTCCAACAATCAAGCCAAAGCAAGCCCAACTACCTACCAAAGCCCAGCCCCAGAAGAGCCACGCAGTTTCAGCTAGTGAATCTCAAGCGTGTGACATTTGTGGTGGTGATCATCGCAACTTTCAATGTACTGCTCTGAACAACCTGACCGCAACCCAGAAGAACGAGAAGATACGAATAGCAGGAGTTTGTTTCAACTTCTTGCGCAAGGGGCACCGTTCCAAGGACTGCCCATCCAGTAAAGTGTGTCACAAATGCCAGCGCCGGCACCACACGTTGCTCCATGAAGATAGGGCACCCAGCCAGGAGAAAACGCCAAATGTTTCTCTTCCCGCGGAAGCAGTGATAAGCCCGCCATCGATTCCGGCTGCTCCGAGTCAACCATCGACGTCGGTGCAGAAGATTCCTGCCCTAGTGGAACCACCCGTTTCCACCACCTGTTCATTGAACACCGCCCAATCTAACAAGACCGTGCTGCTGCTTACCGCAGTGGTGCAAGTGTTCGACAAGAAAAATCACCCTCATCCATGCCGTGTCCTGTTGGACAGCGGATCCCAAATAAACTTCGTGACGGAAGAGACGGCCAACCGACTTGGCCTTAGAAAGCAACCAGCCTACGTTCCTATCGTTGGCATCAACGCCCTGCGGTTCCACGCCCGGGACAAAGTGACCCTGAAGTTCAAGTGATGCCGAAAGTAACGGGCACAATACCATCGTCAAAGATCAACATCGTCAATTGGAACATCCCCGATGGCCGATCCCGAGTTCCACACGTCAAACAAAGTGGATCTGCTAATCGGCGCAGAGCTGTTTTTTGATTTGCTGAAGCCAAGTCAGCTCATCCTGGATGACAACCTGCCACAGTTGCGAGACACTCACCTTGGGTGGATCGTATCTGGTATCATCATCGAGCCACAGATTTCCAACATTTCCGTCCAGCATGCCAACCAAGCTTCCGTAGTAGATGTCGAGCAAATGATGCATAAGTTCTGGCAAATCGAGGAAGTGCCAGATGTACCGAAGCTATCAACCGAGGAGATGGCATGTGAAGCACACTTTCTTGCCACATACCAACGTGACGATTCCAGGAGGTTCATCGCGAGGATGCCGTTTAACGAAAAGTCTTCCCAGTTGGATGATTGCCGCGCTTTGGCCTTGAAGAGGTTCCTGATGTTGGAGAAACGCCTGATGAACAATCCCGAACTACAGGCACAGCACGTGGCATTCATTCGGGAGTACGAGGCTCTCGGACATTGCCACGAAATCAACGAAGCTGACGATCAACCCAACCAGGAGAGGTACTATCTTCCGCATCATGCGGTACTTCGCCCGTCCAGCTCGAGCACAAAGTTTCGTGTCGTGTACGACGCAAGTGCCAAGTCATCGTCTGAACAGCTGTCCCTAAATGAAGTCCTGCAAGTCAGCCCAGTTGTACAAAATGATCTGCATTTCATCGTTCTACGGTTCCGTAAGTTCAAGATTGCCTTCTCATGGGACGTCGCCAAGATGTACCGGCCCGAAGATCGACGTTTCCTGCGAATTTTCTGGAGGTCCCACCCGTCGCAGCCGCTACGGGTGCTAGAACTTTGTACCGTTACCTACGGTACCGCATCCGCTCCGTACCTCGCAACAAGATGCCTGGTACAACTAGTCAAGGAAGAAGGTGAGTCTTTGAGTGGTGGCTTCCCGATCCATAAATGGTGCTCGAATTCGCAAGAGTTTCTCGAGTGCATTCCTGTAGAAGATCAAGAAAAAATGATACCGTTAGAAGAACGTGGCGTTAACCAAGCGATCAAGATTCTCGACGGCCGATACCCTCTACATCGCAAACCTTCCAAACCAACCACCTCCATCACAGCAACGTGTCACCAAAAGGGTGGTGTACTCGGAGATTGCCAAATTCTTCGACCCCTGGGGCTGGTCTCTCCGGTCATCGTATTAGCAAAACTTCTGGCTCAACGATTGTGGCAACTCATAATCGGATGGGATGATCCAGTCGACGAAGAAACAGCACAAAAGTGGCAAGAACTTCAAGCATCAATGTCCTTGCTGCCCAATATTGCCATTCCGAGATGCGTTACATTCGACAGAGAAGTGGCTTACGAACTACACGGATTCTCCGATGCCTGAACCGTGGCATACGGCGCCTGCATTTACCTACGAAGTCTGTTTTCCGATGGATCAGCCAAGCTGCGCCTACTTACGAGCAAGTCAAAGCTGGCTCCTCTGCATGACCTTTCCATCCCTAGAAAGGAGTTATGCGGCGCTCTACTACTGACCCGATTAGTATTGAAGATGCTACCCGCCCTGGGTATGGAATTCCGGGAAATTGTGTTATGGTGTGATGCACGATTGTCCTGGCCTGGATCAAGAAACCGCTCAACCAACTCCAATTATTCGTCCGAAACCGAATCGCCGTGATCCAAGAACACACAGGTGGATACCGATGGGAATACGTTCGATCTCTGCAGAACCCTGCCGATGTCGTCTCTCGTGGTCAACCACCTGAAGCCTTGGAAAACAACAACCTTTGGTGGAATGGTCCCGAGTTCCTTCAGCGAGTAAAGTATGACGTCGACCCACCCGAAGATGTTCCAGAGCCCTTGCCAGAGCTGAAGGAAGCACCCGTCATTGCAGCTGTTAGTATCGAACCATTTTCGTTTTTCTCCAAGTACAGCAGCTTCCGCAAAATCCAACGCGTGATGAGTTACGTATTGCGATTCGTTGGCAACTGCCAAATCAAAAACCCTACCGAGCGAAAATCAAGCAAGCATCTGACGATTACGGAACTACGTACCGAAGCTATTTTCCACGTGGTTCAGCTAGTTCATTTGGCAGACGAAATTCAACGAGTTGCTGACCACGAACCCTGCAAGAAATTGGCAAACCTGCGCCCTGTTTACGTCGACGGTTTACTTCGCTGGTTTACTGGATCGATCACAGCTACCGTTCGAGAGCCTTCATCCCATCATCCTACCGGACAAGGACCCGGTGGTACGCCTTCTGGTTCGGCAGATGCACATCGAACAGCTTCACGTCGGGCAGTCCGGCCTGCTGAACACCATGAGGCAACGCTATTGGCTCCTAAGCGCTCGGTCCACAATCCGGCAGATTGCACGTAAGTGTGTGAGATGCTTTCGAATTAACCCAACCAACACCAGTCAACTGATGGGAAACCTGCCAGCATCAAGAGTGGTACCGTCGCCCCCATTTGCCTTAACTGGAGTGGACTACGCCGGTCCTTTCCTAGTAAAACAAGGTGTACGTCGCCCTGCCGTGGTGAAATCCTACGAGGCCGTCTTTGTCTGTATGACTACCAAGGCCGTCCATCTAGAAGCGGTAGCCGACTTGAGCACTGATGCGTTTTTGGCGGCCCTAAAACGATTCCTTGGGCGACGAGGAATGATCCAGCAGCTGCACTCGTATAACGCAACCAACTTTCGAGGTGCACGCAACGAATTGAATGCCTTATACCAACAGTTTCAAGATCAGCAAGCCGTTGAAACCATCGAAAACTTTTGTCGCACCCGTGAAATCGAATGGCACTTCATCCCACCGGATGCACCGGAATTCGGTGGTCTTTGGGAGGCTGCAGTTAAGTCCGCCAAGAGTCATTTGAAGCGAATCGTCGGCAACGTGAAGCTGACCTTCGAAGAAATGTCTACAGTTTTGGTGGAAATAGAAGCGGTGCTGAACTCGCGACCGCTTTTCACATTATCTAACGACCCAGCAGATCCGATGCTAATTACACCCGCTCATTATTTAATCGGACGTCCCCTTACCGCCATACCCGAGCCATCCTTGGAGGACATCAGGGCAACTCGCCTAACGAGATGGCAACACCTGCAACTCATGCGCGAACATTTCTGGCGCGCTTGGAGTCGCGACTACCTGAATACTTTTCAACCGAGGAAGAAGAATCTTCGGATAATGCCAAACATCCAAGAAAACATGGTCGTGTTGTTCCATGACCGAAATCAGCCCCCACTCAACTGGAAGTTAGGTCGCATTACAGCCGTATACCCTGGTAACGACGGTTTGGTCCGAACCGTAGATCTTCTGGTTGAAGCTTCCATCTTCCGACGCCTCATCAACAAGCTTTCCGTACTGCCCATCGAAGACAACGTTCAACCTCCTGGTAATGTTGAGTAACCTCAACTGGGGGAGTATGTTTCGTCTCAGTCGAAATCGAAGCCACCCTGTTAGCAACCGCCGTTGGTGAATGGCAACCACCTCTTATAAAAGGGGCATGCAGCGTCATGCACATCATCAGTTTTATTCTACCATCACCCAGCGAGCATAATCAACAGCGGCAAGCAGCAATTTGTTAAATAGAAAAGCTAGTGTAGCCAACCAGTGTTCATCATTTTTCGACTCCAGTCCCTGGCAAGGAGCAACGTCAAACCCCCAGCTCTTTTCAGAGCGTACAAAGAAGTGTATAGATTGACGCTTGCCTCCTCCGCCTACACTGCCGAATACAGTCCACTCCGCTGCAAAAAGTGCCCTCCGAGATCGAACAGATCCTGAAAGATGTTCTTTTTCGATAAGTGTTTCCAGACAAACATTAAACCGCTTCTTTGCCACATCTACGGAGGAGGAAATTACTCCAGGATCTAGACAAGTCAGATACCTTGTTAGAAGATACCGTAAAGGTGAGCGTTCAATCATTTTCTCGAGGAATCCTCTGTTATAGGACCGACAATCATTGCGAAACAATAAAAGCTTCTGATCCGACAATTTTCCTACTGCATTGTCTGCTTCAACTGCGGCTTTGGCAGCGAAACCAATATCGACTTGAGAAGAAGGGAGCAAATTTTTGTCACTAATTTCCAAATCTACGAGGCATTTAACCTTAACCTTGAGACATTGAGGGCTTTGCCCATTTTTGGTTCAATAAGCTCAATAAGCTCGGTGAACAAAAAGGGCAGCATGGGTGCGTCTGTCTGGAATTCTTTGAGAAACGGTTCTACGAATGCAGCTGCAGCCATAAAGAAATGAATCTTCGGTCCTAGCAGTCGATCCTCAACTGCCTTCGAGGAGCCTTCGATTTAAGAACCAGCGCCTTCGAAAAAAGCCCTCGATTTAAGAACCAGCGAACAACTTATCAGACTCCTTGAGCTTTTTGTCATGCTAATACTTTACAGCTCTCACGTGAATTCTAAGGAATGATAGTATATTAATAGCCCTATCCGCGACACGTTGGTTTTCAACCCACCGCACAGAACAAAACTTCAAAGGGAATTCTTCCGAACCGGTTACTGCCATGTAATCAGCGCGTCTCAAAGGCACGTCCTTGAATAAATAGTACAACGACTGCAGGAACTCATCTATGCGCCATCCAGGTTTTTTACTGCCACTCTTAAATGCGCTGTGAACAACATGTAATCAGAAACTACAAATACTTAAAATATCGAATGAGGTTTTACGAAACTGTTTTAAATCCTGACACAAATCCTTGGCAAACTTTAAATTAACGTTGGTCCGTCCATCGAAATTTGGATGATTTTTTTTTAGCATTTCAGGATTTGGAGCGAAGCATGCCTTCAGACCATCCAGAAGATCTGTTGCTCGGGTTGACGGAAGAAAAGCAGACCCAATGTACACGGATTGCACTTTGTTGCTCTTTTCATCCCAATAACGGACGCCGACATCCATTTGCTGACGCTTATGATGATGATGGTGCCGCCACCCACCCCTACAATCATTAATCATTAAAAATTAAGCTTAGCAATCTTATTCAGAGTCTTGTCAAATGCTACGACTATCTCTGTACAGTTTTCGAGACATTTGAAAATCCTGCTTGAAAAATATGGCCCTAAGCCATGCGTCACAATACATCCGGTTTTCGTTCGACCCTTTTCCATTTTGGCAGCAATTCGACTGTCCAGGAACATCTGTTTGAATAGAGCGACGCTAGCGCCGGCACCTCGGAATGAGTTGTGACTGAACACTGTTTCCAAAACCCAAATTACTTCCGCTTTCACCACATTTTCACCGAGAAGATGTTCCTTCATTAGATTGGAGCTTGAACCCGACTTGCTACTCGAAGCCTTTGATACTTCGCTAGCCAGCTTCAGTTGCGTATTGGGATTAGGCGTATTATATCCTTTCTCAGAACCGGAAGGCTGTTGCTGCGATGATCCTAAAAACATGTATTGTTGTTTACACTTATCGATATAAAATAACTCATTACATTTTACCTCCGCTTCTGGAGTATATATTGGTTGGCAAATTTGTTCGCCGTACATTTGCTTGCATTTGATGTCCAACAGATTTTTCATGGCTAGTAAAACCATTTTTTCCATGGTGTCCATTTTGAACTGTTTGTTACACCACATGCAACGAGCACATTTTGAATCCTTTGGCTCAGAGCAGCTCCAAGGAAAAGAATCCTTATATTTATCAGAATATCTTATCGACAAGAGCCAACGGCTGAAAGTCACTCTAATAAAGACTAATCAATCAATCAATCTTATCGACATGGCAATGTTTTATCCGTAATTTCTCTAATCATTCATCGAAACACCTCACAAAATTAAGTCTATCTAAGAGCACAAACCGCGAAATTTTCGAATTCAGAGCACGGTTTAAACGCTGAAGCTTTTGACTAAAGTTTCATTTCAAACTCTTATGCAGAAGGCTTTGGAAGAAAGGTTCAACAATGTTAAATTATACACGCCCGTTCCATTTTACTCAATTTTTGAGTAGAATTGTATTAGTCTCTTTTTGTCGCACTAATATTCTACTCAATTTTTATTAAAAAGTGGATCAACTCAAAATTTGAGTTTATCCACATTTTAGGAAAATTGAGTAGAAAAATCTGAATCTAAGATTATTCCCAAGTCTCTTATTTTATCACATTTTTTAATATTTTGATTTCCCAAAGGTACTGAAACACTTGATGTGCTTCGTTTTCGACTATGAGTTGTAAGATTAACTTTTTTTACATTTAGTTCTAACAAGCTTTTACAACACCATACATAAAAGACCTGGATTTCATTCTGAAATACATTTATATCATCATCATTTCTTATTTCAAAAAACAGTTTCATATCGTCAGCATATATAAGAACTCTTAGATTTTTCTAAATAAAAGATATATCGTTAATATATAAGATAAAAAGAAGTGGACCTAAGTGTGAACCTTGAGGAACACCAGATGTGACTTTAATAGGATTTGATTTTTTATCATTGAATCTAACTATTTGTTGGCGATCATTTAAATACGACTTAATCCAATCGAGGAGTCTTAAATTAATTCCTATTTTTCAAGCTTGAAAATCAACATATAAGTTTATCAAATGCTTTGCTGAAGTCTGTATAAAGAGCTTCTATGTAATTACCTTTATCAATTGCTTTCAATGAGTAATCAACAAATTCGAGCAGGTTTGTAGTGGTGGAACGTTCCTTGAAAAAGTCGTGTTGTGCATTCGTTATTTTATGTTTGACTTGATATTTTTTTTTATAATTGATTCGAAAAGTTTTGGGATGCACGATATTATTGCAATTCCACGATAATTTCTAATATCGGATTTTCTGCCAGATTTCTATATTGGGCTTAAGAAAGCTTTTTTTCCATTCTGCTGGGAATTTACCGGATGCAAGTGTCTTATTGAACAACCAAAATAAAGGGGATGTAAGCTCAACTGCCAAATTTTTCATAAATATTGGCGGAATTCCATCTGGCCCGGGACTTTTAGAGGCATCCAAGTTTTGGAGACCTGACAGAATGTCAGATTAATGTATGTGACAAACAACTACATTATTTGAACAATTAGGAAAGTATGAAAAGTATTCAAAATCGCAATCATCATCCGAAAACATAGAATAAGTTTCTTGAAAAAAATTTCGCGAAAAGATTACAAATATCTTCTGAATTATCGCCTTCGCTTTCATCCAAAGTCATTTTTGATGGAAAGCTACCAGATTTTAGTTTAGTTTTAACATAGTTGAAAATTTTTTTTGGACATGACTTGGTTTCATTTTCCGTTATCGTGTTGTACGCATTAAGTGCAGCAGAAATAGCGAGATTAAGTTGAACACAAATGTTCATATATGTATCTAAATTAGCTTGATTATTGTATTTTCTATACGTCTTATGAGCCTTCTGTTTCCGATTTTTTAGATTGATGATTTAGATTGAACCCGACTGTATTTTTTTTAGTTTAATTACGTCGCCTTCTCGTGCGTGGAACATCCTCCTGAATGATCTCTAACAATATTTTATAAAAAATCTCCACTGCGAATTCCACATTTTCTTCATTCTTCAGAACTGATTGCCAATTTACATGATTCAATTTGTGTCTAATATTGTCATAGTTAGCCTTGTTAAAGTCGAAGGTATTCTCGTAATAGCAATCGTTGGGATTAACGTTAGGTACGAAAATTGAAAACTATATAGGGTTACTGCCCCCATATTAATCTCATTGTTCCTATATTCATCCTACGATGAATCAAACAATTGGGCAGTTGAAGGATCGGTTTCTTTTTCTAATAATGTTTGCTTACGTTAAACAACTACAACAAACATTACTAACTAATTCTGTCACGTGTATATCGTTTTATTTCAAGTAGGATGAATTGCAAAGTGATGAGATTAATATAGGTACATATTCCCTAGCAGTGTGAAAAGCTTCATTTTTCCATAAGGGAGAAAGAGATTCACTAACACAAAAGTCTTCATGTATGTTCGTTAATAAAAAAATCTAAGTAACAATTTTGTTGATTTTTTACGTGATTTATTTGGTTCAACCCTAAAACCGCAATTTTCTCAAAAATAAATTGTAGTGTTTCGTTATCACCAACGACCGGAAGTAAAATACTCTCATTATCAGAATCTGGAATAAAATCTACATGGCGCTGATTGAAATCACCATATATATGAACTTAGAATTCACGGTATGAAAAAAGATTTCATATGATGCCATGCAAGCTTTATCAGGCGGAACGTACACTATGGCAAAAACATGGGTCTCATCCGTAGTATGTGTTTTAACCCATACATGATTAAATTCCTTACATTTTGACGAAACAATAAGTCGGCAAAAAATTTTCATTAGGGCCTAACTGACAAACGTAAACAATGGTTTCTTCCTTGAATTTGTCGACCTTGGAAACTTGCCACATTAATCTACCACAGCCATTTCTAAGAAGAAGAAGAGTCCTTCTATTCGATAGAATAAGATGCTCACATGGGTATATTTTATAATACGATTATTTACGAATCGATTATTACGAAAATTTACCACCGATTGATGTGAACATTTTGAAAATTTATTGAGCATTTATTAAGTTATTAGCGTTTAATTTGTAACGATATTTCGTGACGGTTGCTTATTTTTAGATTTTCAATTGACACTCTCCCAACAAACATCGGTGTTGAATTAGAGCTTGTTCAAGCAAATTTGGAGAAGCTATTCAGCTATTCTAGAAGTAACAGCTGTATAGCTTCTCCAAATTTGCTTGAATAAGCTCTAATTCAACACCGATGTTTGTTGGGCTACCCTTGCCGTAAGACGTAGTCTACGTCAAAAGTTTCTTCTCCGGGTTTTAAACCACTGGATAGTGACTTTCCGCCACTTCCGGGAACATCTAAAGCCCCAGTTGTTCCAGTTTTTTGCCCAGAACGCCAACTGCCAAAACATCCGGAATCCCGACCGCGTCAAGTCGAAAACTCCGAAAAATTGTCTCTTTCTGGGATTGTGGAATTCATCTTCACCATTTTCGAGGTCTCACTAACAACGAGAAACCTCATCAACATGATCCCTACATTTGTAAAACCTCTTCTAAAGAAACTGTCTTCAAAATGGCCTCTTCTTGATTCGATCACATCTTTCAATGGATAATTTATCCAATTAGGTCGGGGATATGATCGAAGCACTACAATGGAATAGTACAAGTATTTTAAAAAAATTGGACGCTTTTAAGTTTTAAGTTCATAAATCGTTTTTAGTTCATAATCGCATTGTGACGTATTCTCTCTCTCTGAAACATGGCTCTCTTCTGATAAATATTTCTCTTGAATACTGGGGAAGTAACTCCACCTCCAAACCCTGGAAGCAAATTAGACCTCTCAATCTGTTCGAGTTCATTATCATTGTAATGCACGTGGAAAGTGATGGTACTATGGTAGTAATCACCTGCCTATCAAAATTTCAATCACCAATGGTTCGTGTCAATCTCGCTCGATCGACATTGCGTACGGCGTCACGAAGTGCATCGACTGGGGTAAATACGCTGATCATCGATGGCGAGCAATCGGTCGAAGTCTTTCCTCCGTTGGAAGAGTATCGGTTTTTATCCGCGTTAATCCTCAAATGTGCGATCGACGCACAGCGCAGACCGGTACCAGGATCAACAATTCGCCGACGTTCGCCCACTACGTGGTGGGATGACGAATGTACTGAGGTCTACTGATTCCTTGTCGAACGTTCGAGTGTGCAAGTTCAACTTTGGTTAGCTCCGCAATCGAATTACTTTTTTGGTTTTTTTTCCCCACGATCGTGGTTTTTTTTCTGCACTAAAGCTGGTGTAACAGCTGGTTTGATAGAGCCACAGTGCGACGTTCGGAACGAAGGAAGTGGCCTTTACAGGCGAGCCTTGTTTAAAATTAAAACAAACATCATGTTAGACTCGCTTTGGTCTAGATGATAGCAACAGAGCAATACTCTCAACAAAATCGTCATCTGCGATAGCATCACTTTAAGAGTTAGCATGCTACTCAGAGTTAGTTCGAGCTCTCATTAAACAGACCCATAAGGAAGCTCAGCATTTTTCATTTAATTTTTCATTTTGATCCTCAAGACATTCGCGATTAAAACCTAGTATAAGTTTATTAATTCCGCAAAATTCTAATATAAACGCACGGAATTCTCGTTTTAATAAATAATACTCGTTTGATATTTTGGAAATGGAAATAAATAATTAACCCACCTATCAGTTCAATAAATCTTTATTGTGTCCTATATTTTTGTACTATATTTTGTTTTTTATTTAATTTCTTCTTATATTGAATTGAACACAATTGTTTTATTCTCCTCGTGGGCGTTCTAAGTCCCCACGATGGATGAAAATAATCCGAGCCGGGGTTCGGAGGAGTTAGATTGCTCGAATGATGATATTCCTCCTATTCTACAACCTTTTCCTATTTTTTCCTTAATGGAGACATAAAAAGATTCGGAGCCAAATTCAACAGAAGCAACTTCTGGTACATCCTCCTCCGAGTTCCCTCGCCGGGAAGCTTATCGGCCCAAGAGTAAACCGTTGAATAAATTCCAAATTGAAAAAGATCTGGCAAAGTCGTTTCGGAGCATTCAGGAAATAACCTGTCCCAGTCGCAGTAAGCTTCGCATCACTCTAAGTGATCGTGAAGAAGCTAAAAGGATTGTTGCCTCAGAGCTCTTTTCGTTAGAATACCATGTGTATCTTCCCTCGCACGTTGTTGAAATAGCCGGAGTGATCACCGAACCGTTTTTGACGTGCGCTGACATCAAGGCTCATGGAACTGGTGGGTTTAAAAATCGTGCCTTTCCATCAGTTCCGGTTCTTGAAGTCAGGCAAATGAACCATGTGTCATCCGATGGCAAAAAAAGGCCTTCAAATTCGTTTCGTGTGATCTTCTCTGGAGCTGCCCTTCCGAATTTCCTCGTGTTGGGGAAGCTTTGGTTACCTGTTCGCCTCTATATACCGACGGTCATGCACTGTGATAAATGCCAGCAGTTTGGTCATACTGCACCTTACTACTGTAACAAAGCACGATGCGGCAAATGCGGTGAGCAACATGTGGAGGGTCCCTGCAGTACGGACCCCAAGTGTATATATGCTGTGGGGAAGCTCCACATGATCTCTCCGCATGCCCGAAGTTTGTAGAGCGGGAGAAACATCAAATTCGTTCGTTGCAGCAGCGGTCGAAGCGCTCTTATGCAGAGATACTTAAAAAGATCGCACCGGCCGTTGTTCCACCAGCCCAACCTGACAACAATATATTTCCTTCCCTGCCCATTGATGATCATGGCTCAGACTTTGAGGATGCTGAGGAGTATTCTGTTGTTCAGATAGGAGCGAAGAGAAAGCGCGCTACAGCAAGACGACAACGGCACCGTCAGCAAGCATCTCAAAACGCACTGACTGTAGAACAGGCCCCCCACCCTGAACAATGCAAGAAGTGGTGGCAATACAAAACAAAGTTTCTCCTCCAGGTTTTAAACCACTGGATTGTGACTTTCCGCCACTTCCGGGAACATCTAAAGCCCCAGTTGTTCCAGTTTTTTGCCCAGGACGCCAACTACCAAGACATCCGGAGTCTCGACCGTGTGAAGTCGAAGACTCTGAAAAAATGTCTCTTTCTGGGATTGTGGAATTCTGGAATCTTCACCATTTTCGAGGTCTCACTAACAACGAGAAACCTCATCAACATGATCCTTACATTTGTAAAACCTCTCCTAAAGAAACTCTCTTCAAAATGGCCTCTTCTTGATTCGATCATATCTTTCGATGGATAATTTATCCAATGAGGTCGGGGATATGATCGAAGCACTACAATGGAATAGTAGAAGTATTCTAAAAAAATTGGACGCTTTTATGTTTTTAGTTCACAAATCGCATTATGACGTATTTGCTCTTTGTGAAACATGGCTCTCTTCTGATAAAGATTTCTCTTTCCACAATTTTAACATTATTCGGCAGGATCGAGGGGACTCATATGGAGGGGTGCTGGAGGGGATTAATAAGCTCCACTATTTTTATAGAATTGATCTCCCCTCGATGACAGGCCCTGAAGTAGTTGCATGCCAAGTGACTATTCGAGGCAAAAGTTTTAGTATAGCCAGCATATACCTGCCGCACAATACGGCAATATCCCGCAGGGACCTTTCAGCTATTTGCCTCGCAATGCCAGAGCCACGGTTGATCTTAGGAGATTTTAATTCTCACGGTACAGCCTGGGGGTCACCGTACGACGACAACCGTTCTGCATTGATACTAGCCCTCATGAACTACTTCAACTTGACTATTTTGAATACTGGGGAAGTAACACTTCACGTCCAAACCCTGGAAGCAAATTAGACCTCTCAATATGTTCGAATTCATTATCATTGGATTGCACGTGGAAAGTGATTCAAGATTCTCATGGTAGTGATCACCTGCCTATCAAAATTTCAATCACCAATGGTTCGTGTCAATCTCGCTCGATCGACATTGCGTACGACCTCACGAAGTGCATCGACTGGGGTAAATACGCTGAAGCGATCATCGATGGCGAGCAATCAGTCGAAGTCCTTCCTCCGTTGGAAGAGTATCGGTTTTTATCGGTTAATCCTCAAATGTGCGATCGACGCACAGCGCAGCCCAGGATCAACAATTCGCCGACGGTCGCCCACTCCGTGGTGAGATGACGAATGTACTGAGGTCTACCGTGAAACATCAGTCGCGTTTAAAGCATATCGGAAGCGCGGTTCGCGAGATAACTACGAGCGGTAGTGCAATCACTTGAGCGTAAGTTTAAGAGCCTCGCCAAGGCCAAGAAACGCGTATATTGGCGTCACTTCGTCGAAGGGCTATCGCGTGAGACGTCGATGAGAACTCTTTGGACTGTCGGGAGAAGAATGCGAAATGCGTCGTCGGTGAATGAAGACAAGCAAAGCTCTTCCCGGTGGGTCTACGCGTTCGCCAAGAAAGTGTGCCCAGATTCGGTTCCGGAGCAACGAATTGCTCGCGATACTCAAACCAATCGTAACGAAATAGATGCGCCCTTTTCTACGCTCGAATTCTCACTTGCTCTTCTTTCATGCAACAATTCTGCACCAGGAATGGATAAAATCAAGTTTAAGTTATTGAAAAATTTCCCTCCCAGACGTCGTAAAGAGGCGCTTACTAAACTTATTTAATCAGTTCCTGGAAAGCAATGTTGTTCCGGATGAATGGAGGCAGGTTAGAGTTATAGCTATACCAAAACCCGGGAAAGCCACGTCGGATTACAACTCTTATCATCCAATTGCGATGTTGTCGTGATACGGAAGCTGCTAGAGAAGATGATTCTCCATCGGCTCGACAAATGGATTGAATCTAATGGCTTGCTATCTCATACACAATTTGGTTTCCGCAGAGGCAAAGGAACGAGCGATTGTCTTGCGCTGCTTTCAACAGAAATACAGCTGGCCTATGCACAAAATGAGCAAGTGGCTTCAGTTTTCATGGACATTAAGGGGGCTTTTGATTCAGTTTGTGTAGACGTCCTTTCAGACAAACTCCACGAGTGTGGCCTTTCACCATTATTAAACAACTATTTGTACAATTTGTTGTCTGAGAAACATATGAGCTTTTCTCATGGGTCTTCGACAACTTAACGAATTAGCTACAAGGGTCTCCCCCAGGGCTCTTGTTTAAGCCCCCTTTTTTATAATTTTTATGTTAGAGACATCGATAGCTGCCTTATGGAAAATTGCACGCTAAGACAGCTTGCGGATGACGCCGTTGTTTCATTTGTAGGACCAGGGACGAACAACCTGCAGGGACCGTTGCAGGATACCCTAGACAATTTGTCTACCTGGGCTGTAAGGCTGGGTATCGAATTCTCCCCGGAGAAAACAGAGTTAGTTGTTTTTTCTAGGAAGCGTGATCCAGCACAGATACTGCTTCAACTCATGGGTAAAAATATAACTCAAAGTTTGTCTTATAAATACCTAGGGGTCTGGTTCGATTCTAAATGCACCTGGAGAAAGCACATTAAGTATCTGCATCAGAAATGCCAGCAGCGAATAAACTTCATGCGTACTATCACCGGAACATGGTGGGGAGCCCACCCGGAAGATCTGATAAAGCTGTATCGTACAAAGATTCTGTCGGTTCTCGAGTACGGTAGCTTCTGCTTTCAATCCGCCGCGAAAACTCATATTCTGAGGCTGCAGCGAATCCAGTACCGTTGTCTTCGTATCGCGTTAGGCTGCATGAACTCAACTCATACTATGGGTTTGGAGGTATTAGCAGGAGTTCTTCCTTTATCAGATCGTTTTGTGGAGCTATCGTTCCGGTTCCTCATCCGCTGTGAGGTGCTCAATCCATTGGTAATTGAAAATTTTGAAAAGTAAATCGAACGAAATCCTCAAACTAAGTTCATGACACTGTACTATTGGTACATGACTCTGGAGGTGAGCCCTTCTTCGAATGTTCCTAATCGTGATTACTCCCAAGACTTCTCTAGTTCTACTGTAGTTTTTTATCTAACCATGAAGCAAGAAGCTTGTGGAATACCGGATCCACTCCGTTCGGAATACATTCCTTAAATTTTTTCAAAGTAAGTTTGGCCATATCAGATGTGACAGGAAGTTTTACACCGACGGGTCAAAAACAAATGATTCCACTGGATTTGGTGTTTTTAACGAAATTCATAGCGCCTCCTTCAAACTTCAAAATCCTTGCTCCGTATACGTCGCAGAATTGGCGGCTATACACTGTGCATTAGAGCGAATTGCCTCTCTTCCCTCTGATCAATTTTTCATTTTTACTGATAGTCTCAGCTCACTTCAGGCTATTCGTTAAATGAGGCCGGCAAGGCACTCACCGTATTTCGTTAGCGAAATACGATCTCTTTTGAGTGCCCTATCAAACAATTCCTACATCATCACCTTGGTTTGAGTCCCTTCTCATTGCTCCATCCCGGGTAATGAGAAAGCGGACTCACCTGCCAAGGTGGGCGCTATGGCAGGTGATATTTATGATCGACAAATTGCGAATTTTTTGCTATTTTCCGTCAACAGGCCTTGATCAGCTGGCAACAAAAATGGGATGCAGGGGATTTGGGCAGATTGTTACATTCCATTCTCCCACAGGTATCGAAAAAATCGTGGTTCAGAGGGTTGGATTTTAGCCGGGATTTTATCAAGGTAATGTCCATTCACTACTCGTTAGGCTCTCATTTCTATCGAATAGGTCTCTCAGGCACTAATCAATGCGGCTGTGGTGCAGGTTATCAGGACATCAACCACGTTGTCTGGCATTGCCTCGATTACGAAATTTGCCAGATCTGATCTTTGCGCATCCCTACGGGCCCGAGGGAAACCAGAGAAGGAAGATATCAGAGACGTGCTGGATAAGCTGGACTTGGACTATATGGGGCTAATTTACAAGTTCTTGAAACAAATAGATGTATTCGTTTGATCCTCTCTTAGCTGTCGCTTTGTTAAATGTTATGTCCACCTTGCCCCCTCCGCCGTAATACCGCTTCTATTGTATCGTTACAGCTTAACGCAATGCAACATCTACACCAGACCTACAGCATCAATATAGCATCGCCAATTTGCTGTTGAAAGCCAACGTTTAGATTCCTACTTCCCCATTCCTTCCCGAATCATTGTAATCCCTAACTTCTACCAAGCCGCGAGTTTTTCGGCTCTCCAAAACTAACCTAGTAAGTAAGTTATTATCGTTGTAAAAATGAAAAAGAACTCGGCTCCGTTATGCCTATGGCACTTTAGCCTTATAAATAAACAATTAAGTTAAAAAAAAAAATACTGAGGTCTACCGTGAAAAATCCGTCGCGTTTAAAGCATATCGGAAGCGCGGTTCGCGAGATAACTATGAGGGTACATTGCTCTTGAGCGTAAGTTTAAGAGCCTCGCCAAGGCCAAGAAACGCGTATATTGGCGTCACTTCGTCGAAAGGCTATCGCGTGAGACGTCGATTAGAACTCTTTGGACCGTCGGGAGAAGAATGCGAAATGCGTCGTCGGTGAATGAAGATAAGGAAAGCTCTTCCCGGTGGGTCTACGCGTTCGCCAAGAAAGTGTGCCCAGATTCGGTTCCGGAGCAACGAATTGCTCGCGATACTCAAACCAATCGTAACGAAATGGATGCGCCCTTTTCGATGCTCGAATTCTCAATTGCTCTTCTTTCATGCAACAAGTCTGCACCAGGAATGGATAAAATCAAAATTAACTTGTTGAAAAATTTCCCAGACGTCGCAGAGAGGCGCTTGCTGAACTTATTTAAGCAGTTCCAGGAAAGCAATATTGTTTCGGATGAGGCAGGTTAGAGTTATAGCTATACAAAAACCCGGGAAAGCCGAGTCGGAATACAACTCTTATCGTCCAAGTGCGATGTTGTCGTGATACGGAAGCTGCTAGAGAAGATGATTCTCCATCAGCTCGACAAATGGATTGAATCTAATGGCTTTCCATCTCATACACAATTTAGTTTCCGCAGAGGCAAAGGAACGAGCGATTGTCTTGCGCTGCTTTCAACAAAAAATACAGCTGGCCTTTGCTCAAAACGAGCAAATGGGTTCAGTTTTCATGGACATTAAGGGGGCTTTTGATTCAGTGTGTATAGACGTCCTTTCAGACAAACTCCACGAGTGTGGGCTTTCTCCATTATTAAACAACTATTTGTACAATTTGTTGTCTGAGAAACATTTGAATAAATTTGAGCAAATTAAATATCTGCATCAGAAATGCCAGCAGCGAATAAACTTCATGCGTACTATCACCGGAACATGATGGGCCCACCCAGAAGATCTGATAAAGCTGTATCGTACAACGATTCTGTCGGTTCTCGAGAACGGTAGCTTCTGTTTTCAATCCGCCGCGAAAACTCATATTCTGAGGCTGCAGCGAAGAGTTATAGCTATACAAAAACCCGGGAAAGCCGAGTCGGAATACAACTCTTATCGTCCAAGTGTGATGTTGTCGTGATACGGAAGCTGCTAGAGAAGATGATTCTCCATCAGCTCGACAAATGGATTGAATCTAATGGCTTTCCATCTCACACACAATTTAGTTTCCGCAGAGGCAAAGGAACGAGCGATTGTCTTGCGCTGCTTTCAACAAAAATACAGCTGGCCTATGCTCAAAACGAGCAAATGGGTTCAGTTTTCATGGACATTAAGGGGGCTTTTGATTCAGTGTGTATAGACGTCCTTTCAGACAAACTCCACGAGTGTGAGCTTTCTCCATTATTAAACAACTATTTGTACATTATGTTGTCTGAGAAACATTTGAATAAATTTGAGCAAATTAAATATCTGCATCAGAAATGCCAGCAGCGAATAAACTTCATGCGTACTATCACCGGAACATGGTGGGGAGCCCACCCGGAAGATCTGATAAAGCTGTATCGTACAACGATTCTGTCGGTTCTCGAGTACGGTAGCTTCTGTTTTCAATCCGCCGCGAAAACTCATATTCTGAGGCTGCAGCGAATCCAGTACCGTTGTCTTCGTATCGCGTTAGGCTGCATGAACTCAACTCATACTATGAGTTTGGAGGTATTAGCAGGAGTTCTTCCTTTATTAGATCGTTTTGTGGAGCTATCGTTCCGGTTCCTCATCCGCTGTGAGGTGCTAAATCCATTGGTAAATGAAAATTTTGAAAAGCTTATCGAACGAAATCCTCAAACTAAGTTCATGACACTGTATTATTGGTACATGATTCTGGAGGTGAGCCCTTCTTCGAATGTTCCTAATCGTGATTACTCCCAAGACTTCTCTAGTTCTACTGTAGTTTTTATCTAACCATGAAGCAAGAAGCTTGTGGAATACCAGATCCACTCCGTTCGGAATACATTCCTTAAATTTTTTCAAAGTAAGTTTGGCCATATCAGATGTGACAGGAAGTTTTACACCGACGGGTCAAAAACAAATGATTCCACTGGATTTGGTGTTTTTAACGAAATTCATAGCGCCTCCTTCAAACTTCAAAATCCTTGCTCCGTATACGTCGCAGAATTGGCGGCTATACACTGTGCATTAGAGCGAATTGCCTCTCTTCCCTCTGATCAATTTTTCATTTTTACTGATAGTCTCAGCTCACTTCAGGCTATTCGTTAAATGAGGCCGGCAAGGCACTCACCGTATTTCGTTAGCGAAATACGATCTCTTTTGAGTGCCCTATCAAACAATTCCTACATCATCACCTTGGTTTGAGTCCCTTCTCATTGCTCCATCCCGGGTAATGAGAAAGCGGACTCACTTGCCAAGGTGGGCGCTATGGCAGGCGATATTTATGATCGACAAATTGCGAATTTTTTGCTATTTTCCGTCAACAGGCCTTGATCAGCTGGCAACAAAAATGGGATGCAGGGGATTTGGGCAGATTGTTACATTCCATTCTCCCACAGGTATCGAAAAAATCGTGGTTCAGAGGGTTGGATTTTAGCCGGGATTTTATCAAGGTAATGTCCATTCACTACTCGTTAGGCTCTCATTTCTATCGAATAGGTCTCTCAGGCACTAATCAATGCGGCTGTGGTGCAGGTTATCAGGACATCAACCACGTTGTCTGGCATTGCCTCGATTACGAAATTTGCCAGATCTGATCTTTGCGCATCCCTACGGGCCCGAGGGAAACCAGAGAAGGAAGATATCAGAGACGTGCTGGATAAGCTGGACTTGGACTATATGGGGCTAATTTACAAGTTCTTGAAACAAATAGATGTATTCGTTTGATCCTCTCTTAGCTGTCGCTTTAACATGTCCACCTCGTCCCCTCCCCCGTAACACCGCTTCTATTATATCGATACAGCTTGACGCAATGCAACATCTACGCCAGACCAACAGAAACAATATCGCATCACCGATCTGCTGCTGAAAGCCGACGATAAGATTCCTACTTCCCCATTCCTACCCGAATCATTGAAATCCCTAACCTCGACCAAGCTGCAAGTTTTTCGGCTTTCCAAAGCTAACCTAGTTAGTAGGTTATTGTCGTTGTAAAAATGAAAAAGAACTCGGCTCCGTTATGCCTATGGCACTTGAGCCTCATAAATAAACAAGTTAAAAAAAAACTACCCCCAACCTTTATCAATATTCAAAACCAATTACTTTTAAAACCCAGACGTCGCAGAGAGGCGCTTGCTGAACTTATTTAAGCAGTTCCAGGAAAGCAATATTGTTTCGGATGAGGCAGGTTAGAGTTATAGCTATACAAAAACCCGGGAAAGCCGAGTCGGAATACAACTCTTATCGTCCAAGTGCGATGTTGTCGTGATACGGAAGCTGCTAGAGAAGATGATTCTCCATCAGCTCGACAAATGGATTGAATCTAATGGCTTTCCATCTCATACACAATTTAGTTTCCGCAGAGGCAAAGGAACGAGCGATTGTCTTGCGCTGCTTTCAACAAAAAATACAGCTGGCCTTTGCTCAAAACGAGCAAATGGGTTCAGTTTTCATGGACATTAAGGGGGCTTTTGATTCAGTGTGTATAGACGTCCTTTCAGACAAACTCCACGAGTGTGGGCTTTCTCCATTATTAAACAACTATTTGTACAATTTGTTGTCTGAGAAACATTTGAATAAATTTGAGCAAATTAAATATCTGCATCAGAAATGCCAGCAGCGAATAAACTTCATGCGTACTATCACCGGAACATGATGGGCCCACCCAGAAGATCTGATAAAGCTGTATCGTACAACGATTCTGTCGGTTCTCGAGAACGGTAGCTTCTGTTTTCAATCCGCCGCAAAAACTCATATTCTGAGGCTGCAGCGAAGAGTTATAGCTATACAAAAACCCGGGAAAGCCGAGTCGGAATACAACTCTTATCGTCCAAGTGCGATGTTGTCGTGATACGGAAGCTGCTAGAGAAGATGATTCTCCATCAGCTCGACAAATGGATTGAATCTAATGGCTTTCCATCTCACACACAATTTAGTTTCCGCAGAGGCAAAGGAACGAGCGATTGTCTTGCGCTGCTTTCAACAAAAATACAGCTGGCCTATGCTCAAAACGAGCAAATGGGTTCAGTTTTCATGGACATTAAGGGGGCTTTTGATTCAGTGTGTATAGACGTCCTTTCAGACAAACTCCACGAGTGTGAGCTTTCTCCATTATTAAACAACTATTTGTACATTATGTTGTCTGAGAAACATTTGAATAAATTTGAGCAAATTAAATATCTGCATCAGAAATGCCAGCAGCGAATAAACTTCATGCGTACTATCACCGGAACATGGTGGGGAGCCCACCCGGAAGATCTGATAAAGCTGTATCGTACAACGATTCTGTCGGTTCTCGAGTACGGTAGCTTCTGTTTTCAATCCGCCGCGAAAACTCATATTCTGAGGCTGCAGCGAATCCAGTACCGTTGTCTTCGTATCGCGTTAGGCTGCATGAACTCAACTCATACTATGAGTTTGGAGGTATTAGCAGCAGTTCTTCCTTTATTAGATCGTTTTGTGGAGCTATCGTTCCGGTTCCTCATCCGCTGTGAGGTGCTAAATCCATTGGTAATTGAAAATTTTGAAAAGCTTATCGAACGAAATCCTCAAACTAAGTTCATGACACTGTATTATTGGTACATGATTCTGGAGGTGAGCCCTTCTTCGAAT
>JAHHFK020001529.1:0-63755 GCA_024533555.2 Aedes koreicus | reverse complement strand
GCAAGCTGTATGGCAGGGAAACAAAGCAGCATACATTTCAAAACAATGGGTCCTCCCAGGTCAACTAGGCCACTTGAGTTAGTTCACACGGACGTGTGTGGAAGAATGAAAAATTCGACTCATGATGGTTATAAGTATTTCGTAAGTTTTATAGATGATTACACTCATTTTACCGTAATTTATCTATTACGTAAAAAGAGAGAAGTCTTGAGTAAATTAAAGCTATATGAGGCTATGGCGGAAGCACACTTCGGTCAGAAGATGTCGCGTTTAAGGTGTGATAATGGCGGAGAATATATAAGCCAGGAAATGAAGGATTTCTGCAGAATAAAAGGGATTCAGTTGAATTATACTGTACCATACACACCGCAACAGAATGGTGTTAGCGAACGCATGAACAGAACTTTGATGGATAAAGTACGAGCAATGCTACATGGAAGTAAAATGGCGAAAAATATGTGGGGGGAAGCACTGTATTGTGCCACATATCTTACAAATCGGTCACCAACGAATGGTCTTGGGGTAAACAAAACCCCATATGAGTTATGGTTTGGTAGACGACCTGATTTGGCCAAAATAAGAATTTTTGGATGCAAAGCCTACTCTCAAATTCCGAAAGAGAAGAGACAAAAACTAGACTGGAAAACTAAGTGCCTCACATTTGTAGGGTATGCAAATAATGGGTACAGGCTTTGGAATGCCAATAAACGAATAATAGAAGTGTCAAGAAATGTAGTTTTTGATGAATCAATTACAACAAATGATTCTTCAGATTATTTGATTAAAACCATACCTAGTTGTCAAGAGGTTGAGTTAAGACATTCAGAAATTCCAAAGGAACCGTCTGAAGTAGTAAACACTGAAACTGGTGGAAATTCACAGACATACTTTGAAAAAGTCAACAACGAGAAAGACTCAGAGTCACCTTCTAACATTCACAGTTCAGGAAGCGATGACGACGACAATAATGATCTTGTTCACGAGGAAGAAATTGAACATCAAAGCGCAATTGAAATTCTGGACAGTGAGAATGAATCTGGGGAACAGATCATAGTCCGGCGAAGCAAGCGTTGTGTGAAAGCAACTAACAGGTTTGCTGCACAGGCTACGTCTGTTGTTTGTGAAAAAATACCACAAACAATTGAACAACTCAAGCTTAGAGAAGACTGGCCAAGTTGGAAAAATGCTATTAAAGACTAAATGAAATCGCTTGAAGAAAATAATACCTGGAAGATAATCAAGGAACCAGTTAATAAAAAGCCAATCAAATCGAAATGGGTTTTTTTGATAAATGATGATGGTCGTTATAAAGCTCGTCTAGTTACGAAGGGATACTCGCAGCGATACGGATTAGATTATCAAGAAACCTACGCACCAGTTGCTCAAACGGGAAGCATCCGAGCAATGAGCAGAGATTATTTGTGCATCAGATGGATGTCACAACAGCATTTCCTAATGGAAAATTAAGTGAAACAATATTCATGCAGTTGCCTTGCGATGAAGTTGGAAACTCACAGGTTGTTCACCTGCAAAAGAGTTTGTACGGACTTAAACAAGCCAGTCGACGTTGGAATGAACGTTTTGATAATGTTATCAAGCAACTTGGATTCACTCAACTGAAAAGTGATAGTTGCGTTTACAAGTCGAAAACTCGAAACATAATACTTGTGTTATATGTAGATGATATCCTTATCATAGGAAAGCATCTTGAGGATGTTGAATGGATAAAATCTAATCTTGGAAGGATATTCCGGATGAAAGATCTTGAGCACTTCTTGAGCATGGACATTAATCGAGATTTTGAAAGTCAAACATTGCAAATAAATCAAACTGGGTACACTGAAAAAGTCCTAAAGAGGTTCAATATGTATGAATGTAAACCAGTGGGCACACCATGCGACTCAAATGTCAAATGGGAAGCATGCAAAGGAAAGCAAACAGAGCAGCCATACAAAGAACTATTGGGTTGTTTACAATATCTATCCATGACGTTACGACCAGATATCAGTGCAGCGGTAAGCTTACAGAGCAGGTACCAAAGCAAACCATCCGATGAGCATTGGGCAGGACTGAAACGTATACTACGTTACCTGAGGGGTACAATGCATACTAAAATTTCTTATGCTAAGCGAGATACGCGATGTCCGCCGTTCGTAGGATTTGCAGATGCAGATTTTGCTAATGACAAAGGTGATCGAAAGTCTGTAAGCGGTTATACTTTTCTTGTATATGGCAATCTTGTGTCTTGGTCCACCAAAAGGCAACAAACGGTCAGTTTGTCGTCCACAGAAGCAGAGCTTATTGCACTCTCTGCCGCAGTTAAGGGAGGTTTGTGGATAACGAACTTTTTGAATGAACTGGATGTGGAATGCATACCATTTGTCATCAAGGAGGACAATATACCATGCATTCAATGTGCAGAAGAACCGAGATCCAACCAAAGGATGAAGCACTTGGACATAAAATACTTATTCATCCGCGAGACGATCAAGAGCGGCAAGTTACAGCTGGAATACATTCCTTCAGGAGATCAGCCAGCCGACGCACTCACCAAGGGTATTCCGAAAACGCAGTTCTTGAAACTGTTCAAAATATTGGATGTCAGAATTGGGGGGAGAGGTTGAAAAGACCGACACAGTTAACAAAAACAAAACAAATCAACATTAAACAAATTAACAATATATCCACACTCTCCGCCGGAGCGCACGCAGACCACAAAAAAAAAATATTATTCATAATATATAAAGCAATGAAAGAAAAAAAGAAAGAAAGATTTATAGCACAAAGCTAGTTGAAAAGCTTGCGAGAAAACAATTGTATAGCGTCTACCTATACAACCATGGAGCATGGCCAGTGCAACCAGATTTGATAGTTAGTACTTTAGTTAAATCATATTATCGCTACATCAATGTGTAGTCTTTAAATCACCTTGGACGATTAATTTCAATAAAGTGATCAGGACCCCTAAAAACGCATTTTCTTAAATAAAGGGGCAAACTATGGAAAAAAATTTTTAAAACGCAAACCCAAAACATCTCCGAGTAATTCCATGAGGCTAAATTTTGCCGGGAAAGCGTAGGACCATCCTGTGAACTCAGACGCTTTTGAAGGCATTTCTTTAGGTACACCTGCCGATTGGCCGTCTCGGTTGTCATGAATGGGGTGCTCCGCTTTCAACACGAGCAAATTGCTTGCCAAATCATATATTTTTTGGCAAACTTTGACATTTTCTGCTTTCTATCATCCTCATGGACATCGAACTTATAATGGGCAGTAAAGAACAGGAGCCCCGGAAGCTGCTGGAAGTCTGCTTTTACATACGTCTCATCATCCATAGCGAGGCAATGTGGTTTCGTCAACATCTGGGTGTAGAGCTTCCGTGCACGTGTTTTACCTACCGTATTCTGCCGTTCATCGCGATAAGGCACCTTTTGGACTTTGTACGTGTGTAGTCCTTCACGGTTTTTCGCATCTTGCACGAAAGTTTTGGTTGGATTCAGTTTCTTCGCCACACAAAAAGAACATTTGTGAAGTTTAAGGAAAACAATGATATAACCAACCAACATTTGCGAGCACGATAGTAGAGGAGCAGCGATTGGCTGGATTGCACAAAAAGGTGTAATGATAGCATTTCACCAGATGACAAATGTTTTTTTTTTACAATTAACGAAACGTTCGATTTGTGTGCAGTCTTATAACATCCTGATGTCTTTGCAAAAGTTGTTCAGCAGGTTGTTAGTCTTTTTATAAAATCAAGTATTCTGTAGCTGGCCTTCCGGAGATTCGGAATAACAGTACAAGTTAAAAATAATATAAGTCTGGGAACCCTGCTTTTTTCTAAAGTACTTCCGACACCGTCAGTTTATACGCTGTTTCCTGTGAGCTGAAAGTGGACCCTCAGACCCCTTTAAACCCTAGTCCGGAACGATCATAAGTAAGTAAGTAAGTAAGTCATGGAGCTGGCATTTTTTTTTTTTTGAGAGATTTATAGAAGTCCCCTTTACAATCATTTCAGACATCTAGTTGGAAAAACATCCTCTGAGTCCTCGTTAAGCTCACCTGGTAAAGGCGCAGCTTCAGAGCAACAGAATACTAGATGTTTGGTAGTTCAATTCCTGGTCTTCTCTTAGCATTTTTTGTAAAGGAGATTTTCTACACATACGGTATTGATAGATCAAGGCAAGCGGTGCATTGGAACTGACGTGTTTTGGTTTAACTGCTGCGCAAGGAATCGAACATTAAATGAGAAAACATTATTAGAGAAAACGGTATTCGGTTATCAATTCTCCGCGGGTGAAATGTCCTTACATTCTTTGATAGTGCTGAGCTGTGGTTCCTCAACCTGAAACAATTCTGTGTCGTGAACACAATCAGTAGAGAAGATAAGAGGAGATTTTGTTTTGTGTTGTACTCAGATAGTGAGTATTTATTTCTTCGGTCGGAATTAATCGCCCATCAAATCAGTGCTAGTATAGAGAAAATTACCTGGAGTTCATAACGGGAATTTACACAAGAAAATTTAATTTACATAGAAACCAAATCGTGTGTACAAGGATATTTTGTCGTAAACTACATGTGTGAGTATGATTTTTCGGAGAGCGAGTAATGGCGCTATAATCCATACCAAGTACTTCTTGGCAAATTTGTCGACCTATAGAAATAATAGAAATTGAGTCGGCCGTCACTTTGCTTGACAGACCAATTTTGCTATTACAGATGTCGAGGTCGACGAAATTTTGTAGAGCTGGTTGACTCATTCGATCGCTCAGTAACTAGTGACTGATCTGTCACATGTTGTCAAATAAGAGTTTGTTTTGATACGCGTTTTTTATCGGTTAATGGTAATTAACTCAGCAAGGTAAGAAATATACTAAACCATTATATTTTTGCAGGTGAATTAACAGACAAAATTTACTTCTAGCAAAAAAATTCTAATCCAATTAAAGACAAAACAAATTACCGTTAGTTTGAATAGTTCATTGAACTGATTAAAATAAATCTGTACATCGCCAAAGGCTTATGTGGCGTGGAGCCAGCAAAACTAATGCAAAAAATTGGCCAAGAACTCGATTCATTCTCGTTTGTGGTCCCAACATTGAGTCTCAATCCCAGTCGGTCACCGCACGGAGGCTCAGAAGAACAGTAAATGTGATGAGCTTTTGAAATTATTCTTAGAACTCTAATTTTTTTTCTATTGTACTTCTTAACGCATTATTTCAGTACATTTGCACTTGGAATTAGGAAATCGACCCACGAATTAATGCAATTCATGAAATAAGTCCTGAATTTCTTGGATTAAAGAAAGAAAACTTCGGAGTAGTTCAAGCAGGAATATTCCAACAAGTTTAGGACCAAACATCTTCGAAGTTCAAGATCATACCTCCCAGACGTTATGGAGAGAATCCCCAAAAATCCCCAAAAATCAGGAGAGGACCTCCCAGAGCTTCAGGAAGAAGTTTAGGAAAGAATACTACTCAAACGTTTGAACAGTCTAGAAGTTTTGGAGTTTTTCCCAAAAAAATCAAAATGGTCTTCCCAGAAATCCAGGAAAATACTTTCTCGAAGTTCAGGAGGAAAATAACAAGAGAGGGCACTACCTATAATTTCTAAAAGATCAGGAACAAACTTCCGCAAAGCTCAGAACGATGCGTCCAAGAAATTCAGGAGAGAACTTCTCTGAAGCTCAGGAAAGGACTTCTCAGAAGTTTCAAAAGAAACTTCCCAGAAATGCTAAAGAGCTTTCCCGAAGTTCAGAAGGGAACATTTTGAGGATGAGGATTTCTCAAAGTTCTTGAAGAAACCTCTTCAAAGAACAGAAAGCAACTTTCCAGAAAAATAGTGGGTACTTCCTAGAAGTTTGAGCAAGATTTTCTCAGAAGTTCAGGAACAAACTTCCCCAAAGTTCAGGAGAAAACTTCCCGGAAATTCAGAAGAGGACTTCTTAGAAGTTCAGGAAGAAACTTCCAACAAATTTAAGAGAATTTTCCAAAAAATTCTCGCGAAGACTTTCCCAATGTTTCGGTGAAACTTTGCTCAGAGTTCAGGGTGGGATTTTAAGATGTTTAGATGTTTAGATATAATAAGCTGGAGAAAAAACTTTCCAGAATTTCAGGAAGAAACCTATAAGTCCAAGAAGAAATTTCTCAAACATATCAGGACACTTCTTTAAAGTTCAGGAGAGGGCGCTCCAGGAGTTCCGAAGGAAATTTCCCAAAAATTTAGTTGGAACAACTCATAAGTGCTTTCCTGAGGATTAGAGTCGAACATTCCAGAAGCTCAGAATGAGGCTTTCTCGAAGATTAGGAGTTTCCAGAAGTTTAGGTAGATACTTCTGAGAAAAACAAGAAGAATCTTCCAGAAATATAGGAGGCACTTCCTAGTAGTGCAGGAATTCCTCAGAAATTCGGGAACAAACATCCCCGAAGTTGAGAAAAATACAAAAGAGGACTTCTCAAAAGTTTAGGAAGAAACTTCCAACAAATTTAAGAAGATTTTTCAAGAAATGCTAAAAAAAATTCATAAAGTTTTGCAGAAATTATTCTTGCAGTTCAGGATGGAATAAGAAGTTTAGACAGTAACTCAGTTCAGAAAAAACATTTATTAACTGTTCCTGGACGGTTAGGCTGGGTTGTTAGACATGAATTTACAAGAAAATCAGGAGTGCCTGCCAAGAAGTTCAAGAAAACTTGCGAAAAGTTCAGGAGAAAAAATTCAAGGATTTCAGCAAAGAGCTTTGTCGAAGATCAGGAAAGAGCTTCCCTGAAATTCAAGAGATAATCACTGACGAACAGAAGAAGCAGTCTATACGAAAATTGTTCATATGACCATAATTATATCCATTGCTCATGACACCATTTTAAAATATGGTAAACACCATTTTCCCAACCGTTCACATCGTACTTTGAGCTAGGAAACAAACTCATGTATGAATAACAATTCCTTGGTGTTCATCGCACATTGTTTGAAAGATATGATCAATAAGAAAAATTCCCGGAAGTTCAGCAGCCAAGCATAAATAAATTTCAGTTAATCAATATATCAAAAAAGTTTCGAGAATTCTTCCAAAGTTCAGAGACTCCTCCAAAAATTCAAAAAAAGAAATCTCTTCTTAGGGAAGGTAACCAATAAGCAGTTCCAAAGCATCTTAACGGCAGCCTATCAAGCAATTAAGTCTCCTTAAATGCATCATCAATGCCACTTTTGGCTGTTTTACTGCAATGCTATAATAATGCTTCATAAATGCTATTTTGCATTCGAAATTCTTATTACAGGCTACAAGCATTTGAATAGCATTTGAAATGCAACTTTACAACAGATAGCATTTAAGATGCTGATATAATGCTTATAGCATCTGAAATGCAGATTTAGGGTTGATTTACTGCATATGCTAATGCTTATTGGTTACTTGGGCATACACCTACCTTTGAATTTTTAAATGTTTAAAGAATTGATGCTGCCAATGCTTCGTATCACCACGTATAAGTTGATGTTAATAAGATAATAACACCTCTTCTGAATCATCTTTTAAATAGATATCGACACTTGTCCACATATTAACCTTCCTTGGGTGTTATTTTTTCTCTTCCTATTTGTTCCCGCCTTATCGCCCCCTTTCCTTGGGTTACAATTTGTGACGAATAAGGTGCTTCGGGTCATATTGACCCGGATTTCAATTTCAAATTGTGGAAAATTTATATGACCAAATTTTATGTTTTTCCTGTCAAAATGCTTATTGGAGTCTCAATTTTCAATTTTTGGTGAGTACTGCCCATTTCAACCCGATTAGCTAAAAGGGATCTGTGCCGAAAAAAGGCATGTTTTGCCACGATCTGGGACGCGGCGACAGCCACCAATTTTGCATCGGAACATGCTTTTCGACGGCTCAAACTTCATGATTTTTCATGAAAAGTCTACTTGAGCCGAAAGTTTGAGCCGTCGAAAACCATGTTACAGCGCAAAAAAATATTTGTCCCCTCCTAAACGGTTCCTTCAGGGCAGCTAGATTGTCCCGAAATGGTTAATATTTTCATTGGTCCATTGCTAGGCTAGAAGTAGACTAATTATAAAAAATCAGGAAGTTTGGGCCGTTGAAAGGCATGTTTCGGCGAAAATTTGTATTTGTCTTCTCCTAAACGGTTACCCGGGGCATCCAGATCGTCCTGGAATAGCTTATATGAGCCTTGGTCAATTTCAAGGCTAGAAGTAGACTACTTATATAAAATCATAAAGTTTTAGCCGTCGAAAGGCATGTTTCGGCGGAAACCTTTATTTGTCTCCTCCTAAACGGATCCCCGGGGCATCCGGATTTTCCCAGAACAGCATGGTAATTGGTCCTTTTTAAGGCTAGAAGTAGACTACTTATACAAAATCATGAATTTTGAGCCGTCGACTTATATGGCATTGTACCCCCTCCTAAATTTCCCTGGGACATCCACATTCCTGGAAAGGCCAATATGATCATTCGGCACGTAAAATTAGACTAAAGAAAACATAAATTTTCAACCGTCGAAACGGTTTCCCTGGGATCATCCACATCCATTTCCTGGAAAGGCCAATATGATCATTTTATTGTCGAATGCATGATCCGATGACAATTTATATCTTATCAAGGCTAAAACATCTCTTCCCCAGACTTTGGCCAAGAGGAACAAAAGAGGGCAGTACCACCAAAAATGGAAAATTGGAACTTTAATGAGCATTTTGACTTAAAAAAATCATAAATTTCATGAATAGTTTCCACAATGTCGAAAGGTAGCAGCCCTTCAGAAAGGTCAAAAAAATTAGTTTCGATGCAAAAACGTAATTGCCTATGATTTAGGAAAAGTCAAGAAAATTCAATGCTTATTCTAGAAAGTTATTGCATTTTTACATTTCATTTCGGGTCGTATTGACCCCAACATCTAAAAAAGGTTAATTAATAACTTCTCAGAAAAATACTTCGAAATCGCAATTTTGGAACAGCGTCTCAATGAGGTTTTCCGAATAACAGAACATAAGAGTTATTTACAAAACAAGAAGGCATATGTAAATACTTTTTCTTCGACTATCCAAAATGATAGTTGAATTGTTGAAGGTCCCGGATTACTGCATGATGTAATATTTCAAAGCAATTTAAAAATTTTGAACACTACAGTTTACAGTTGAGTTCCGTTGCCGACTCGATCAGTTTCAGTCGGCTTCTATAATGCGCAATTTTACTCGACTCGACAGTGACAAGCGTCGAGTCGAGTTGCTCGACTTGACTTCTAATCCCCCCCACAAAAAAAAAAAAAAACCACCACCCCTCCTCCCTCCTCTTCGCCTTCCACGCTCTTTCTTTCTTCCCCTTACAACAAATACTTTCTTAAATTCATAATTTCTAAGTTGTATAATTAACCCCATATTTGAAAAAAAAAGAAACAGTAATCCATTCCTGAAGGATTATAAAAAATTTAATTTACTCTACATTCATTGAAATGTTGTTAACTTAGATGACCAATAAGATATTTAAGGCATTTCAATTATCTTTAATTAATATTCAGAAACAACTAACCAAAAGAGCATCACGTACACTTAATATAATAATTGCTGTTCCTCTTATCGCATCTATTCAAATAGAAATTGTTAAAGCTTGCACTTATGAAAAATTAGTGCCATCGTCGTGAAAACAATCCAAATAATTTATTTTACATTATTTATAATTTAGGATACCACTTACCATTAGTTGCGGTTTCTTTGTGGGCCTCCGTTCGATGTCACCCTTAAATGTCGTTCCAATCTAAATATTCAATCACTTATTAATCTTCTCCAATCTTCATTGATTCAATTCATTTCTCCTCTTTCGGTATTCACTGCTGCCATTTACTTATTCTCATCCGGCTTCATAATCCGATAAATTTCACCACCAATTTAATTCTTCACTTTTCACTCATTCACTCACTCACCCAAATCCCTCCGATCCCGGTTCACCGAGGAAAGCTCAACACGCCGTGTTATCCGCCGTCTATCATCCCAAGACCGACATTCCACTGTTATTACTATCTTCCTGCCCTTAATTCATCCGTACAGGCGCAGCAGTCAGGACATCCAGAGATTCTCGAAAGCGATCACTCTCAGAGAATGACTTTTATTCACATGGGACGCCACACCAAACCGTTGAACCTTTCCTGCTTCTTCTTCTTCGTCACCTTCACTCTTCTTCCCCGATGGTGCGAAGCCCGGTAACACCGAATTTAATCAAACAAATGGAGAATCAACCTCTCGCCATTTTTCACTTTCGCCCTCCACTCACTCCACGACGCTGATGTGCTGGTGTTATGCGAGGGCTTTAAAAAACTGGTTCAACGCCCACACGGTCTTCACCTCGTTCGTCACGCCAATCCTACTTTAATCACCTTGTAGACATACGCACACACTCACATGCACGCGCCGAGCTGAAGCCTTAAATCCTTCTCGCGAACGCAAGAGCTCCCTCTTTAATCGCTTCGGATCCTAAATCAAGTTTAATTGCGAATGTTGCTCCCTTCCTGAAATTTCCGTTGTTGTTATTGATGTTGCTGTTGCCGCCGAAGTCGATTTGTTCACAAGCAGGAGTCAATATGTATTTTGCTTCGTTTGGAAAACCGGAATCCCGACGGGGAGGCAAACAACGACCACTTGTGTTGTTTTTCGAAGATTTTTTTCTCCCCCGCATGTGTGTTGCGAACCCGACGGGGGTGTAATGCGGTATTTGGGCGTGGTTTGGTGGGTGGAAAATTAATAATGAAACTTTCTGTCGATGAGCATCTCTTATCGCAGATTTTGCTTCGGAAGGGATTTTCGGATTCCGGTGTTGTGCGCGTGTGTGTGTGTGACTGTGCACCGCGAGGAAGTTGTTGTTTCGATGGGTTAAGATTACGGAGCAGGGAAATCTGGAACTTCGCCTAAGGTGAACGCGTTTTCCGGGCAATCCTGAAACGAAAAAAAAAATTGAACAATAAAGAAGGTTGTAAATAAACTAAACAGATTCATTTGGAATGGGTGGTGAAAACTTTAGATGTATACTCAACGTTTCTACTTTCCTAGAAATCGGCTTGGGAACAAGTTCAAACATACGTAAATTAAATCAAATCTTACTAAAGATTTTGCCAAAAAATCTGTACAATATTTGCAAATGCCTACCACATGAGTCTATCCAGATTTACTGGATAAATATAGTTGTTCCGTTGAAAACCAACTTCAATGTTTACGTGCGCATCTATCCTACACATATCGCAACCAGTCAGGGTTTTTTTTTATTGCATTGAACTTCTAACCCACAAAACAAACCCTTGGTTGAGCAGAGCCGGTGAAGCAAAATTACTCCGCAATTTGTCAACTCCAGCATCCCCCGGACCAACATCACCGGAACATACTGCAGCTGTTTGCTGTAGGTACGCTCTGGCTGGTTACGACCATGTGTAACTTTCCACAACCCATTGTCGGCCAACAGTAACACGGGCTCCAGCGCGTCCTTTTGTTTTATTTGCCTTTGGGTGGGTGGCGAAAGTGGGAGGAACTTTTTACTGCAGCAAATAAATTTTAGCGTTGCTGGATCTGCTCCATTCTGGGTGGTCACCAGCGCTCTTAGCTTGGTTCCATATTTTTGAATAATTCTTCCTTTTCCTAGGAAAATTAAAGTAATTGGTAAGATAAATCAGGTGAATGTTAATCATTTTTAGGAACCACTTATTTACAAACAAATTTATTACTAGCGGACCGAAAATCTGTGCATTTTGCGAGTCAAACTTTTGAGTGGATCCTAATTGCTTCTTCGAAGCGGTAAATTTAATTCAATAATGTACCCGGTTAGCAGAGAGAGCTGTTCATTCTGATATTGATTGATGTTAATTTGTTTCATTGAAAACGAAATCATTAATTCTTCAGTGGACCTTTGAAATAATATCGCATACCAACCACCATGCTGCCCCATTGAAATTCCGCCATCCAACGGAGTGATGTTCTATACGTACTGAGCTAAGGTCTGTCGCAGAACAACACGCTAACAGAATCGAATTCGAATCATTCCGACAGCCTCGGGGACGCAAATCATTTTATTCGAAATCAAGTCAACAAATATTGAATTTTCTTTCATGATAGAAGCACAAAATCAGCATTTCCCCTCGCAACGTACTCGACGAAAACATGAAGTTAACATTCCTTCAGTCCTTTGAAATAATTATTCTCTTTCAAGTCCATTTTTCACACCCTGCTGCTTCTTCTTTGATCGAGTCGGAGGGAAAGTTTAAAAACACCCCCCAAAAATTAATTGATACCGGTTCATCGGAATACAAAGGAAAGAACGAAGCAGGGTGGCTTGAGCTTGTCGGGAAAGTTTCTTATTTATTTCCAATCAACTTTTTCATTGTGTTCGTGCTTCCGGACGGAAAGATAAATACACGAGGTAGTTAATGCAATGAATTCTCGGGAAGAAGCAGCCACACAATCTTCATCAGTGATGTCAGATTAACATAGAAGTAGAGCGTAGGTCATGAGTGAGTAATGGAAAAGAAACGCTCATCTGGTCGGACTCAGACCGAACTCCAACTTTGCGATCTTTAACTTGTTCTTTTGCTAATAAGAAAGTTTGTTGGTCTCCCAATGCACAGTGGTCAACGAAGATGATTTCTGGAGAACAAAAATGAATCGATGAAGCATATTCAAGCTATCTGTGGTTGAGCGATTTCAATTTCAAATCACGGTGGCGGACATTATTTCTGTGTTTTGACGTAGACGTGTTCTATAAAAGGGTGCACTTTTCAAGTACAAAAAAAAACCGTCACGAAAAGTGTTCAACTTTTGAACGTTAAAAATTTATTCTGTCCACGTTTATTGTTCTTATCATTTTAATTTATCGATTGAGTACATTTCTTTAAATTTGTTCAATTTGGCAATAAAATATTGAAAACTATCTAAAGGAAGTGTAATGTCGTTTTCAAACAAACGTATCTGATTTTGTCAACAAAGAGGGGAAGTAAGATTCAAAAGTAAATTTCTCAAAACTCTCAGCATCTCCACGGAAAGTAGCATCACCATCATGCTAGGGAAATGTAATTCTTTGTGCTGGTGGCCCTAGTTTGCATGAAAGTATTAAGGGTTTCAAGAATCTTACTTCCCCCATTGCACAGTGGGCAAAAATGGATCCAAAATCCCATTAATTTAGACGGCGCAGGGTAGGAGTCCTGAAAAATAGCTCATCTTATGGGAAAAAATGCGGGGAATCGAATGGTGTTGGTTTCATTTAGGGCTGAACACAGTAAGTGTCCCATTTTGCCCATTTCTCCCCTCATTTTGGATGTAAACTAACATTGGATGTAAACTAACTGCATTGTTTATAAAAAAATTAAATACGTCTGTTTTAAAAAGAACTCGAGAATTCTAAACGATTTGTCGTCATCTTCGGTAAGTAGGCCTTGACCAGACTAGACGGTTTTTTTGCCGTTGTCATTTTTTCTCTTTTTTCAGATACTTACGAAGATTTTTGGAGCTTAAGACATTGAATACTTGAGGTTAACTTGAAGATTTGAAGAATCATTGTGGAACCTGGAAGTTGAAGTTGCAGTGAGGAATTGTCTTCTGTCGCAGTGAAGGTATTGGAGTTGAAAAATATTGGAATTCAAGATATTTTTGTTTGCAACGTAACTTTTCTTTTTTTTTATTAATAATTTATTTGTACAGGCTCAATCGAATCAACTTTACAGAGCCATGTTTTCTTTTTTTTATACATAATTTATCTTAAAACTAAAGTTAGGGGGATAGAACCGATTACTCGCGGCCGTCTCGAGGTTAATAAGAATAACAAATTACGGATGGGAAAGAGGGTGGGAATTTAAAGTATGGTTTACATAAAACATTAAGTTTAAATTCTAAATTGTCTAAACACTTATAACTATACAATTTATGGTTTTCTTTTGACTTGAACATTTTTTTGAAAAAGAAAAAAAAACACACACATACACAAAAAAAAACTTAAAGTAAACATTCAGGTTTAACTAACTACAATCTAGGGCTAATGTTAGTTTAAAACACATAAATGAATTTCATGTACTCCAAATAACGCACAGCCAAAATATCTCGAATTGGCACATTGGGTTGTCTACCTCGAGCCCGAAGGGAATCATAAAGCTCCGATCCGACTCCACGATGCTCAATTAAGCCAAATTTAGATCATTCGAAGATCGTGGAGATAATCTGTTCAACTTAACCAGTGAAATCATGATGCCCCAAAAGTTCAAGAAAACGAAAATTACGCGGAAGTGAACAACTATAAGTTGATTAATATTGTCTCAATTGCTTCGGATTACATCGGTCAATAGCGAAGTGAGGGGGTGCGACTGAAGATCGTGTACCTTGAAATCATATTATATATTTTACATTCTCATGTTATTAACAATTTCAGCACGCTTTGGAATCATCTTTGCATTCTAAAACCATGTAAGACCCTGGAACAACATGACGGGCATCAAAGGCTCAATTTATTTTTCAGCACTTTAGCATATCATTTACTTTGAAATTGCACTTCTGAATTTCAACTACTATATTCATAAAAGACTGTCATGCGCTTATAAGCAGTATATGATTACATTTAAATATTTTATTTGGTAGTATTATGATAAGATAAGCCATATATTTCAGAAATCATCAAACAGGGCTCTTCGATCGCTCCAAATTCTATCTTTGAAATGTAACTAGGACAGTAAAAAGAAAATTTTCAACCACATGTCTTATAAAAAAAACTTTCATTGATATTTGGAATGATCTATCTGTTTTCAGCTTTTCCAGGACTGTTAGGATATTAATACTTATCTAATTATTTTTTTCAGTAACAATCCAGGGAACGTTAGATATATTTTTTACTTACGCATATTATGTTCTCCTTCTGACTTTGAGCTCTGAAGAGACACCAAGCTGTATATTATTATCATATGCCTATCATTATTAATAATTTCAACATATTATTTTTTTTACAACCATATTGCAATATTGTGTACATGTAACCATTCTACAAATAAAATTTTGAAATTCGCCAATTTTTCATCTCTTGAACGTCTATGAAGGTTGTTTGGGTTCCCAGCGCTTTCGGCAAAAGATGTCAAGACAATTATCAATTTTTCAAACAGTTGTAAGGACGTGGCCAGGTGTGCAGAGAGAAGCGGGTCTACGACCCTTTACATTTTTGGCGAAATGTTGAGTGGAAGTGGATAGGCTTATCTCGGTGACTCCCCCCACGCTTTGTGCAAATGTTCTTTGCTCTGATTTGAAGGCGATTTGTCGATCATAAATATCGCCTTCCATAGCGCCCACCTTTGCAAGCGAGTCCGCTTTCTCACTGTCCGGAATTGAACAATGAGATGGGACCAAAGGTGATGATAAAATAACGCGAAGATAAAGCACTTAGAAGCTCCTGTATTTTCATAAGAAAATACGAGGAGTGCTTTACCGGCCTCAATGAGCGAATAGCCTCTATAGAACTGAGACTATCCGTGAAAATGAAGTACTGATCCGGTGTTAGTGAGGCAACAATTTCTAGCGTAAAGTGTATTGCCGCTAATTCAGCGACATATACGGAACAAGGAGCTTGAAGTTTACGATTGGCGCTATAAATTTCATTAAATTTACCAAAGCCTGCTGACTCCTCTATCAAAGATCCGTCAGTGAAGAACGATTTAGTGGAATCAACTTGGCCAAACTTTGCAGCAAATATTACCGGAGCAATCATAGGACGATGATGCTCTGGGATTCCATGAAGCTCCTGCTTCATGGATAAATCAAAATGAACCGAATTGTCGAAATCAGAGAAGCAAACACGATTGGAAATGTTCGGCGAAGGGCTGACACCCTGTGTTATGTACAAATGGTACAAAGTCATGAAACGAGTTTGAGGATTCAACTCGAGAAGTGTCTCGAAGTTTTCGATTACCTGGGGGTTCATAAATTCACACCTGGTGAGGAGCCGGAGATATTTTTGTTTGGACTCGTAAGTTTAATTTTATTTCGTTATTTATTACCTTGAATATTTTATCTTTGTGCATATGTTATGGTTTTTTATTTGGTTTTTATTATGAAAACCAATGTGAATGTGAATACCCTGCCCGTGTTCGAAACCAATCTAAAACCATTGGTGCTCACGGACTACGTCGACTGATCAATAAATGATCAAGTCGATGATGTATTTTTCTTGTGTTTCAGGAGGCAACGATCTGGACCCTTAGCCATTTGTCCCCTTCGGATATAAAAGTTCTTTTGAAACGAAATATAGTAGCACTAATTGAATTGTTAAAAGTAACACCACACTTTTTTCACTTTTTTCTCCCCGGTATCACAAGTCCCCCGGCAGTTTATCCTCCTTGTAATTTTCGCGCTATTCTTGGACCTATGGTTCTTCGAGCCGAACAGCGAACATTTTTCAGTGAACAGCGTATTCTGTGACCACTCATGCCCGTGAATTGGTCCCGGCGCCGCTCTTTAAAAAGTGCTTCTGCTGATCGGCATCTCAGTGGTACATCACCTCCACACGAGCACACGCTGACAAGTGTGCCGAAATCATCATATCTTCACGCTGCACTGTCTATCGCACGTCTGTAGCCTAATTGTTGTTGGATAATACCACCAAATGCTTCCCTGGAAGCCATCCAATATTTTCAATTGGCCGATTCCAGGATCCGTACATCTTGCCGATCTACTCTTTCATCGTCCTGGTACACGGCCAGTCATTTTAACTCAGTTTTGAGTCGTTTTTGACTCACTTTAATCAAAAATGGAGTCACTCAAATTTGAGTAAATGTTACTGGGGTTGACAAATCGACAAATCAAAAACATCCATCTGATTTGAGTCGATGATTTGATTTGTCGATTTGGCAGTACCAGTTAAATTTGAGTGAATCCACTAACGACGAAAGTGAGTCAAAGAAAACTCAAAACTTTTAATAGGCATTTAAATTTTATTCCAGCTGCTCCAGCATGGCAAAATGGCCTACCAACACTACAGAAAACCAAACTCGGTTGGGTAGTCGCAGGTTGGGAGGGAGAAACGAATACTACACATCCAATGTATTGAATGAGTCTCAATGTTAGACATGAAAATTTTCAACACACTAACATAATCAAGAAAACTGTTGTGTAAATCAGAAGTTTTTGTTTGGCGTGTCTCTGATCACTTTGATTGTTGTTTTTTGTACTCTCCCAATACCGTCGTTCCTCTCCGAGGTTTATAAGTAATAGTATGCCGAGAGGAATAATAATATTATTATATTATGCGTGAAAGATCCGGTGTATGCCAAAAAAATAACCCAACAGCAGGAGATAATTTCTCACCCATGTTAGGCATTGGGAGAGGGAAACAAACAAATCGCTAGAACCAGATCAAGCAATAGGTAGTATATGAGCACGATCGGTCGCACATTATTTTACCAGTCAACACCCCCCCCCCCCCCCCTTGCCGACCCTTCATCTGGGGTAGCTTGGTAAAAAAATGGGTGTTCACCGTTCAGAATGCCCTCCGCCCGTTTTCAACTTGTATATTTCAATTTTACAACCTGCCGTACGCTAACAAAACTATCAATACTTACTCTTCATTTCTCTTCGTTCTAGCAAAAAATTACTGTCCACTCCTAGAGCCTGTCATGTTGATGGGAAATTATCTACTTCTGACCAATTTCATCCTGTCTCTGATGTGTTATGCGTAACATGACTTTATGCTGTCGGAAAATATTCGAACTAGCCCAGGTGGCTAAAAGTCACCATAATAAAGATTTAAAAAAAAAATTCTTTTGATTAACAGCTCGAAGCAAAATCGGAACCAGTGAGTAAGGAAGGAACTCTATCGGACTTCAGAATTCAGAGAGGACAGGGAAATTCATTCAAGCTGTTCAGGAAATAAAATACATTCAAAATATATAATATGATCAAACAATTCAAGCTGAACAATGCATTAGGTACTAAGCAACATTGAGAAACTCTCTTCGTCGACTTTCACTTTGCATTCCTACGGCTAAGTAAAAACATGTTCAAGTTTTTTCAACATACAGTACGGTAATATAAAGTGTCCAATACGTCAAAAACATCAGCAAATCGTTTAATAGACAAACTACTAACGAAAGAAAAATTCGACAAAGAGAATCTCTCAATGTTACTTAGGACCTAATGCATTGTTTGACTTTTTCAAGTGCGCGTTACGCAAGAAATGACAATTATTGTAATTTCTTGCGCAACGCGCACTTGAAAAAGTGACAACCGTGTGAGTCCGTCTTGCTCGCACTCGTTTGATTACATAATGCATTAGTGTGTGTCCAATAATCTATTCGTGCTACGTACGTAGCGTAACCAGCAGTAAGATGTGCACTCAATCGAATACGTGTAGATTTCATTTTCCCGCACTAAATGAAAATTACCAACGAAATATATACTTTCATTCATTTTAAATTATAAAGCTAAAATTATATTTCAGTAGGGAAAAGTAGTCAACATTGAAACAGATTGTGTTCAACGAATTTATTTAAATCCTGGTGAGTGTCAGCCGAGTATTAGTACACGACACTGAAGAAGTATGCACATTGTTTCTGTCAAGATAAGCAATAAAGTTAGTTGGAATTAAATGGAAACTACTAATCTTTCTCTCCATTTTCTAGCATTAATTATTTTTTTTCGGTAAAAGCTACGAGTAAGCTATTTTTTGTAACTCTTTATTAAATCCGAATTTTACATTATTTTACATTCATATATGTAATAACCAAGGTGCTCATGCTAAGTAATTAACATTTCAACCTTATATGCTATCATTTATATCTAATTGTGTTAATATTATTTTTACCTTGTCTATTCAGTATTTTTAACAGGTTTTTTTTTTGCCTGCGTGTAAGAATAATTATTGATTTCTTAAAACTAGTTCTTATCTATACAGAGAATTGATCATTGCAATTGAAGATCGCAATGATTTTCGTCTAAAATTATGAATTATTTTGTTGGACATTTCTTCAAGAGTCTCAACGTTTGAAATTCTGTGTAATTGAAATTCAGTAGTACTGAATCAGGGTGGCAACTTCAAAATCATTTTCAGAAATTTGTTTTGAATCCTTTGAAGTGTTTTTCTTCCTAGTAGCACAACAACTAGACCTTATTGGCACAGCATAAAGTGTGGCCGGTCTAAACAAAATTTCGAAAGTTTGGATTTTCTGTTTATAAGAGGATATAAACATTTTATATATTTATTACATTTGGCTTGAATGCCCTCATTGTGATCTTTAAAAGTTAATTTTTGATCAAGTATCAGTCCAAGATATTTTACTTGATTTGACCAAGAAATTGGAACTCCGTTCATAGTGACCATATGACTATTACTTGGTTTCAAAAATGCAGCTCTAGGCTTGTGTGGGAATATTATAAGTTGAGTTTTGGAAGCATTAGGAGAAATCTTCCATTTTTGAAAATAATCTGTAAAAATGTCCAAGCTTTTTGTAGCCTCCTGGATATAACACGATGACTTTTTCCTGTAGCGGAAATGCCTGTGTCATCAGCAAAGCAAGATTTTTGACAGCCCTGAGGTAAATCAGGGAGATCTGAAGTGAAAATGTTATAAAGTATTGGCCCAAGAATGCTACCTTGAGGAACACCAGCTCTGACAGGCAATTGATCAGATTTAGAATTCTGCTAATTTACTTGCAAAGTTCTATCAGTTAAGTAGTTTTGAACTAATTTCATGATATAAAGCGGAAAATTGTACTTTTTCAGTTTCGCAATCAAACCTTCATGCCAAACACTGTCGAATGCTTTTTCTATGTCTAAAGGAGTGGAGCAGCCTTCAGCTTTGTTTGAAAGAATTAAATTTGTAACTCTCAAAAGTTGATGCGTAGTTGAATGCCCATGGCGGAATCTAAATTGTTTATCAGCAAAAATTGAGCTTGTATTGATGTGAAGCATCATTCTATTCAAAATTATTTTTTCAAAAGGCTTACTTATTGAAGAAGCAAACTGATGGATCGGTAGCTAGAAGCTTCAGCCGGATTTTTGTCTGGCTTCAAAATAGGTACGACTTTTGCATCTTCCATTTATCGACTCTCTGGAAAGTATGCCAGATGAAAACATCTGTTAAATAGTTTTACCAGGAAAGACAAAGTAATCTCAGGGAGTTTTTTGATTAGGATATAGAAAATTCCATCATCACCTGGTGCTTTCATATTCTGAATTTTTTTAGTTATAGTTTTTACTTCATCCAAATCAGTTCCCCAAGAATCATGAAAAATATTTTCTTATGAGAAAATATTCAGATACTCCCTGGAAACTTGATCCTCAATAGGATTTGTAAGACCCAAACTGAAATTATGGGAGCTCTCAAACTGCTTAACAAGTTTTTGAGCTTTTTCCGCAAAATTTTATCACCGGCCTTAAGCGCTGGTATAGGCTTTTGAGGGGGTTTTTCAATATTTTAGAGAGTTTCCAGAAAGGATTGGAACTCGGTTCTAATTTTGACACATTATTTTCAAAATGTTTGTTCCTCAGGGCAGAGAAACGATTTTTAATTTGTTTTTGTAAATCTCGCCATATAACTTTCATAGCGGGATCACGTGTTCTTTGATATTGACGCCTGCGAACATTTTTCAGACGAATCAAGAGCTGAAGATCGTCATCAATTATAACTGAATCGAATTTAACCTCGCATTTTGGCACTGAAGCAGCTCGTGCTCTATTTATTGAGAAAGCCAGAGATTCAAGAGCATTATTAATTTCATTTCTTGTTTGCAATGGAACATTAGGATCAAAGTTGTATTCCATAAATGTTCGATATTGATCCCAATTTGCTCTATGGTAGTTGAACGTAGAACTGATGGAATTAGAAATGATGTCTTGAGAAATTTCAAATGTAACTGGAAGGTGATCAGAACCAAAGTCAGCATGGGTAATCAATTGACTACAAAGTTGACATGAATCAGTTAGGACCAAATCAATAGTTGAGGGATTTCTGGCTGAAGAAAAGCAAGTTGGGCTGTTTGGGTATTGAATAGTGTAGTACCCTGCGGAGCAATGATCAAATAGTATATTACCATTGGCACTGCTTTGCGAATTATTCCATGAGCGGTGTTTTGCATTGCAATCACCAATAACGAAGAATTTAGACCTATGACGGGTTAGTTTCTGGAGGTCACCCTTGAGCCAGATCTTTTGCTGGCCAGTGCATTGGAAAGGCAAATAGGCAGCTATAAAAGTAAATTGGCCAAATTTTGTTTCAACTGAAACCCCCAAAGTTTCAAAACTTTGGTTTCAAATGAAGATATAATGTGATGTTTGATAATGATAATTATAATGATGGACAATGATAGCAACGCCACCAACAGCTCACTTAAGGTGATCATTTCGGTAAACAAAATAATTTGGATCTCTTTTGACCTTATGGGCAGGTTTGAGATAAGTCTCAGTTATAACAGCAATGTGCACGTTATGAACTCTTAAAAAATTAAATAGCTCATCCTCGTTATCTCTGATGAATCGAGCATTCCAATTCAAAATGTTTAATGACATAAAATCCATTACTGAACTTCAATGTCATGACAATAATATTGGCAAATTTAATACCAGTTTGGATAGCTTCAAACATGGAATTATTTTTTAGCATATCGGCTATTATATCGGTTAACGATTGCTGTAAAAATTCTAATTTAGGAGCGGATATGTTAACTAAATCAAATTCATCAGAAGTCACGTGGGAATTTTGGTTTTGGTTTCTACCCGGTGTAACGGCAGCGTAGGTAGGTCCATTTACATGTTGAACATTGTTAACAACACGGTTGGGTAAGAATGTAGGGTTTGCAGATTGAACCCTGTTGGTGCCTACAGGTATCGAAGTAGCTCCTCGTTGAGCGTTTGAAGTAACAGTTGCGCATGGAAAAATCTGTCCGCTGTTTCTACCGACGGTTTGGTAGGAACTTGTTCTTTGCTGATCGTTGTTAACAGCTGAAGAATGGGTAGTAGCTGGTCGGGAACGTGTATTGTTCCCTACCTGGCGTTTAGTGCGCGACTGCAAAATTGCTTTGCGAGCCTTGCACTTCCAAAAATTTGATATATGGTTTTCACCACAATTTGAACATTTGAATTTTTGAGAATCTTCCTTCACAGGACAGTCGTCCTTAGTGTGCGAGGAATCACCACAATTCATGCATTTACCAATCATATGGCAATGCTTTGTTCCGTGACCGCATCCCTGGCACTTGCGGCACTGGGTGAGGCTTTGGAAATTGGCTCCAGTCTTCCTGAAATGTTCCCACTTCACTCGGACATGGAGCAAAAGGCTTGCTTTTGCTAAAGCCTTAAGGTTATCAAGTTCACTTGACTTGAAGTGAACTAAGAAGAAATCGTTTGAAATCCCTTTACGAGAATCGCCAGGCCTTGGATTTCATTTTCATTTTAATTACTTGGACTGGGCTAACACAAGTAATTTTATCAACTCGTTTTTTATTTCTTCCAGAGATTCACCACTGGGCAGTCCTTTCAAGACAACCTTGAAAAGACGCTCAGCTTTAGTGTCGTAAGTGAAAAAATTGTGGTTCTTCTGAGTAAGATACTCAAGAAGACGTTTGAATCCGTCCAAGATTTCTGCATGCAAACGGCATTCACCTCGTCTGGAAATTTGAAGGGAATATTTCACACCTTCAACAAATGTTAAGGTTTCCTTGCGAAAAGCATGGAAATTGTCACCACAATCGGGGGAACTTTTTCTTCCTCAATCGAGGTTTTTTTCAAATTTTGATTAGATGATGGATCACTCTCATCATCTGTGAGCATATCAAATTGAATTCTCACATTAATTTGATTTGCAGGCGAATCAATAGATTGCCCTTTTCATTTACGCTTACAAATACTAACAAATTGCTCCAAATCGACGACCAAGCAGATAACTATAAGAATTCGAGGGACCGAAGAGGAATTTTCCAATGCGATATCCAAGCCGGGTTACTCGAAGAGCCTAACAAGGATCGAAAAGGAATAAGAGGAAATCTAAAACAATGTAGGTATGAAGTAGCACTGAAAAGTGATTTTAAAGATTTGTTGTAGCGTTAGGTAGCAATAGCACTTCCTTCAGCAAATAGAATATAGAACCGCACGGCATGAGAGCACAATGCAGACTATGAGTGAGTTTTTTAATTCAATCGAATAGTACCCTTATCTAGTATACTGGAATAATATTTCAGGTACCTAAATTGTAGATTTGGTTGTTTAGGCAAAAGGTTAGTAGGCAGATATGGAAGCTACAATTTTTGTCTTGCTGTTCCTCACCTGAGGAACAATAAGACATTTAAGGTGAAAAATATGTTATGTAACATACTCTAATTGTTAGGTTTGTATTCTCCGAGCGTGGAGTAACGATATTAAGTAGAAGGAGATGTTTCGCTCATCGCCATGAGGCACCAAGAGTAGACAGTCATGTTTGCTAGAATGAAAGATATGAAAAGAAAGTGTTGAAAGTTCCGTCAGTGTACGGTAGGTTGGAAATAGAAATACTCTTGGTGCCCCATGGCGATGAGCGAAACATCTTTTTCTACATCATGTTATGTAAATTTTAAAATTTAACGATATATCGCTATGAAAACTTCATTTCGATATCGCTATGAAAACTTCAGTTTAAGAACATTTGCGTCAATTTACTAACGTATGTATATTTTTTTCAATCAGTTTTTGAGTGAAACAAAATGTCTTTCGACAGTTTTAGCTTTTTAAATAACGTTTTAATCACGAACGATTTTTCTTAAAATTAACAATGAGGTAAAAACAATGCAGTTTCAGTACGAAGGCGAAACAAGATGTTTTTCAGAGGAAGTATCTATACCAAAAGAAGAAATTTATAAACCCACTTCATTGGTGTGAAAATCAGGTTCCTGTAATTTTCTTAAGGTACAAATGCCTCTGCCTCGCTGTTTTCACTGTCTTACTGCTCTCCTCTATCAGAAAAATGCAAGACATGGTTGAAATAATCATATTTATTTTCATTATAGAGTTGTCATTTGGTGCCTCCACAAGTTGTGTGATCACAAATGACTGACAGCTGAAATATGGCAATAATTGTCGGTTTGATGGTAGTGGGATGAGGACGTGCGACAGATGATCGTGTATGTATCTGGAAATATTTCATTAGTAGTTTCAGCACGTTTTGGAATCGTCTTTGCAGTCCGGTAACATTTATATTGGGAACTTGTAGCAGAATAACAAGCGTTTGAAGCTGTTTTTATTTTTCAGCCTTTCTGCAGAAAGTTTTTATTGAAGTAGCACTTCTGAAGTTCAACTGCTGTTTCCGCGATGGACTGGCATACGCTTGTAGGCGGTGCGGGATTGTATTTGAGTATGAATATTTAGTGACATTGTGTTAGATATTCCAATTGGTTCAGAACACGTCAAACTGGACACTTCCATCATACAAATGCTTCCTTTTTTAGATTACATTTATAAGGAGGACTTTTAAAATCGTATCTTGTAGAATGATCTGATCCTTTTCATAAACATATCGTATATTTTTATTGGAATTTTAGCTTTGATGATTGGAGTGATCTGCTCTGTTTTCAGTGTTTTTTTTTTCAGGGACTGTTGAAATGTTGTTACGTACCTAATTTATGATTTCTGATCAACCAGTAGATGTCGGATATATTTTTTACAGACATATTTCGTGTTCTCTGACTATTATTGTGAATACAAATACTAATATTACTGCAACGGCTGAAGTCTTTCGATTTTAGCTAAGTTCAACTATTTAGCTGTCGTTCTCACATTATTATTATTAAATAGTTATTTAGGTAATTCATTCATAATAAAATTAAAATCAGTATAGAGCCAATGCACTTTAAATAACTAAAACGGTAAGGAAACAGAAGAGCACCTCGAAATTTTAAATACACTGAAGTTTTTTTTACGACGGTAATGGTACCGCGGAAAAAAAACCGCGTTATTTCAAAAAACGACGTAAAAAAAGTCAAGGAAATAAAAATTATATTTCATATTCATATTGAAAGGATATGATCATAAAGATGTGTTGGTGGTGGAAAAACTTGGTTCCAGTAACATTGGCCACCGGGAATCTGCTACAAATGGATAGAGGTTGTTAATTCAATGAGTGAGCAAAACAGTCCAGAGTAGTTATAGAGAGTTTTTGTTTTCGGCAAAATGTCTCAGTGTGTCATTCGTCGTCTTTTGACATTATCATATTAGTTCCAAATCATGCCGCAGAGATGGCGCTACAGTCTATCTTTTCCAAAAGAGGCGCTAGAGTAATGCCGTCTTAGGCTAACTTTCTCGGTATGTTGTTTGTCGCCTTTTGATATTATCATATCTGTTCCAAATCATGCCGCAAATATGGCAGCGCCATCTCTGAGGTACGATCTGGATCTAACGTGATTATTTTGAATGCCTTTATTATATACAATTAACATCTTTGCTAAAGAAAGCACCTTCCTAGAGCACGATTTGGCAATTAAGCTGGCGGCGCCATATTTTCGGCGCAATTTGGAACTAATCTGATAATGTCAAGTGACTATATTTTACATTCTCAACAACTTTACTGAGTACGGCAACTCTCTAAAACTTCATTTGGAAAAGATATTTTCCTACGCGGTCCGTTATTTCAAAAAACGACGTAAGAAAACCGCGTTATTTAAAAATCAACGTAAAAACAGTCAAGTCACAATAGACGTGAAAAAAAATTGATTGTTTTTGTTGATTGTTCATTTCCCTATTTAGCCTCTGAACAATACTGTTTAGAACAAGAAAAATTGTTGTTTATAGTTCATTATACGTACTTTTTTTTAAATTCCACAAAAAATTGTTTGCTGTCTCTGTAAAAAAATCATACGAAATTTTGAGTTTTAATTCCATACCGGCTTTGGACCTGGCTTGGGCTGACGCTTGAATCTAGTTATGTAGCACAGTATTCGGAGGAAATTCCAACGCAGAGAGGTGGTGATATCTCAAGCTGACCATGGCTGACGAGCATGACAAGCATGTATATTACAGATAGGACGCTGAGGGCCCGCTTGGGAAACACCATTTTGAGAAATAGTATAGACTTTCCCAAGAAGTTTGTATTAGTAACAGTGTTCACGTTCTTTCACTATGAATATGAAATAAAATTTTAACGTAGGACTACGTTTCTCTTTTCTATACCGGGTGTCATTTCAAAATCTTGAAAAATGAGAGCGTTACGCAAAAGTGGAAGGTTTTTGAACGCTAATAACTTTTTTTGACTGAACAGAATGACTTCATTTATACACCATTGGATCAGGAATGTTTTTGATTAAATTTTGAATTAAGTGTTATTAGATTAAGTGCTTCAACTTTTTACTTAAAAATTACCTACTTTTGCTCCCATACAAATCTGCATATGAACCGGTTGAAAATATGGTTTTCCCTTTCCGGGTGCTCAAAAAACGGGTGACAAATGGTTCAAATTGTCTTCTTCTTTTTATTTCATTAGGTCTCATTCCATGTTTATTACAGCCATAGCAACGATAAACGATTACATACTCATGTGCTTTTTAGAAATCGCAAACGTAATTTGTGATTGACCCTCGGTCCCTTTCATTTCATGTATCGTAATTTTTGAACACTTCTTGAATTGTCAAGATTGACAAAGAGAAACGTCAGTGTGATGTCTGTTTCCAACGTACATAAAGTACAAGGTATTGTAGTCGCTGCAATGTTTATGTAGTGGTACGAAAAAGACAAAAGCAAAAAAAAGTTATGAAATGTCTTCAGAAATGCATGAAATTTAAGCAGTTTCGATTCAAAAGCCAGCCAAACGCATGTTTCTTGCTTGAATTTCTGCATGTAGGTATTAAATAACTCTTGTACGTTACCTAAGTATTCAAATTGATTGGATGAATACGTTATTACTGAATATTTTTGAGTCAATTAGCGCTGATATTTGAGGTGTTCGAAAACGCGATGATAATTGTTTCTCAATTTTGAGTATCACACTTATTCAGGCATTTTTTCTGAATAATTTTAAGAAAAAGCTTATTTTTTTAAATAAAGTTAAAGTATACCAATTTTATTATTTTAATAAAATCTGCATGCGTACGTAAAAACTTAAGAATTTAATTTTTATGATTATGATTATCATATTGTTTAATTTCACTTTAAGCCTGGCAAGAATCACTGTTTCAGGAAGATCCACAACGATTCAAAACTCTAAAATTAGATAAAATTTACACAACTAGAAGGAACTTCGCGGTGTCTCATTACAAACATGGATGTTTGTTTGCCATCCGGTTTCACTCATATTTGAGTAACATTAAAAACAGTAACTTAAAAACGTTAAAACCGAACGTTTAGGGTACGTGTTTGAGTTTCATTTCCAAAATTCAATTTGCGTAATCCCCATTTTATTTTTATTTTGGTATGAAAACGAGTGTCGGGCCCTAGGTCGGGCCATTGTTTTTCGAGCATTACTCGAAAAAAAAAAGCATTAAAGGAATTAACGAACAAGAAAATATTTGTTTTTTTAATTTTCCATAATTCATAAAATGTTTTTTCCGGCTTATAGCCCTGTATGCAGCTGGCAAGTAAAGACCAGAAGTAATTCTTGCCATTTTTACCGAAAGTAATTTCGACAACTGCTCCAGTATGGGTGAAATGTCAATCTTCCTTGCAAAATAATCGAACGGAATATTATTCCACGAGAAAAAGAGACAGCTCCATTTAGTTTACATGAGCAGACGTTACTGACGTTATGAAACCGTCTTCAGTTTTTCCTACTTTTCAACTGCATAAGGCTAGTATGCAGCTGACAAGTAAACACCTGAAGAAATTTTTGCCATTGCTACCGAAGTAATTTTGACAAATGCTCCAGTATTGGTGAAATGTCAGTTTTCCTTGTGGAATAATCGAACGGTCTATTATTCCGCAAGGAAAAGTGACAGTCCCATTTAAATAACATGGGCCGGCGTTACTAACGTTACGAAGTTTGCCCTCCTTTTCAGCTGCATACAAGGTAATTAATTCCGACAGTAATAGCATTTCTCGACCATTACTTGTCCTATTCTGATGCACATTACTTTTGAGCTGCAAACTAGCCTATACAAGGGAAGAAATTTACTAAAAAAAAGTTCAATTCAGTGGACGCAGTGGTTCTTCACCCCAACAACAACAAAAAAAAATCTCGACAGTAAAAGCAACATTACTTTTTCAGCAAGCATTTATTGACCATTATCTGTCCTATGCTAATGCACATTACTTTTGAGCTCAATACTGGCCTTATCCAAGAAATTTTCCTCCACTGTGGAAAATTTTGCAGGATTTTTAATATGATTATATTTTTCGAACGATTGAGAAAATTTCACTGAAGTTTGGAAAAAAAAATTGTTCTACGATGAAGCGTTCTTGCGTTATGAATATTTGAATTTGGTGAGGTTCTTGAAAATCGGAAAACTTCAATTTGCGTTTTTCGGACGAAACCTGTACGATAGTAAAAAAAATCCCCTAATCCTGGTATTTGTTTAGTTTCGAGTTGAACTAACTCATAAACAATAAAACAAAAATATATGAAAATGAGTTTTTTTTTTCATTTTGCCTTTTTTATTTCGCCGTTGACCCGCAGTTATGCTCGAGTATGCTCTGTAATATGTAAGTATAATATGAATATTATGTTTTAAAAGTAAAGAGTTCGTGGATCGATTATTACATTTGTAAAATCAAACGACAAGGCAAGGGTGATGAAATGCTTGCTTACCATTTTCAACACTAAGAAATTTAACCACATTGTAAAAAAGCCATTTTGCCAATAAGTCTGGTTCCGATTCATACGCCAGAAAGAGTTTCGAAAATGTTCGGTTTATCTGTAATGTAATATACTATTAAAAATCAACGAACCCCAGTCAAGATAAAACAGCTTAGCATTTTTAAGATACGTTTCCGCATCTACAGTGGCTGCTATCTGCTCCATGTCGTGACTGGTAATTATTTTTTCGAATACGAATTAGATTTTAAATTAACTTCCGAAGCATGAAATTGCTCTAACTTTTTAACCGTTGGGTAGAATTTAATGAAAATTTGGGTGGATTTAGTTCATAGTGCATTATTTACATCCTGCAAGTTTTAAAGTCCTGTGATCAAAACTCGCGGAAATGGAGTCGAAAGAACAGCTCGTGCGTGATAAAATCTTGCGCATTCATCACGAGAACAAGGATCTCTCGCATCGTTCCATCGCTAAAACGTTGGGAATCGCGAATTCCACGGTGTCGCGAGTGATTAAGCGGTTCGAGGAACGGTTGACCACCGATCGGAAGCCCAGAAGTGAAGGAAAAAGTATTCCGTACAACACCAAAAATCACAACCGCGTAGTTGGGGCCTTCAACCGAAATCCGAACGCCTCCGTTCGGGATGTGGCTAAGAAGCTGCACCTAAGCCGAAGTTTTGTCCAGAAGGCCAAAACTAAGGCTGGGCTTCGAACGTTCAAGGTACAAAAGGCCCCTAATCGCGACGAGAAGCAGAACAAGTCCGCCAAAACCCGTGCCAGGAAGTTGTACCTCAACATGCTGACGAAAGTTGAATGCTGCATCATGGACGACGAAACATATGTGAAGGCCGACTTCAAACAGATCCCCGGCAACCTGTTTTTCACGGCCAAGGATAAGTTCAGCGTTCCGGAGCATGTCCGCACTCAGAAGATGTCCAAATTTGCGAAGAAATTCCTGGTTTGGCAAGCCATCTGCACGTGCGGGAAGCGGAGTGCACCTTTCGTGACCCAGGACACGATGAACGGACAGGTGTACATAAAAGAGTGCCTCCAGAAGCGGCTGCTTCCTCTCCTGAAGGCCCACAACGTCCCAACAATCTTCTGGCCGGATTTGGCCTCATGCCACTACTCCAAGGACGTGCTGAAGTGGTATGCGGACAATAAGGTCAATTTCGTGCCGAAAATGTTCAACCCTCCCAACACTCCGGAGCTCCGCCCCATCGAGAAGTACTGGGCGATTATGAAGCAGCACCTTCTTAAACGACCTAAGGTAGTGAAGACAGTCGAGGAACTGAAGAAAGTATGGGTTTACATGCAAAAAACGGTTGATTCACAGGTTGTGCAGAATCTTATGGCCGGGGTTAAGGCCAAGGTGCGGGCATTTGCGTATGGACTGTAAATAAAATACGAGTAAAATGGTAAAATGAAGTTTAATAGTTATTTCTCAATCCCTGAAAATTTGATGGCAATCGGATGAAAACTCGAATTTTGCGAATCAATTTTGTGTGTGGCAATTTCATCGTGGACACCCTTTATCGTAAGCAATGGCTCAGTATTCATGAAAATTTCATAAGAATGAACACACAAACACGGTCCTAAGTTCAACCTTGACGGTTATATCCCTAATATAACCCACATCTTTTTATTTTTCCTTGACTTTTTTACGTCGTTTTTGAAATGAATAACGCGGTTTTTTTTATTTTAATCGTTTTTTTGAAATAACGCGGTTTTTTACTACGCGGACCGCGTAAAAAAAACCGCGTAAGAAAGACTTTTTCAGTGTATAATATTCTTTATATGACATATAATTTCGGATTGTCTTTGAGATTCCCAGGTTTTGTTAAATAATTTATTCGAGGCTATGCTAGATTGTATAAGCTTTATGTTTAATAATGGAAACGGAAGTCTTTCTAGAATTACAACAGGACAAAAATCTACATACATGTGTAATAGTTATTGTGTTATTCCTTTCACTATATTTTCACAAACTATTCTGTATGAAATTGCATACTGATTTTACAATTTTCATAATTATCATTACCTGTTTTTTCATTACTCCGGTTTTCATCATTTATTTAAATATTATTTTATTATTCTTACCTCGAAGAGTATGGCACGGTATTTCCACGCATCCTTCCTCCCCTGTGGATTCAGAAAATGGTTCAATCTATTTATTTGAATCCACCTCATTTAACAGAATCATCTTTTGCTGCAATCATCAATATTGACAAAAAAAAAATTGAGCGTCATCTAACCCAATTAATTCCAGGATGCTTTCTCGAACTTACTGCCAGTTAGTATTAGATTAGATTAGATTAGATTAGATTAGATTAGAACCCTATCGCCGAAATAGAGAGCTAAGGAAACAACCAATTTCAAGCTCGTGATCTAGGAGGCAGAGAACGCAAATGAAAGTTCTGAGTTATTCAAATTCCTACCTACTCCAATCATAACAATCTTAATCCTCTAGCGTATCACTTGCAAGAAAGACCCCCTTGGGGATCTCGTCCCTATTATATCACACCATGTTCTTCTTTCTAGGCCATACATTGCCACACATTAAAAAGCACATTCCATACATTCCCGAAAACCCTTCTGAAGCAATATAAATTTGAACAATCCCTTACCGAACTAAGCCTTAAAAATGTGGACTAACCACACTTGGTATACCGCGTGACAAAATGTTCTGCCATTGCCACGGTGGGTCGGGAATACAATTCTGTACAAAATTGGTTGTTCCGAAAAAAAAGAATAACTGTCGATGACATTTGAAAAAAACAACTTCATCGTGTTGAAGTTGGCAATTTTAGCCCACTGTGCACTGCCGGCGTTGAATTGCCACAAAATGGCACGAAACATTATAATGAAATTCCCATCTTTCCTAGGGCATGCACGTTGTACAATCCAACCATTAACTGTACACATAGCTTCTGTCTTCAGCCTGTGGCGACGAATGTCGCTACCCGTCCAAAAGTTTCCACTTGTTCTTCTTCCATAGGCCTTGAGGATGCTTGCAAAAGCAGCAACGCTAGTGAACGGTCCTGAAAGTGTGACCTTTGCTTGAACGACATAAAAAAATCGCAAAGCAAACAGACGAAAAATGAAAATCAGGCTTGAATAAATGCCTCGGGAGAAAGCGATTCGGATGATGGTTTTTGAATGAGTGCAAATAAAATTAAAACTCCGTTCCTGCCGTTCCCGGATAAGAGCCAACCGAGGCGAGCACCCCACTGGAATGGTGGAGAAAATTCAGTAATGCTTCCGTCCTACTTTTTAAGGTCGATTCAATGTGTGTTGGAAGAATACAGCTCCTTAGCAAATACAAGATAGATATTTTCTGGAAATGAGTAAAAGGGATGCACAATAAACCGTATAAATTATGGAAAGTCTAATGCGGGGAGATAGAGTTTTATTCATGCAAATGAGTTGAAATGAACTGAAAATTGGATTTAGTCAAGCGTCATTGGAAGTTCATGTTCTTGAACGTGGTAATTTTCCTGTAAATTGATTTTCCGAAAAGACTTGATTCGCATGTTATCAGTTGATTGACAGTCGTCTTTTGTGGCTTGAATACAACTCAAAATGTGGCGCATTGTAATACGATTTTAACTTCCTCCTCAACTGTAATCATAAACAGAATAACTACGTTGACGTTAAATTCACATAACAGTTAAATTTTGCACCAACCTTGAATATGCCCGGCCTACTTGAGGAGCAATTTGTACGACCGGAATACGGAAATTATTGCCTGATTCTCAAGTATCTGTCAAACGATGCGCCCGCATTTTTTTTTCTCATGCTGAAAAACATGAATTCCTAAACGGCTCATAACGTTTGCAGATGCTTCGTCACAGCCGAAATCCTCCATCAGCGGTGATTACGTCCTCGTGCAAACAAACGCCATGATTCACTTCTACAATATCCACGAGCCGGGTATTTATTTCTTCACGTGTGCATGAATATCCCACGAATCCTGCCAACCAGCGAAGTGCGGCGCCAGATCCATTGAAAACGCGACGGTTGTGGAAAGCTTTCAACTTGATGATGATGATGATGATGACGATGATGGTGACTAACAAGAAATTACGGTGTCTTGCCATCCATCTGACTTGTGTGAAGAAGGTGGAACCTGCACTGCACGGAAAATAAGACCACCGACCGTAAAGAAAAAGCGTCTTTCTTATTTTTCTTTTCAAAAACTACACACATGCCTGCTCTTCCATACCAGCATTGAAACCATGGGAAACTGAAACATCTGATGTGAGGTTGTTCTTCTCGTTTTGCGTGCAGAAAAAGACGATTGATCGGGCGAAGACGCCTTATATGGGTGGCAGATGCAGCATTTTGCTTCCAGTTCTTTCTAAAACGAATGAAAAAATGCCCTTGCTTCATCCAGGATCGCACCTCCCTCACTTTTTCTATTATCATTATTTTGGAAAGGTTTGTGTTTGCGTTATGATGTAAGCCAAAGGAACCAATGCCAAGTCAACGGGAGGCGTAATTCGATCCGATCAATAATGCTGCCGGATAGATTAATGCTTTTTTATTGCTAAGGCCTTCCACCGCTGGTTCGTCTTTTGTTCCGTGGGTTGATTTAGGGCAGGAACGCGATTAGTGGATTGTGGGACCTTTACTCGAGTGGATGATGAAGTGTGGAAGTAGCCGGAGGGGGGATCACATAATTTTGGAATTGATGATGGTGTAGTTATTCGGTGTCATTCATGAAGTCCTTCTGCTTCCATTGTTTGGTTTTTGATTTGTGTTTCGGATCTCGAGGCAGAGTAAATCTACGAGGCATTTTGTTGATTGACTTATTGAGATATTAATCAGCTTTGTTGTACAGGTAATATATTATTTTTATTGGAATTGGGATGTTAGGCCAAGGGCCAAGCGGTATAACATAGCATCGATTATCGATTTCTGTACACAATCTTTATGTTGGGCGAAAAATGTGCCATTTCAAATTGGGGTGGATGAATTTGTATATGTCGGCTCATGGTTAACCATCAAAAATGAAGCTACGGGATAAATACAAAGACAATTTTTTGGTGATACCAGCCAAAGCTGGAAACAGTATTGGGATGAATTCCTGAATAGCGGAGAGGACGCATTTCACGCCAATTCGAATTCACCAATTCGCAGCACCCTATCAGATTTAAATGAAACTAGACTGTAGACTTAGTAACAAAAAACCACTTTGCATACTTAGTTTTTCCTAAATTAATCTAGATTGTAATTTGAAAAGGGCCAATCTTTTTTAAACGATTTTTGTTGAAATGGATGTAATCGAAGAATAAAAAATTTCACAAATAAATGTTTAATGTTAACAAATTGTTTGACCAGTGCTTGACTGTGGATCGGTATGTGGGAAACTGAACGAAGCGAAAAGTGGCTTGGAAAATCAAAATTATATGTACCAAAAGCAAAACAGAAGCATAGAATAACAGCGTACAAAGTAAAAAAAGGTGCCCAACCGTGATGAAAAGCAAATTTTTGCTGCAAAAAGTCGTGCTATGGAGCTTTACACTAAATTTTGCAAAAAAAAAAGCACAAAAAAACAAAGTTGCTGCTTCCGGGTCTGTTTTTTATTTACCGCTATGCAAACAAAAATCAGTGCCTAGTACTTCCGGACAAAGAAAATGTTTGAATTTCCCAAAAAGTATTTAGTTTGGAAGGCCATATGTAGTTGTGGTTGAAAATCCTAGCGTTTCGTCTCTACTGACACTATCAACAAGGATGTGTACGAGAAAGAATGCTTGTCAAAGCGGTTGCTACCGTTTATAAGAAGCCACGACCCTCCAGTTCAATTTTGCCCTGATTTGGTCTCTTGTCACAACGCGAAATCCGTCCTCGAATAGTATAAGCTAAAAGAGGTCAAATACGGACCAAAAATAGCCAATCTGCCCAACTGTCCTGAACTTCACCCGATAGAAAAATACTGGGCTCTGGTTAAGCGGAAATTCTTTTATAATAAAAAGAAGATAGCAAATGGGATCACGATGAGCGACGATCTAAAGAGAAGATGAAGAACAGCCATCACTAGCGTAATTGAGAATACTGTACGGAATCTGATGGCGGGTGTGCCACAGATAAATCAAGAATTTTACGGAGAGAAGGATTGATATCCAAATCAACTGTTTTTACTATAGATAGTAACTCTATTATACTGAAATAAGTTATCGGTTTTGTTGAATTATGTCTGAATTGTTTGCTAACATTATCTTAGTGTCCGATATTTAAATGGGCAAGCCTTTGGGGGGTTCAATGCTCTGAAACTTTTCAGGGATGGTTTATGGGACATTTCCAACCATAATGTTTAATGCAAATTCGTTAATTCGATTTGTTATTAACATCGACCCAGACTACTATCTTACCCCTTGCACAGGAGCTGATTGTTTCTGGCAATACATGCTCCTTCCGAGCCATACAAATGTCTGCTGTTTATAATCATCCTTTGAACTCGGAGAAAGATGTCTCCGATTGTTTTGAAAAACAATCCTGCTCTTATTCATTTATTTGATAGGACATTGTGATTCTACCATGCACTTTAAGGAATTATCGGCCAAACAAAATGAATGAGAAAGGGTGTTGAACTTTTAACAAAATCTTAACTATTAGTGACTCCACAGCACAATGTCAGTTTATGCTAAATTCCATTCGCGACAAAAGTTTGTTGTACTAGTAGGCCAAGATTCCGGTCAGAACTCTATTGCCGAAATTGAGAGGTAAAGAAACAACCAATTTCAAGCTTGCGATCTAGGAGTCAGAGAACGCAAATTCAAGTTCTTAGTTATTCAAATTCCTACCTACTCAATTATAACAATTTTAATCCTCTAACGTATCACTTGAAAAAAGACCCCTTTGGAAATCTCGTCCCTATTATATCACACCATGTTCTTCTTTCTTGGCCATACATTTTCGAACACTTCTTCTTTCATTTCAATCTTGATATATCTGAGAATACGGCACTGAAAAGATTTTGTGAAAATCGTATTCGTTTGTCCGTTTCTAGGATCCGAAATATACCTGTCCCTCGTCAAGTAACCCTTTTTTTCTTTTAAATTGCTTTTTCCGAATGTACTTGCCGTGTAAGAATTTTCACAAAAGTAATGGGCCGATTCCAATTTTTTTTTAAAATATTCAATAAACATGCCGCTGTATTTTCCCAAATACGATATGCATTTTTTTTTTTTTTTCCATTGTTTATGCATCTAATAACACAAAAAAGACATAAAAAAATAAAAAAAAGACAAATTGCGCATACATTTTACAATTTGCAAAAAAAAAAAAACTGTCATGTGAAAACATAGCTAACGTAACTATGAAAAATTTTCTGATTACAGATTACCAAACGGCAGGGTAATAAAACATCAATAAAAATGGAAAAAATAGCAATATAAATATGTGAAATCGCCACTACATTATTGAACACTGTGCCAACGAAAAAATAACAATTTGCACTAGAAAAATATAAAATAGCAATAAAAAATTGATAATTCATTTTCAATAATTCAAAAGTGACCGGTAAAACTTTCAAAAAAAGCAATGGCAATTAGTATAAACGCAATAATAAACTGATAGTTTTCCGTCATAATAATAAGTTCTAGCACTATACATGTGACAAAAGTCTTCAAATCTTTCAAATCTTCCAATTGAAACCAAACAAATCGCAATAAAAAATCCAAAATAGAAAAAATAAAAAATAAAATAATTTGTTTGATTTTGATTGGAAAGCTTTGAAAAATTTAAAGACTTTTGTCACATGTATAGCGCTAAAACTTATTATTATGACGGAAAACTATCAGTTTATTATTGCGTTTATACTCATTGCCATTGCTATTTTTGAAAGTTTTACCGGTCACTTTTGAATTATTGAAAATGAATTATCAATTTCTTATTGCTATTTTATGTTTTTCTAGTGCGAATTGTTATTTTTTCGTTGGCACTATGTTTAATAATTTAGTGGCAATTTTGTGAATTTTCATTGCTAAATTTCCATTAATTAGTGCCAGTATATATTTTAGTCATTACCAAACTGTACACGGGAAATAATCCACACATATTTATTGGCAAAAATCCATAGAAAATTCCACATAATACTAATGTGTACACACATAAACAGAACCCTCTGAGAAACGCATATAAAATTTATGAGGCAAATGAAAAGTATGTGTGGCTACATATAGTAGTTATGTGTACTCGTTGGAAGTATGTATTAGCTATTATTTGTTGATCGCTTTGCAAAAAATCATGTGTCGGACACATAGATATTATCATAGCTTTTTTATCAGTGTACCTAAGCGAGACCCATGCAGTTTTAACATTAATAGAACCAATAAAGTTCCCCGATCGACTTTATTTTTTTTTTTTTTTTTGGTCTTTCAAATTAAAATTTGAAAGTCGAAACATGTAGCTTCAAAATAAAAAAATAAATCTGTTTTATCCATTCAGTAAATCTTTTGCAATTTATTCCCCCAAAAAACCTCTCAATTTTGAGTGTCAAGAGTAGAGGACCCCCTTAACTTCAACAGGCGAACAGAGTATTGTAATGTTTGTTGTATGTAACTGGCGCTGATATTTGCACTTATTTCGTCACGAGTGCATGAAATTAATAACGAATCAACGTCAAAAAAAATCCTTTTCAAAAATACACAGGCAAGTGTTGTGTTGGAGGCGGCTTTTGGTGAGATCAATCTGATTATAAATATATTATAAAAAAATAGTATTTTCAAATAACGATTAATACGTGCAACGAATGGAAAATTTTGCATTTCCAAATCTGGAAGTTTGTTGAAGTACCCTTATTCAAATGAAGTCGGTAATGTTTACATGCGTTGCTTCTTATATGTGAAAGTAACCTCAGAATGGGCATGACCTTCCAGACATTCTGAAATGCGTTGCTGGATCTGCAGTAGAGCTATCACTTTCTAGCTGCTTTCAATGGCCACTTAAAGGATTATAGCAAACTGAGTTCTTCCATAATACCATTGTAGGCCAATGGGTGTTAGATTGAATACGCACATGCACACACACACACACACACACACACACACACACACACACACACACACACACACACACACACACACACACACACACACACATATATATATATATATATATATACACACAAGCCAAAAACGGAAACTTACTCTAATCCAAAAAATGGCACTGACACTGAACGCTGTCAATTTAAAACGGTGGAAATGCACATAGAACAATGAATTCAGAGCAAGTGATTGTGAAAATAATTAGCTCTTACACAAAGATGGTATAACATGAAGATCAATTGTGGGTTGAAAGAAGGGAAAACATAAAACAAAACCGTAGTCGATAACAATGATGAACAAAATCCTATGGGTGGTGCAAAAAGTTCGGTCATTTTGATTTAAGATTGATTAAAAATGACCTATAGATTGCTTATTGTTAAAGTTAATAGCTAATATTAAGTAGGCTAAATAAATGAATTTCTGAAAGTTACTCTAGATAAACCAAGGTGAAATGTTTGAATCGCATAATACAATTCTCGCGATATTTCCTATGGCCATGCATCGCCTTTATCTACTTCCGGGTTGAATAGATTTTGCGTATTTAACTTTTGCTTTTGCATAATTTATTAATTTCATAGAAATATTTTCAATTGATAAATGCAAAACTTTAAAACATTCATCGGGGACAGAGTAAGTCAATAACGTTCAAAAGCTGAATACTGTTCTACACGCCTTCACTTTTTGTACTTTCAAAGTGTACCCCTTTATAAGAAACAGTAGTTTACGGCAAAATATAGACATAAAGTCAGCTACCGCGATTCGACCCACGAACCTCGTAAATGGTAGTTAGAAAATATCTGGCAAGCAGATGTCAATAATACCATCCCTCGTCTATCGTCAAGGTCTTGCTATGCTGGCAAGAACACTCTAATTCAAGTTCCTATGGTGCAACTGACAAAGGGTGCAAGTTCCCATGCATATAGGCAGCCTCTCACGATGGGTGATGCTCGTCTCGAATGAACTAAAACGTCTACAGGTTCGCTGTTCTAAAGCCTTTGCCCTGGGGGAGAAAAAATTTTTTGTTAAAAAGATCCCCCAAAAAACCCTCGGGCCTTGTTTTATCACAACGACGAGCAGGGTCTCAAACGTATCATCCGTATGTGTCAACACCGCTGGGCTGCAACGAAGCTGCCGGAAAGTGATAAACGCAAAACGTCAGACACAAAGGTAGTTGAAGAAGAAGAAGGAACAAAAGGCTAAAACGAAAACAAAACAAAAATTAGTTGAGTGCTGAAAAACGTGTATAATCACTTTGAAGAAATATTTATTATAACTATCGTTATTATTGTTAAAATTATAGTTAAACTTATCATTGATGCCTGTAAGTAGATAAACATAGTCCTGAAATGAAATTAAAATGAAATTATAATACTTTACATTAAAAATTTATAGACTAAGTGCTAGCTGGTGTAAACAAATAGCTAAAGGAGATTTTCGGATACATTCGGGAAATCAGAGGTCAAATTGGAAAATTTAAATCGGAGAAAAGTGAGTAGTAATTGGAAAACAAATTGCATCAGAAAAACTAACTAAAATGATGTAACTAGGAAAGGAACAGTAAGTCGGGATAGAAGGAAAAGTGTACGAGGGCTAAAAAGGAAACTACTTTGTGAGTATTGAAATAACTTAAGGTAATACTAAAACTAAATAAATTTACTGTTCTAGTTTGAGCTGACCAAAAAACTGGAGTCTGCTACAAATTCAGTTCCTGTAGTCCGAACAAACTCAAAAAAGTATGAGGCAGTCGAATCTAACCTCAAATCTTTCCGATCCTGAGGAGCTGGATCTCACGATTACTCCTTGTTCGGCCTGCAACCAGATATCAACAACCAATGAACCGATGGTCGGATGTGATGCGAGCAACCGATGGTTCCACTATCGTTGCGTGGGAGCAACAGAAGCCGTAAAAAAGGAGAAACGATGGTTCTGTTCTGAAACTGCCTGCCAAGAAGCGTCTAAGAAACCGAAAAAGTCCAGCAACAACAAAAATTCGACCCGTACCGGTTCGAAGTCGGATCAACCGCAAACTACCACCCAGGAGCAAAAACTGAAGGTAATGGAAGAGGAATACCTGAAGAAGTTAGAAGAGATGGAAACCGAGAGAGTATTTCGGGAGAAGCAAATGGAGTTGGAGCGAGCGCTGAAGGAGAAAAAGATGCAGATGGAACAATATTTGCGTGAAAAAGAGTTGGTTCAGGAGAAGCTCCTACTCGACCGTGCTCTCGAGGAAAAGACAGAACATTTCGAGAAAATGAAGACGATGCGGATGTCATACCAGAAATGCATGGACGGTCTGGATCGGAAAATCTTGAACATGCAACACGGATTGGGAAATCTTGAACAACACAAGCCGGAGATGCATGCCAAGGATGCTGAGGTTGCACCCTCACCCGGCACGTCTAACGTGAAGCAACATGGTTTACGGAAATTGGCTGTATATGATGGCGGGTTGTTCAAACAGCAACATGACTCGAGAAGAATGGATCGGTCGGCACGACACGATGAAACGAAGTGGTCTAGCCCCGAAGAAGACGGCGAAGGAGACGAAGAAGATGAAGAGGACGAAGGCGGAGATACTGGAGGTGCGCTGGGAGGCAATAATTCTGTTCAATACTGGCTGGGGCGGCTGCATATTGGTCCCACTAAAAGTCAGCTGGCAACGCGAAGCGGATTTTCGAAGAAACTGCCGGTGTTCACAGGGAAACCGGAGGATTGGCCACTTTTCTATGGGACCTATGAAGCATCAAACCAGGCGTGTGGATTCAGCGATGTGGAAAATCTGGCGAGACTTCAAGAGAGCCTGAAGGGACCAGCTCTTGAAAGCGTGCGAGATCAGTTGATACTTCCCCAAGCCGTGCCAAGGATTATCAACAAACTCCGTCAACTCTACGGAAGCCCTGAACTGATTCTTCAAAGCCATCTCGAACGGATCCGGAAATTGGAATCACCGAAGCCCGACAAGTTGGCGTCGTTCATTCCCTTTGGTAATGCCATAGAACAATTATGCGAGCATCTGGAGGCTGCTGGTTTGCAACAACACATGGTCAACCCGATCCTTATACAAGACCTGGTTGACAAGCTTCTAGCAAACGATAAACCTGAATGGGTTCGGTTCTAAAGAAGAACAGGAGTGGTGACTTTACGCACGTTCACCGATTTCGTCGCAGGTATCGTCGATGAAGCATGTGAAGCAAATGTCAGCTTAGAGCCAAATCAAGAGCCGAAATCAACAGGAATTCGCGGTAATGCCGGAGGTGGCGGAAGCAAAGGTAGAACAATGGAGAAAGGTATTTTGCTAAGTCACGACGCCACAGATAGTGTTACCAGGGTTCCAACTGAGAGGACGAAGTTGAAAGCATGTAAAACTTGCCAACGTACCGATCATCGTCTGAGATTTTGTGAAAACTTTCGCAAACTTTCCTATGCTGACCGGATGAACATCGTAACGAGGTGGACATTGTGCAACATTTGTTTGAATGAGCCTGGAAATGCACCCTGCAAGTTCAAGATCCGCTGTGATGTTGACGGCTGCCAGCAGCGACATAACCCGCTACTCCACCCTGTAACAGGCGTCATCGGGACAAGTGCACACATTCAAACGGTAACCTCAACTCTCTTCAGGATGATTCCAGTCCAATTGTTTCACGGGGACAGGATGGTCACAACTTTAGCCTTCCTGGATGAAGGTGCCTCGGTTACGATGATCGAAAACGAACTGGTCAGCTATTGGCAGCGAAGAGAGCCTGTTGCTGAATGGGGTGTACACTGTGGAAAGTCTTCGTCTGCCGATGCAATCACTTAATGCTTCGGCGATGTCGAGGCAGTATAGGCATTTACAGAATCTGCCTATTACTTCGTACCAAGATGCCCGACCCGAAATGCTAATCGGACTCAACAACCTACACTCATTCGGTGAACCAATTGCAGTTCGGTGTAAACTAGGATGGACCATATACGGGCCAAGAAGGAGGCCGCAACCACACAAGATGCGAGTCACGTGACGATCAGAGAGCCCTCGATATCCTACAACGAACAACCAGTCGAATTGGAAAACGGTCTGAAACCGGTCTGCTTTGGAAAACTGATCAAGTCAACTTTCCAAACAGTTATCCAATGGCTGCTAGAAGACCAAGCCACCTAGAACGAAAGCTGGAGAAGAATCCGGAGCTTTACGGAAACGTTCGCAAGCAAATAGTGGAATACCAACAAAAAGGCTACGCCCATTTAGCCATGAAGGAAGAAATACTCGGTACCGATCCGGGAAAGGTTTGGTATCTGCCGCTTAATGTCGTCATGAATCCCCGCAAACCGGGAAAAATCCGCCTTGTGTGGGATGCCGCCGCAACCCTCGATTGTGTGTCCCTGAACTCTAAGTTGTTGACAGGGCCGGACTTGCTGACTCCGTTGATCTCTGTGGTCACTAGGTTCCGAGAACATCGGATCGCTTTCGGCGCAGACATCCGCGAGATGTATCATCAGCTGCGAATCATCGACGCCGACAAACACAGCTCAGCGTTTTGTGTTCCGGATGAACAAGGAAGATCTCATTGACATTTACGTCATGGACGTGGCCACCTTTGGGTCGACATGCTCCTCATGTTCGGCCCAATATGTCAAGAACCAGAATTCAATGGACTAAAGGGCGATACGGTCAAAATTTGGTCAATATCAACTTGACGTATTTCTTTCAATTTTGCACCTGAACACCCCTCATTTTGAAGGTGTGTGTGTGTAGAATGTTGCTCCTATTTTGATTTTGGAATTCACTCTTCAGTTGTCAAAATGCCGTCCAAGCAAGAAGAGCAGCGTATCAAAATTTTGCTCGCGCATCGCGAAAATCCGAGCTACTCGCACGCAAAGTTGGCAAAATCGCTAAAAGTTGCCAAATCAACCGTTACAAATGTAATTAAAGTGTTTGGGGAACGTTTGTCGACAGCCAGGAAGTCTGGATCGGGGGGAAATCGAAAACCGGAAGCCGCTGAGACGACAAAGAGAGTTGCCGGTAGTTTCAAGCGAAACCCTAACCTATCTCTCCGAGATGCCGCAAATAAGCTGGGTGTATCGTCTACAACCGTGCATCGAGCCAAAAAACGAGCCGGACTATCGACTTACAAGAAGGTAGTGACTCCAAATCGCGATGATAAACAAAATACGACGGCCAAAGCGCGATCCCGGAGGCTGTACACGACGATGCTGACGAAGTTTGACTGCGTGGTAATGGACGACGAAACCTACGTCAAAGCCGACTACAAGCAGCTTCCGGGACAGGAGTTTTATACGGCAAAAGGAAGGGGAAAGGTAGCAGATATTTTCAAGCACACGAAACTGTCAAAGTTCGCAAAGAAATATCTGGTTTGGCAAGCCATCTGTACCTGTGGCTTGAAAAGCAGCATTTTCATAGCTTCCGGGACTGTCAACCAAGAAATTTACGTGAAAGAGTGTTTGAATAAACGTCTGCTGCCTTTCCTGAAGAAACACGGTTGTTCCGTACTGTTTTGGCCGGATTTGGCATCTTGCCATTACGGTAAAAAGGCCATGGAGTGGTACGCCGCCAACAACGTGCAGGTGGTTCCCAAGGACAAGAACCCTCCCAACACGCCAGAGCTCCGCCCAATTGAGAAATACTGGGCTATTGTCAAGCGGAACCTAAAGAAGACCAAAAAAACTGCTAAGGACGAGCAGCAGTTCAAGGCAAACTGGCTTTCTGCGGCGAAGAAGGTGGACAAGGTGGCTGTACAAAATCTGATGGCAGGGGTCAAGCGTAAGGCCCGGCAATTCGGATTTGGAAAAGCGGAAGCCTAACTGAATATTTTTCCTGAATTTTATACTAATTGAACTTGAAAAAGAAATTTAATTTGATTTTTTAAATAAACGATTTCACCGATTTACACGCGTTTTCCCTTGACCAAATTTTGACCGTATCCCCTTTATGCCGCTAAATATCCATAGGCTGCGGCGGCAATTGTTGATCGACATTATGTAAACGACTATTTCAATAGCGTCGACAGCATCGACGAGGCGGTTCAACGTGCTAAGAAGTGAGCTTCATCCATGCACAAGGTGGTTTTGAACTCAGACATTGGGTTTCAAATTCTCCTGAAGTTCTTCGTTCTCTAGGAGAGGCAACGACTGCACAACCAATCCACTTCGGTCGAGTAAAGAAAACAGCGAAAGAGTCCTGGATATTATATGGAATCCGGACTACGACACTTTTTCGTTTTCTGCGGAACACCGTGAACATCTTCAACTTGAGCGGAACCGAAAGATCAACAAAGAGATTAATCCTGAGCTGTCTTTGACCCTCTTGGATCGTTGACGCCTTTCACGGTCCATTGGAAAATCCTCGTGCAAGACCTATGGCGTACGGGCTGTGATTGGGATGATGAGGTGAATGAAGACTGTTGGATGAAATGGAAGCGCTGGATTGGATTGCTTCCTGAGGTAGAATCTATACGAATACACCGCTGCTACTTTGGAGAAGCACCCTGGTCATCCGTCGAAACGGCGGAGCTACATATTTTCACGGATGCAAGTGAATATGCGTATGGCTGCGTTGGGTATCTGCGATCAGTCATCGAAGGAATCGTTCGATGCAGTTTGATAATGTCTCGCTCTAAAGTAGCACCACTAAAACGGCAGTTGATTCCCCGATTGGAACTCATGGCTGCTGTCATGGGCGCACGAATGTTGCACACGGTGCTCAGCACTCATTCCATAAACTTTCGACGATACGTCCTATGGACCGATTCGCAAACCGTCCGTAGTTGGATCGGTTCTGACCAGAACAAATTTAAGCAATTCGTGGCCTTTCGTATCGGTGAAGTGTTGGATCTTACGAAATCTACCGACCCGTCCAAATGGAATGCAGCGGATATTTTGACGAAGTGGGGTAGAGCTTCATCATTGGAAACGGATGGTCCCTGGTTCTCCGGTCCCCGATTCCTGCTAGATCCTGAAGAAAAGTGGCCCGCTCAAGCAGCACCGGTTGAAGAGACGAAGGAAGAAGTACGAGTCGTTGAACTGTACCACAGGGCGGCATTAGTAGAAGAGGTTATCGACAGTGCAAGATTTTCGAGATGGACAAGATTATTGCGAAGTACGGCGAGTGTACTACGGTTCATAGAAAACTGTAAAAGGAAGAAGAATGGCCAACCGTTGGTAACGTCCAAGGCTACAGCGAACCAGGTGGCGATGATCAGAGCAAGGAGACTGCCGATTTTGAAACCACTTCAACAAGAAGAGTTGGCAGGGGCTGAAAACGTGCTGTGGAAATGGTGATACTGATGAAGAACCAGGAGAGGAACGAAAATCAGTCACCGATACAGATAGGAAAATACAGCGTGCTACACAAGCTGACGCCTCTTTTGGACGAAAACGGTGTCATGCGAATGGATGGAAGAATGGAAGCGTCGAACACCCTTCCTTTTGATATGAAGTATCCAATCATTCTATCCAGAACTCTCGACGTCACGAGGAAACTGATATTGCACTAGAAGTACGGTCACGCATATCGGGAAACCATCGTGAATGAGCTCCCCAAAGGTTTCATATTACCAAGTTACGCGCTACGATCGGCCAATACGGGAATGCATCAAATTCAAGGTTCTGCGTTGTCGTCCGCGTATTCCTATGATGAGTCCTTTGCCGGTTCACCGGATTTCCCCGCAAGTACGTCCATTCAGCGCTGTCGGAGTGGATTACCTTGGACCTGTCGAGGTAAAAGTCGGCAGAAGAATTGAGAATAGATGGATAGCGCTCTTCACGTGTTTGACGATCAGAGCTGTTCATCTAGAGGTAGCTTATTCTCTATCCTCGCAATCGTATTTGATGGCAATTAGAAGGTTCATCTGTTGGCGTGGTTGTCCAGAGGAATTCTTTTCTAATAATGGCACAAACTTCAAAGGGGCCTGCAAGGAGGTGATGAAGCGTGTTGAACAAGACTGCGCTGAAGCTGTAAGTAATACCACGACCAAATGGAACTTCAACCCTCCTGGAACGCCGCATATGGGCGGCATTTGGGAAAGGATGTTACGGTCAGTCAAGGAGGCAATGACGGCGTTGAATGAGGGAAGAAAACTCACCGAAGAAATCCTGATGACAACGTTAAGTGAAGCGGAAGACATGCTCAACACGCGACCTGAAACCTTCGGAACCTGAAGCCATAAATTCCAACCATTTCCTACGTGGAACAATGCGTGGCGCAGACCTCATCCCGGATGGTCCAACAGAGTTGGCTGAAGCGTTGAGGAACATGTACAAACGATCACAACATTGGCAGACCAAATGTGGGAACGATGGTACAAAGAGTTCCTGCCCACCATCAATCAGCGTACCAAACGATTGACGATCCGAGGAGTCTTCAAGTCGGTGATCTAGTATTTGTAATAGATGGTAAGAACCGGAAGAACTGGACCAGAGGTGTGGTTGAAGAAGTGTTTCCTGGAAAAGATGAACGGATCAGACAGACGAATGTAAGGACAGCTGGAGGAGTGTATCGACGAGCAACAGCGAGCTTGGTGATGTTGGATATTCAGGAAGGTAAATCCGGATGAAGCGGTGAACCGATACCGGAGTTACGGGCTGGGGAACTGTCAACACCGCTGGGCTGCAACGAAGCTGCCGGAAAGTGATAAACGCAAAACGTCAGAGAGAAAGGTAGTTGAAGAAGAAGAGGGAACAAAAGGCTAAAACGAAAACAAAACAAAAATTAGTTGAGTGCTGAAAAACGTGTATAATCACTCTGAAGAAATATTTATTATAACTATCGATATTATTGTTAAAATTATAGTTAAACTTATCATTGATGCCTGTAAGTAGATAAACATAATCCTGAAATGAAATTAAAATGAAATTATAATACTTTACATTAAAAATTTATATATTAAGTGCTAGCTGGTGTGAACAAATAGTTAAGGGAGATTTTCGGATACATTCGGGAAATCAGAGGACAAATTGGAAAATTTAAATCGGAGAAAAGTGAGTAGTAATTGGAAAACAAATTGAATCAGGAAAACTAACTAAAATGTTGTAACTAGGAAAGAAACAGTAAGTCGGGATAGAAGGAAAAGTGTACGAGGGTTTAAAAGGAAACTACTTTGTGAGTACTGAAATAACTTAAGGTAATACTAAAACTAAATAAAGGGTCCTCCCTTAGCTCAGTCGGTAAAGGCGCAGCTACAAAGCAACACCATGCTGGAGGTGGCTGGGTTCGATTCCCGGTCTGGTCTAGGAGTTTTTGCTGTGCGTTTGACTGTCAGCTTTCTTTTGTTTACTTGTTTGTGCGGTTCAAATTCTGCGTTTTCAAAATGTCGCGTATTGAAAAGGAAGTGAAAATTAAGGTTCTGGACACATGGCTAAGTGAGAAGGGTATTATTATGCGAAAATTGGCGAAGCGGTTTGGAATTCATCATGCGAGTGTTAAAACCATCATTAATAAGTTTGGGGAACACTATTCTTTGGATGAGCTACCAGGAAGAGGCAGAAAACCCGGTTCTTCCAACCTGAAACTGGAGCAGAAAGTGGTATCTCTAATCATGAAGAACAAATCAATGTCAATACGTGATTTGGCCAAAAAAGCAGGAACGAGTGTCGGAATGATCCAGCGTATCAAGAGGCGAAACCACCTGAAGACCTACAAGGAGCAGAAAATCTCGAAACAAAGTGCAGAACAGAAGAAGCGAGCAGCAACAAGGGCCCGGAAATTGTATTCGCGTCTTTTGCAGCGTCCGGATGCATGCGTTTTGATGGACGATGAGACCTATGTAAAGGAGGACTCAAAAACCCTTCCAGATCCACAATACTTAACTGCCGTCGTTGAGGAGGATGTGAGCGATGCGGACAGGTCGATTCAAGTGGAGAAATTCGGTCGAAAGGTACTGGTATGGCAAGAAATATGTTCCTGTGGTTTGAAGTCAATCATTTTTTACACTACCGGAACTATAAATGCGGAAATCTATCGATCTGAGTGTCTCCAGAAGAGATTGTTGCCTTTATATAAGAAGCATAGTACGCCTCCACTGTTTTTGCCGGATTTAGCGTCGGCTCACTATGCCAAAACCACTCTCAATTGGCTTACGGAAAAGGGTATAGATTTCGTTGAGAAAAATATCAATCCACCAAATTGCCCTCAGCTTCGACCCATCGAACGTTACTGGGCAATCGTGAAGAGGGTCTTCAAGAAGACTGGTAAGGCAGCTGGGAACGTGCAGGAGTTCAAAAAAATTTGGCCTCAAGCGTCCAAAAAACATGCGATGCAACACTTGTCCGGAACTTGATGAAGAGCATTCGATCCAAAGTTCGAAAATTCGTGAAGGAATAACTTAAATTTCATCCGGTCTTCATTATGTTCAAGTTTAACCTCGTACAATAAAGGATCAATTTTTTGTATGAATAAAATATCGGTTTTCAACATAATTTGAAAGAAAGTTTGTGGATAGCTTATTTTCGATACACTCCTTAATGCAAAAATGGTATTTGGCATCGAAAGCTCTCAATTAATAACTGTGGAAGTGCATTTAGAACACTAAGTTGAGAGCAAGCCATAAGCTAATTGTGAAAGCAATAAGCTTGAAATGCTAAAGAAGAAGAAACAAATGTACTGTTCTAGTTTGAGCTGACCAAAAAACTGGAGTCTGCTACAAATTCAGTTCCTGTAGTCCGAACACAGTTAGTCACCCTAATCTCAGGTCTAAAAGTGACTCACTTCTGTGCTTACTGTTGCTACTCCTTAAAAGAAGATGGTGTTCATCTCAGCTGTGGAATTCCGTTAGAATCATCACCACCCGAGTAACCTAATGTAGATATGTGCGCTTATCTACATAAACATGTGGAGTAAAAAAAAATGACCAGGATGCGAGTTTTCCTGTTGCTTTCTTGCGGGTTCTAGGTGCGGCTTTTGGTGAGGAAACTAGTATCATCTGCATGTGCACAAGAAAGAGAGAGAGAGATCCTGTTATTCATTCCCACGTTCTCCGGCTTTCTGGTTGTGAAGTGTCATCCTCCCTCGTTCAGTTACCTAGAAAGAGATTTGTCAGGATCTCTGCTATCCTCCCGTCTACTTGAATAGATCTATATGTGAGACCCATCATACATTCTTTCCACTTCCCAGACCGGGCAAGGGCAGCATATTTGAATACCTAACTGTGCCGAACAAGAGTGGCACGGCAGGATATGAAGCGTTGCGTCATTATCAAAAGAGGGAACGAAGAGCAAACAGAAGGAAGTAAATTCTTTTATTTTAATATCATTTTTTTGCTGTCATTTCCGGGAAAGGATTATGCTCACTGGTAAGAATTACGGCGAAGATCCTCGACAGAGACCATGCCGAGTCCTTGGCTGGGATTGCGTAAAGCATTTATGGGCGTTTCCGGGTTCTTTTGTGGATTGTGTCTGCTCTTGACGCCGGTTCCCACAATTCGAAGGGAACTGAGACAGATCAGAGGAATGTTGTTGAGATGACAATAAAATTTCTTTGATAATTACGATTGGAAAAGACATAATGGTAAAAATGTGTTGCCGAAATTGCAACATGAGCTAAGATATTTCAAATTTCACATCTCTGTGCCACAATGTCACGGGAACGGAAACGTGCGAAACGGTTTCCCTTGAGTTCTGCAATCAATTTCCTTGGATTGAGTTTGAAACCTTTCCCTCGCTGGCAAAATGTATTAAACCGAAGAAAACCCTTATTATGTTTGTATGAATTCTCTTTTTCTGAGTGAAATATTTTTGCTGATTCTAAAACGTGTTGCTTGTGCCTACGCCCGCTAGGTTATTGCACGTCGAATGACATTGAACTCAAGTGTATGACAAATTTTCCTCCCAGTGCAGTGTCACAACGTGAAAGTTGGTACTGTTTCTGCTACCTATTTCCTGCTGTGACAAATGGTGTAGGTAGGTGGACTAGTATCCCAAGGCGAAAGTGAACCGGAGCGCAGAACAGTCCGTGTGCACCAGGATGCCGCTCCATAATTGAGCAATTGGGTGTGGGAAAACAAGCATCTCGCGTTCCCTGTGGAGACGACAAGGCTCCCGCAGGAGTCCATTGGACGCATGCAGGACAACGTTTGGTAAATAGAGCATGCAATGGCACACTTGAGAGCATGCACTTTGCTGTTGGGGCCGGATAAACTTTTGCGCAGTAAGCGTTGGTTTCTGATGGTGAAAATTTTAAGACCGTTGCACAGTACGTCAATGAAGATAGGAAGAAAGGAGGAACAAAATTGTGTCAAAGTTAAAGTCAATTTCAAGTTCATAATTTAGTCATAATGACTGTCACTACCTGGGTTAATATTTTACCGGACGACACTAGCAGAAAGTTTGTACAGCTTGGAAACGTTGTTTGAGTTTCTAATGGCAATTGTTTTGGAAGAGTTTACTTACATAAAACAGACATTTGTTGTCATAAGGTTTGTTCACTGTTCCGAAAATTAGTCGTTAATCGGCACCATTTCATCATCCCGATCCACTTCGAAGCAATTAAATAGTTGATCGTGCCACGATCCAACGTAATAAACATCACTTCCAATTACCTAATTCAAAGAACATTCATTTCATCATCCGAGAAATAATTTTGGCTGTCAATTTCAGAATGCCATCTCCAACAAATCAAAAGCGGTTGCTGGATCATCATTAAAAGCGGACATCCCACGATGAGCGCCGTTACATAAGCCACATAGATCTGGAGGGTGGTCAGATTGTGTCAAACTCGAAGCGACTCAATGAAAGAATGTGAGGAAGAAGCGAAAACAAGCGGTACCGGATGGGGCCGCACTTCCGTCTAATGAATTTGTGCGTTGCTGTTTTGTTTCCTTTGGTGCTTTTTTTTTATCCCATTACCCGCACAATCGTGTTGTATCGTTCCCTACTATGCGTTGGTATGTCGGCGACGACGAAGATGACGGCGACAATCAAGACGACATGGCGGTTATAACGGAGCTTATCGTGTACGTTTCATTTTTTGTTCTTTTCTTTTACCATCAGTTCCTTACCGGCACACCGGTCTTAAATGGTATTATTGTCTATATTAGAGTCGTTATATTCCCACTTATGTGCGAAGCAATGCCAATGGTGGCCCAAGTGAGCAGGTTGTCGCCGCCCGGTTTCTTCCTTGATTTAATTCAATGGAACGGATATTGTCGCAAAGGAAATGGAATTAATTGCTTCAATTTACTGTTATTTGCTGCTACTCCAGTCTTGTTGAATGGAATTGATTTTGCTCTTGAGACACATGTGCTCCGTTGTTTGTAGGAAATATCGCACCAAACAGAACTGATGCAAGTAGATTTTACTTGCACCAAACTTGATTAAACCCTAGATAATATAAAATCTTCAATTCCCATTCAAGTGAACCACTTATAAATCTTCACGCATTATCAAAATGATTTTGGCAACCTCAAGAAAGTTAATCAAACGGGTTTAGCTATCGGGTTTTAATTTCATATTTCAATCATGTATAGCATTGTTCCAAGAAAAATATACACCACTCCGATCGCTCTCCTCTCAGATTTGCATGAATAATATAGGTAGTAAAAGGTAGTGTAAAGCTCTAGAGAGCTTTAATGTATCGATTCAGCTCCACCCCACTCAAACGATTCCGAATTCAGTATTTGTGCTTCTTCCAATATCTTGGTTCTTTTGCATTCGAACTCGATGTTCTCCCTCCCTTGGATGATTATAAATATGAGATTGTATTTCATTCCATATTAAAGTGACTTTCAGCCTTCTGCCTGGGAGATGCCCATCAGCTCATGGGCCGGGATCAACGGATTTGTATATTGTTTATAGTTTAAAATTCATCAACAGTTATTCTTAAGTCCCAATAATCCCTGCGCTTTGGTTAGTGAACGTAAGGGCTCTGTTGTGTCTAGTTGGCTGATTGCGAGTAGGAGAGAGTTCATGTAATTTGCTTAAAAGTGGCTGATAGAACTTTTTTTCAAACTCATAGTTGTGACATTTAGGATTTTACTGACATTTAATATTTAACTGTTTATAAAGCTGATACATTGGCGGGATAGCGTTTTTTTTTTGATTGAATGGTGTTGTGAGGTTACGTGGATATAAATTTATGTATTGGAAATTTAGTTATTGAGATGTTGATTGTTTCATATCCTTGTAACGGGTGGCAACCAACATTTTACATGTTTTTCGAAACCCCAGTGCTCAATAACAAACGAGCTCAGAGAGAAATGCGGGTGTGTAAGTGTTAGCTCTCTCTCCCCTGTAGGGTAGTATTTTTATTTGTTCATGCTTGCTCAGTATTGCTAAAAATCGAAACATGCACAGAAATTTCGGCAAAAAGTAAACGACACAACATTTTAAAAGCGAAAATGTTGCGGCTTCGACTGTTTACCCTATCCTAAGAACCCTAACAACTACTGGCAATCAAGGTAGTGGAAGACCAGCCAAAATTATGGACGAAGAGGGACTTCGTTCTTTTTCTCGTGCATTCAACAACAAGTATTCACTGAGCCAACGGGATGTCGCAAAAAAGTTCAACTGTTCTCACCAGTACATCTGCAAAACATTGAAAAGAGTCGGAATAAAATGCCGGAAGAAGACAAGAGCCCCGGAATACACTGAGAAAGAGATTTCAACGCTGAAATCCCAAGGCCGTTGCACAGTGCGTAAAAACGGACCATAATTCCCATTAATTTAGACGGCGCAGGGTAGGCTAATCAATAGCTTATCTTATGGGAAAAAAATGCGGGGAATCAAATGGTGTTGATCTCGTTTAGCGTTGTCCACAGTAGATGTCCCATTTTTTCCGTTTCTCCCCTCATTTTGGATGCAAACTAGAATTATTACCCAAAAATTTAACTTGGTGCAACACACTTAGAAATTATGAATTTTACACGAGGCGTAATTCATGTTTGTAAAAAGTCGGGGGTAAAGAAAGATTTCGTGTAAAATTATGTCTCCCGAATCTGACACATACGCAATTCGATGAGAGATGTGTTTGATTCAATTTATTTTCTAATCTCTTTCAACTCATTCTTATGTGCTAAAGGACGCTAGCATGTGTCGGTCTCAGGAGACAGAAATTTACAAGACATTTTGGTAGTGTGTACTATATTAAACCCAAGTGCACTGTAAATCTGCAAAAATAGATTAAAAATTGAATTGAATAAATTTTACTTTGATCGGTTGCCAGGAAATGGTCCACTTTACCCAATTTCCCCTTATTCTTGAATAAACTAATATACCATGCGGTTTCAAAGATTGGCGCCAGTAATATTACTCTGATCTGCACTGTTCTTATTAAAAAATGTCCGGAGAGTCGAATGATGATGGTCCTGTTTAGGGTTGACCTCAAGAAATGGTCTATTTCACCCGATTTCCCCGACGGGCACGCATAAACGTTTGAATACGATGCACAAGCTTTTAATGTAATAAAAAGTTGAGCTCTTTTTATTACATTCAAAGCTTGTGCAATTACGTTCAGTTTTACTTTAAATCCAAAAACTACTTGATATCAGTTTAAAATATACGTTAGATATAGTTTGCATACCCTAAGTACAATCATCCTGTGGTTCAAGTCATCCAGTGCTTGAAATATATCGACACCGCCCGTAATATCGAAAACCCATCCACTGAAGCGTCTTTGATTCTTAAAACGATACTCGGGTAAAACGAGCAAAAGTAAATACAGAGCTATCGAACAGTTTACAAACGTGTCTTTCGCATCAAGGTGCTCTTACCTTAGGCAGATATTGTAGAGCATCAGAACAACATCATCCCTAGTGTAGCGATCCCAACCTGGTAAAATGGAAACCTTATGTGCACGGTATATGGTTTTTTGGGATGTTTCCCGCATCACAGAAATAGCTAATGTGGGACATAAGTTGGCCGTTCGTACGGAGACTACTCCCAATGAAATTGTTAATTGCACTTTCTATATGTCTGCTGGAGTTGATTCTGGTATGGGTTTTACCCATTATAATCAACCGAACATTCTACGTAAAGTCGATTCTTTGCTAACTGAACTTTCAATGTCCTTACTACTGGTAACAGAAAGTGCTGATTTTTTTTTTAGATAATCCAAACCCTCAATCGGACACTTTCTGTGGGGCGAGTTTAATAAGATGGCTGAAGGAAACCGACGACGCAACTAATGAGATCTTTGAACGTTTCTACTCGGAAGTGGATGAGATAAATTGTAATCCTATCAACGTGGTACCCAGGGCATCACCTTGCGAATATTTGTCATCAGCCGACGGTAAGGCAGCTAATGCCATAGTCATGAATTGAAATACAGGAGTTTGTCCTCTGTGCGTTTCTGATGATGCTCGTGTTGGACCATCTCTATTGCATGCCAGACTGAATACAGTCGAGTCTGTACATCTGTACACAAGTATAAACATCCACTGGATCTCATCAACAAACCGGTAAACCATCATTATTAAGAATATATCTAAAGCCTGTAAACAATTTTTTCTTCAGTCCTATAAAAGATAATTTTTATACTATCTGTCATAGATATGAAATTGATTTGGAATACTTTTATAGCACTTTTAACAAAAAATATTTACTTTTTCAATAGCTTTACACCATGAATTTCATCAATGAGTAGTGGTGCCACAAAAGGTGCAAGCATGCTCGTCCTTTTTTTGAACGGAAAACTTCACCTGAAGACAACCTTCTGGATATGATGCGTTTATCTTTGGCGTGGTCAGATCCAAAGATGTCGCACCTGAAAACAAACTCCAAGAGCTTATCCTCAAATCGATCTGCCGAGGATGATTTTTCTAAGGAGCTGGGATATTACTACGTAAATAATAAAGTTAACATAGATGATGCTGAGGACAGTTACACAGATAATGATGGAAGCGATGCTGAAGACAATGATGCGTTGTAGAGCGCAATTTGGAGTTGATGTTATTTGATTTTTTTTTTCGAACTGTGTCTTATTGATGAGATGAAAAATCTTCGAATGTTGGAATGACAATCTTTTAAACCGCATGGTATATGAGTTTATTCTAGTATATGTATGTATATGTATGTAAGAAGCCACCATCCTGGCGTGGGCATTGCCCTGCATGCGGTTGTACTTAACACACGGAAACAAATCCATTTCTGTTTTCATAAATAAAAAATCATGAGTTTTTTTCCATTTCTGTTTCCATAAATAAAAAATTATCTTACCTTATTTTATGAATTCATGACTGTTATTCATGATTTCATTATTGAAATGACAGATGCGAGTCATGAACTTTGACGTTGTTTAGGCTCTATTCTAAAGTTGTGCAATCAATGTTTGAATAACAATAGCGTAGTTAGTACAACCACCATGTACTATTATAGTTCTTAACATCAACACTAAGTTAGAATCCTGCTGGTGGATAAAGTAGATTTGCCAGATTCATGAATGAAGTTTTCAGTATCAAGAATTAAGCTCAGGGTTTTGACCCGATTTATTAATGATTTCATTGCGGCGGTCAAATAATTCATGATATCATGAATCTTGTTCATCGTGTATATTCATAACACGAAAACACAACATACCTATTCGTCAAGTCATGAACTGTTTTTCTCATTGTCAAGAAAAATATTTTCCGTGCAGAAAGATCATGCTTTGTCACCGGTCTGAATTCAACATATTGCTAAATGGAGTGCCAAAAAGAGTTGGGCAGGCCCGTAAGCAGAGACACTTAGGCAAAACCTGCGGGAATAAGAGAATCTCCTTCCAGCAGTATGATCCGATAAAATGAATAACAAAATACGCAATTCAGTTAAGCTTTCCACTAGATGGTTTGTTTGAGAAAGGCGCGTCAAATTCATTACATCTGTTGGAGTGGAATGTACCAATAGAAATGATAGACACATCCCCTCTTAGACTCCGGTTGGCTGTCCACTCCATTGTCCAATTGCAACTTCAAAGATGCCCTGATGCACCCTCCCATCCTAGTATTTAAATATTTTAATGCAATGAAATATAATAAGGTGCATGCAATATATATCAAGTATAGAATATAAAAAGGAAATAAGTATACAAAGTGTACTTAGTTTGTTACGGCAAAATAGGTAGCCTGTTCTATTTTTCAAAATTGTATGCCTCGCATGTCGAAATTTTCTTTCTACTGGTTCTAGGGAGCAATAACATGTCAGAACCTTTAAACATAATACAATCAGAATGCTGGGCAATGGTTGCTAAATTGTTAAAATTAGTAACATCAACTGTTGAACCTGTGAAGAATAATAAACCAACGAGGAAACCTAGTCGGCCTTTTCATACGAATGCCACAGATTTGGTCGAAGCTTTATGTATTGAAGGTACTATATACGTCTAATTCAGAGGAGAATGGAAAAGGGGTTTAGGGATAGTTGGACATAAAAAATTATAAATATAAATATAAATTATCTATGAACTTTAATTGGTACAATAATAATAACAAAACTAAGGATAGCAACAGTAATGATTAAGTAAGGCACTGCATGGGTGAGGTTAGCTCAGAGTTGGTAAGATGTCTATTTGCGTAGCAGAAAATGAAAAATACTTTCAGTAATAAGTGCAACGCAGATTCAGTTACAGCTTCTTGTAGTCAAAGCATCAGGCACTTTCTAAAAGTAAGAGGAAGAAGAAAGGATCAAAATGATCGTTGGACATACAAGACACAATAATCAATAGTATATATAATCTATGATGCAAAAAGAATAAAATTATAATAACATAAATCATGAACCAGAGTAATCATAGAAATGATAATGCTAAAAATGGTAATGATGGTTACACACATATTAAATCAATATGTAATGTCACAGAGAAAAACATAAAAATATATAATATAGTGAAGGGATATTATGATATAAAATTATAAAAAAAATACTTACATGCGTAATTTCATGTCTGCAGACTGTTGTCCTGCTGCAATTATACTTGCTTGCATATCCATTATGAGCCTCAGAGTAAACACATATCATAGCAACGAAAAAAAATGAGTTGAAAATTATTTTACATAACTTGGGAATTCCACGGATGGTCTGAAATTAAATATCATACAAAGAATAGTACATCTGAAATTCCAATGTGCCGTTCCATTTGCTTGCATCGCAATAACCATTTGTGGTGGATCTCATGGATGCTACAGTGATTTTAGGTAATTAATGAAATGAATTTAAATGCAATAATATCTTATCATATCATAACGGAAAATAATATAATAATACCATGGTATATGAGTATGAGGGGAACCCTTTTCACACCTTCATAAAATCTTTTGAGTCAGATCACAACGGTGTGTTCCTGGGCCCCATTGCCTATGTATGTCTGGGGAACTGGCTCTAAAAAATTATGAAATCTATTATTTTTAAGACCTAAGCATAGACGTTTCAACGTAAAAAAAATGCCTAAGTTTGACTGACACGCTACACCTTATCTCTCAATACGTTTAATGAGTCTTTTTGCTGTTCGAAACATATACCAGTAGTTTGATCTATTGTAGTATAACCCATTTTCCTTTTTTTAGTGCATGTCGAGTAACTTTCTCTCTGATTGAAATTTCAAAGTTTACATTGAGAAGAACTTATAGTGTTTTAGTACACCGGTTTTTCGGTTTTTCTTTGTGCCCCGTGTACCCTTGAATGGAGTGAAAAAATTACGTCGAAGTTCGGTCTCGCACGGTATGTTGAAAAGTGTCCAAAATTTGCGTGAAATCCGTCCTGCCAAGGGCCAAAAACGTGATTACCCGTCGCAGAATCCGGTGGCGAACATTGTGTTTGTGCCGCTAAAAAAATGACCATAGAGTGCAAGAATGTGCTTGTTTGCGAAGTAGTTTCCCCTGACAATGATGGCTGCCATCTAAACGTGGGTATTGGTGCAAGTGAGAAGTGACTTGGTGTTTTTCTTTTCTGTTTCTGATTCCTCATCACGGAGGTTGATGGATAGCAGAATAATGCTGGATTTTGCATGTTCCGTAGACTCCTGAATAATTTAGACCAAAAATGTAATTTAAATTTTTATCCCACCAGTAGTATATTAATGGTAAGTAAAATTCAAGCCAAAAAAAAAAAAATATATTGTGAATCACAATACGCGTCAATCAAAAATAAGACAAAAAAGGAGAAGGAAAACCCCAACCAAATCCCCAACCCTACCCCCCAACAATAACCCCCACACCACCCCCCCACCCACATACTAAAAAATATTTTCAAATATTAAATACACCATTCAAAAATAACCAACCCTACATCAACCATTTTCCCAAACACTCAAACTTACCCAACCTAAAACTACCTACCTTCTACCATCATCACTTTCTCTGCCCACCGCCCCCCTCCTCCCCCTCCCCCCCCCCCTCCCCCCCCCTCTTCCCCCCTGACCCTCCCACCGGCCCCTATAACCACCATTTCCCTACCTTTTTCCCCCGTCCTTGCAATTCCCACCAATCCCCATTAACTATAGGATATTTATCACCCCCCCCTAGATTTATACACCAGATTTCCCATAGAATATATTATACTATAAATAAAATAAAACCCCGCACTAAAAATTATCCCCCAATCGAATTTATATTTCACTATTTTGAACCCAAAGGCTCCCAAAAATCAATAGGGACCGAAAATAATTTTGTTTCATATATCCGTGTCCCAGGCTATTGCACATACGCTTGATTGAAAGTTTCAGTATGTCACTACTGGAGCGGGGCTTATTGTGTACGAAGATAGCTTCGGAATGCTTGCGTTCTTGAAATGGGCTATTGGAGTCGCGGTAGAGCTGTCACCTTCTAATCCCCGGATTTAAGCTTTTTGCAACTGTAAACAGCAAATATGAAACAGTTACAGGAAGATTCTATCCATAATACCGCTGCCAGACAGTGGGAATTAGATTGTAAACACACACACACACACACACATGTCGAGTAACTTTCTCTCTGAAATGACCATTGTCATTCTTTCTGTTGTTGGAAATTTATTGGTGTTTTACTGAAAGTCTCCGCTATTTATATCCTTTGAAGACTGAGAGCACTTTTGTCAGTCACAACCGGATTCAAAGAAAGTAAACGATGATACGAATACTGACCATGACGCAGAAGCCTAGTCCTAACCGTTTCAAACTATAAAACATCAAACATAAAAATTCACATAGACTGAAGACTAAACTGATGTTTTCGTGTTCTAACATCAATCCAAATATTGTCACTCTTACTAAAACAAAAAATGTAACGAGAACTAAGTTACGTTCCTTGGATTACAAAATCAAATATGTTCACTAGTTTGAAGTAATTCGAGCTAGGGTTCAGTGGTAAACCTGATACCCTGTAACACATCACGAGAAAATGTTCGACCAGCGTTACGGGTATTGCAATGAGCTTATGTCTGACTAGAAAATTCTGAACTATAGTGTTTCAGAAACGTTCAATGACCACGTCCAATGAGCACCCGTATTGACGATGCTAGTGGTGTAAGATCCTATATGTAATCGAATGATCACAGGAAAGCGAGTGTCGAACGAAGCGTAGATGGCATTTTCAGTTCTTCCTTCAACACGGAGGATGCCAAACTCGCCGTGTTGCTCTCTCGATTGGAATCCAGTTTTTCTTCGGCAAGTTCCGATTCCGCAATAGAGTCTTTACTTTGTCTGGATAAGTTTCACCTTGAGCGATCCGTATTAACCACCGTTTAGCTTGTGAGAGCTCACTCTGTCGTGAAGGAGTTTGCGTCACGGGTAGGGTTTTATTTAGACACTCTATCTGCAGATTCGTCGCCTTGATGATCTCTATAAGTTCGCCCTTTATCCTACGTCGACAGTTGGAAATAAATCGGAACACTGTCGCAATGTCCTCTGGAAAACAGTCCAGATGAAAAGATCCATGAAAAATCGACAATCGCGACACGCAACACTTCCTGCGGCCACTGCTCCTTCGCAAGGTATATAAATGATGGCGCGTAAGCCATCTGCTGTCCGATTTTGGTTTGGCATTTTGTTTCAACTGAACCCAACGCCAGGATACAAGTTGCGTTATGATTAAAATTTCGCCAGTACGGTGTGCCTCATACTGCTTGCATTTTCTTCCATCTGAACGAATCCAGGCCAGGACCGTGGATTAATCCGTCTTTAAAAAGCGTCCACGGATCTCAAATGTGTAGCTTGCCCAAAACGTTTGCATAAGTCTCACTTCCAATACCGTTGCTTGAAGCTTCAAACGTGGGATAGAAGGATGTTTCAGTGGTGCGACTTAACTCTTTGCCATCAAAAGGGCACAGTTCACCTCAGCTCCACCGACTACCATACGGAAGTGCGCCACGCATCCATAGGCTAGTCTGCTAGCGTCTGTGAACATGTGTAGCTGTATAATAGTGTACGCAACAGGGTCTGTTCGTCCAAAATAGTAATGAGGTATCGTGAGTCGTCTAATTTCAGGTGTATATATATATATAAGCTTTGTCCAACTTATCCATTTTTTCGTACTATTCTTTGCCAATTTCATCAACCCATCGGATAGCAGCCTTCCATAGATCCTGAATTATGATCTTCCCGTTTATCAGATATAGTGCAAGGAGCCCTAGAGGATCAAAAAGGCTCATTACGATACGCAGGACCATTTCTCTTAATCGGTGTACAGGGTGAACATTTCTGCGACCGGAGCCAAAAACGTGAACATATCTTGATCTGGATTCCAGGCCATTCCCAAGACACGCTCCCATAACAACTCGTTTTCTCCACCGATCGGACGTGGTGTTTGGGTTTGTCTTTCTCCAAGCGCCAGTAGGACATCAGGATTGCTGCTCATTCAGAGATGCATCTGGAATCCAGCACGGGAGTTAATTTTCATGACTTCGAGCGCTCGTTTGGATGCTTGTTCCGATGTGTCACTGCTGTCAAAGTAATCATTCATATAGGGCTTCTGTGCAATTGCCACTTCTGCTTCGGGAAACTCGCTTGCAAAATAATCAGCATTCTTCCGCAGCACAACTCCACTCATTAGGTTCTGTACAACACCTGGCTGCAGCTTCTTCTGTACGGAAACCCAATTTTTCTTCATGTCTTCCTCAGATTTGACCTTCTTGGGATGCTTCCGTAGTGCCTGCTTCATAATAGCCCAGTATTTTTCGATAGGCCTTAGTTCCGGTGCGTTGGGGGGGTTCATGTCCTTGGGTACGAAAGTTACCCCGTTGGCGTTGGCGTTCCTAGCTAGATCCGACAAGAAGATCGTAAGGCCCTCGTGTTGCTTCAACAGAGGAAGCAGGCGCTTCTGTAGACACTCCTTGAGGTAGATCTTCCCGTTTACAGTCCCGGTAGTCACGAACGGCGCACTCCGTTTGCCATATGATCGCTAGCCAAATCATGTATTTCTTGGCGTACTTTGAAAGTTTCTGCTTCCTTACTTCCACTGGAAGATCAAACTTGTACTGGGTGGTGAAGAACAATAGCCCCGGAAGCTGCCGGAAGTCCGCCTTGACGTAAGTCTCATCATCCATGATGAGACAATGAGGCTTCATCAGTATATGGGTGTACAGTTTCCGGGCCCATGGTTTCCCACCGTATTTTGCCGTTCGTCACGATTTGGAACCTTCTGCACTTTGTACGTATGCAGTCCCTCCCAGACCTTGACTCTCTGAACGAAATACTTGGACAGATTCAAATTTTTGGCAACATATCTGACCGAAGCATTGGGATTGCGCTTAAACGCTTTCACGACACGCTTGTGATCCTGATCACTAATAGAACATCCATTCTGACCGAATTTCTCCTTCCGTTCGATGCTCAGAGTTTCGTAGTAACGTTTAATCACACGACTCACCGTTGACTGCATGATTCCGAGTTTTTTTTTCCGATGTCCCGATGAGAGAGTTGAGGATTTTCTAGGTGCTTGCGCAAAATCAATTCGCGACGTTGCTTTTCGGGTGACGCCTTTTTTTCCAATTTTCGGAAAACTGACAGCGATAAAAATACAACAAAAAACACTCTAAACTACTTCTACCCAAATTTTCAAAAGAAAATACCCAATGGGTAATTTTCTACACTGTTTTTTCCGTGAGAAATTTGATGTGGGACACCCTTTAGAGTTTAATAAATTTCACCATCTAATCTGCGCTCTTTCTATTTTCCTACACACAGCAAATTGTATTAACATAAGATTTATTAATTCTAACAAACTTTAAAATGATATAGCGAAATAAAAAATGCCGTCATGCATGCGGATTCACTCCTACACGCCCGCACCATTCGACTTAATTTTGAGTCGTTTTTGACTCACTTTCGTCAAAAGTGGAGTCACTCTAATTTGAGTAAACATTGTTGGGATTATCAAATAGACAAATCAACAACATTGGCTTGCATCGAATGGACGTTAAAGATTTGTCGACTGGTCAATCACAACAACGTGTACTAAAATTTAAGTGACTCCACTTTTGATGAAAGTGAGACAAGAACGACTCAAAATTGAGTAAATTTGATGGCTAAGAATCTCTACGTTGACGTTTCCTCTCCTGACACGGTGTCTACCACGTCACTGCCAACGAACGCAGGGCTATCGCGAACGTACCTTCAGAGACCACTGCCACAACTGCGATATACCTGTGTGAAAATATCAATAGTAGATGCTGTGTGGCCTACCAAATCTACAGAGGGGCTAATCCCTGGTTTTCAATCTTATTTTTAAATTTCCACTGTATTGTTAAGTTAAGGAATATTTTCGAAGTATTGTAATAAATGCTATTATTTCAAAATAAGTTTCGCCGTCATCAAACTTTTTTTTTAACGTCAAACCACAGAGAAAAGACATCCAGGCTCGAACATTTTTTTGTTTTTCAAATTACTGTGTAAAGTCGCAGACAGACGTTTAAGCAAGCACAAAATTAATCGATAACTTTGTGCTGTTCAAATCCCCATCAAACCCCCATAACTGAATTTTTAATAAATAAAGATAAACAAAGTAGAGAAACTTCAAAGCAGACTAATTTTCCATAATTAAAGTTTTCCCACGTTTCACCCTGTCTCAAAGCCAACTTCGCTTTTCTATGGATTTGAGCGTCACATGTTATCGATTGTAAACGATCTACAACATGGCATAGAAGAAAAAAAAATTAAATTCTACGAACGGAACAGCAACAGTAGATTAGATGGAAAAGCCAACAACTGCCAACAACTTGACAATTAATAGCACTGCAGTATCCTGGGGAAAATAGTTAGCGAACATCCTCTCACCTATCAAAAAACCAATGTTTCTGTTCGTTGTGGAATCGCATGCCAAAAGGGCGTCGCCGTTGTTGTGATCGTGACAAAACAACATATTTTCAGTTTCCCATTTGTATGTTCCAAAACGTGCGTTTGCCATTCTGGTAGAGATATTCCAATCCATACGAAGCCTAGCCTGGTGGCAAAATAAAATTCACATTCCCTGGAAATGCCCCCCACTCCAGCTGAACACTTTCACATTTGGCATCACGCCTGCATACGAAGAAGGGCGCCTTAACCTTCTAGATGGTCGAATTTCCCCTGCTCTTTATGTGGTGTCCTTCCACAAACTATGCCGATCCTTTCACGGTCTCTCGGTAGCATCGGCCTTCCTTTTGATTGATTAATTTCGTATAGTTCTGTCGGTACGTCTTTGTTCATGCTCTTCGGGCGAAACGTGTGTTTTATTTTCGTTCCCTCCTTTCACGTGGTTGCCTTACTCGTGACCGGAATGTGTGATATACCTTGGTTCGAAATTGCTATAAAAACAACGACAGATAAACAAAAGATAGCAACGATTCCCACCCAGTTAAGCAATCGAAAATTGACGACCATGCCACTGTTGAAATTCCAACAATGCTCCACCTGAAATATCGCTCTGCGGCATGATCCAATAATCCGATACCATGTGATTAACTACTCAGCGAAACTACCGTCCGTTCGCTGGCCGCATGATTATCTTTCTCAGGAGCAAATAATCAACAGTGTAGTCAAGAGAGGCGAACTTACCTTGCCTACCACCATCGCGACATACAGTCCAAGTGAACGACGGCATTGGGCGCAGTCGGCCAAGGGGGTTATTTATATTTTGCTCTTTGGCTTTCTTGTG